>CM039119.1:25154111-25426544 GCA_022036555.1 Microstegium vimineum | reverse complement strand
TATACGTATAGATCGATCAACTCTGCAGAGTATGTACACCTGTACCCACAAGATCGCCATCATCAACGCTGTACAATGCCTAGGCCGACAACGGGCTATCTCCTGATCTGGAACGATACCATCCTGCCACTCAGCCCTGGGGCTCCCCGGCGCACCAGCAAACTGAGATTGAGAGATGCAACACCTGGCCACCGTGGTACTGCGCATCTAGGATGGTACGAGTCTCAACACCGGCACCACCCACCCTTATCACCTAACAACCTGGCAGTAATGGCATCGCCCAAACCGATCGACATCCGTACCTCGCCCATTCAGGGATGAGTGGTGTGTACGAAAGTTCCCAAGGTTCCGGTCCACTCGATAAACAGGTCCTAGGTGGGATCAGACAAGTCATCTCCTCAATCGGGGTCCTCCCCCGTGCCATCACAACACCTCTATCCCGAGGCTCGCCCCGGGATCTCCTCAAAACACATGTACCCGCCACAGGTACCCCATGTGGGGATGCCCAGGTCACACCCCCGACAAGACTCATCCCACGGACTTGTCATAGGACCTGTCCGATCGACTCAACCCTCACCACACACCCAAAACACACGCCAAGATCTCCCCAAGTTGTTATCACTATAACGGTACACAGTGCCTAGCCACTCACAAACAATCCTCCACTCAGCATCATATCAATGACTTAATGCGAAGTAGAAGTAAGAAGCGAGCAAGTAAGTAAAGCGGGTGTCTATCCTAACAGCGGGTGTGCAAGGGTAAGGTTGCGACAAGGTAAAGGCTTTCCATGCAATCTACCATGCAACCTATCAGTTTAATTGCAAAAAGTAAAGCACTAGCATCTAATGTATATGCATGTCTAATAGGATTCTATGAGGTTGGGTGGGACGTGGCACCTGTTACAATAGATCCATAGTCATCCATATCATGTAGCTGCTCATGTCTCCTGCCTCCAATGGATCACCGGTCCGATCAACGTCGCCCTCGATGCAACTACCTCAATAGAGCAACAAACAAGGAAGAAAGCAATCAATCCTTATCCAAGATGCAAATCAAAATGCAGCAACATAAAAAGAGTAGCTAACAACAGAAGTCACCAAAAGACTTAGCCCTCGCGGTGGTTGTCCGCTTTCCTCGGGCTCAAAATAAAACACGAGTGGTTGTATGTTAAGCGTAACCTCGAGTCACGACCCCGAAATAGCCACACTTCCCGGGTTGATGGTGTCAACCTGTATGGCTTCAAGAGAAAAGAGCCTAGACTCTAGCTTAACTTAAACATACACCACAGCTTGTAGTCTTTTTGATCCGGGTGTCGGGGAAATTGACAGGGACCGAAAAGATTGCAAGCGGGAAGGGAAGGCAAACACAACAGGGGTCGGCCCTTGTAGCCTTATACCCCACAAGTCACAACTAAGCACGAACAAGAAGGAACGAACGACAAAGCAAGATGCAAGAGTTGTGACTTGGTCCCATAGGCTTTGACTTGCACGCCATGGAAATTGGCACAAGCAAAAGAGAATGGGACAAGAGAAATAGGCAAAGGGTTGGCTAGGCTGTCCATATCATGTTCTCAGTAGAGCTGGTTTTCCGACAGTCGATCGAGTCGACTCGCATGGTTCCAAGAACATGAAATAGACCATAGCTTCACCAACTGGAAGGGTGGTTGGAAACGTGGAATAAAAAAAGGGACAGTGGTCTACTTCTCCCAATCCACACGCCATGGCAAAGGCGAGGCATTGGAAACGAGCGACACACAAGAGAACACACAACACCCAACCCACTTGTAGGGTACCACGACCTATGTGCACTAAATGCACCTAGACACCCCTAGGGTCTTAGCGGTGCGGTTGTCACCGCAAGGACCTAAGAAGCGCCACGGTCTAAAATGGGTACAATCATACAAGGGCTTGAGAACGAAAGAGCCAAAAGAGAGAAGGGGAGAGAAAAGGATGCACCTTCCTTTGATCCACTCGCCATTGTATTTGATGGCAATCGAAGGAAAGAACAAAGAGATCAATAAGTAAACACCAAAAGGAAACAAGCAAGCGAAAGGGGATTGGTTCCTCACCACTTCGATCATCACGTCATGGCAAAGGACGTGAACCGAAGAAGTTGGAACAAGAGGGCTCAATCCCGTCTTACTGGATCGACGGGGTTTGATAAGAAAGGAATAGTCCCCGCATTCTCTCGACCAACACACCATGAGAATAGACGAGGTCGAAGGAATAGGGACACTAGCTCGCAATTCCTCGAACCAGACCAACTTGTAGGGCACCACGACCTCCGTGCACTAAAACGACACAAGGTAATCCCTTGGTCTAGGTGGTGCAAGCATACGAGGTGGGTAAGACAGAGAAGCAGATGAGCTAAAGTCCGATGGTCATTGCAAGATGACTTGCGACCATGAGCTCTACCTACACGAGTTGGCTTCCGAAGGTTCCTCGATAGTTGTCTCCTAGTTCGTCTCTAGTGAACTAGGTCACTGAGGCTCGGCTGGTGCGGGAAGGAAGCGCACCACTATCGAGTCCGCAATGGCCATGTCCTAGGGTTGAATAAGAACACAACTGTCGTAGTCCCACGGGGACAACTAAACACGAGAAGGGGCCGTGCTTGGCGTTACGGCCACAGCGGGACGAACCCACGACCAAAACGACCCAAATGCGTCACTTCTCAACTGGCTCGAAGGCTCGGTTCACAGAGACAAATAGAATACCACAACGCAAGAGCCAATACACAAACCACACACGGGAAATCCAAACTACACAAGTCGAATATAGAATGACACATATCCATAGCACAAGAGGGATAGATAGACAAATAGACCGGCACGAAGGCACGACACAGGCATAGATAGATATCAAGTATAGATGACATGGATATCATGAGTACGGACATATAGGAACAAGTATGAATACAAATAAAAGCATGGGTTTTGCCGACGTCGAGGATGGCATCGGCGGGTTTCAAAGACTCGACCTTGAGTGGTAGAATGGTGACGGGTCGCTGCGTGGGGTCGACGGAGCGTCCGGGGTGGGCACAACCAGCTATGGCCATACCGGGCCGGCTATGGCCAGCTGCTCGCAGGGTGCAGCCACCCCCGGAAGGTCGTGGCTGGCTGTGTGCTTGCTGCTGCTAGCTAGACAGATGGGTCGCCAAGTGTCCGGGAAGTGGCGGATGTACGACGGATGACATGGCAAGGCCACACCTTCCCTGCACAGCGAAAACCATGGCACGAAGGCCGGACAGAGCAGCAGGTGGCCGGAAGGTGGCAGAGCTCCAACGGATGGCGTGGCAGGGTTGTAGTTCCCTGCGATAGTGAAGTACGCGGCACGAAGGCCGGCCTCAGAGACGTACGACAGCATGACAGGCGTAGTGGACTTTGGTGTTGAGAAGCTCACCAGCAGCGGCTGCAGTGGTCGCGCTGGGGCAGGGCTCGGTGTAGAGGGGTGCTGGTGCGGCCGAGCGGATGACGTCGGGTTGGTGCGACGGCGAAGGGGAGTGGGGGTCACAGTGGTGGAGCAGCGTCGGGGTGGTCGCTGCTGCTCGGTGGGGACGACGGCGCATCGAGGTGGAGCACCATCGTCCGGGCCACGACGTCGACGTCGCGATGTGGACGGAACTGTGAGGGTGTCGTGGAGCATCCGCGGCCGACAGAGCCCCTCCACGGCCGGCTGCGGTCAGGAATGGCAGGGTGCCTCCAGCGTTGCAGGCTTGGGGCGACGTCGCGACGTCAGAGCGGTGGCGACGCAGACACGACCAGCTGTGTTCGGCTGACGGGGCAGTGGCCGGGGCGAGGTGGTGTTCCCGGAGTGCGAAGAGGCGATGCGAGGCGGAGCTCGCGATGACTGTGTGACGTCGAGGCCAGTACTGGAGGCGAACTGGCGGTGGCGTCGCCGGGACCCTCTCAGCAGCGACGGTTCGTCATGGCGGTGTCACGGCACACCTTGACGTGGCGGCGTCGCGGATGGTGCCAGGACGCTCGGTGCCGCGGAACACGGAGGCGAAGCGGTGGCGCAGCTTCCGGCTCGTCGTGCATGCGCCAATGCGGCTGGTCCCGGTGCTCAGGCGCTGAGGCGGAGGTGGTCGGCGTCTGGGCGTGGCATGGGTGCCGGCTTGACGCTGGGTGTTGTCGCTGCGGTGAGGACTCCCGGGGCAGTGGCGCGCAGCGGCATGCTGCGGCCTGGCTCGACGCGGATGGGGATCACCATGCCCTGGCTCCGGCCAGCTGGGCTCCTCGGCGGACTGCTGCGGCTAAGTGGGCAGAGAGGAAGCGATGGCGGCGGCAGCTGAAGGGGGAAGAAGGAAGTGGTTGAAGCTTTTATAGCTAGGCCAGCTAGGGTTACGAGGCACCGACGGCGGGATGCCTCGGCGTCCATACCCAAGGACGCGTGGCGCGCATCGAAGCGCGGACGTCAAGGTGGGGTCGTGCACGCGCGGGCAGAGTCGCGGGAGGTGGGCGCGGGCAGACAGAGCCACGGGTTGCGCACGGGTGTGCGTCGTGTGTCGCGTGTGGCCGCGCGAGGCGGAGAGGCGAGCGCGCGTGCGTGCCTGGGCGTAGCGGCGGCGACGCCTGGGGAGTGGGTGCTCCCTAGGGTTTGGGGCAGGGTGTACTGGCTAGCAGGCCAGGCAAGCCGTCTAGGCCGAGGGAGGGGGCCTGCGGGGGCGCGCGCTAGGCCTTGCGGCCACAGCTGGTCAGGGCGAGGCAGGGGTGCGAGCTTGGCCCATGTGCAGCTGCGTGGGCCTGCTGGTGGGAGAGGGAAAGAAAGGCCGGTTGGCTTCTTGGACCTGCGGCTGGTTGTACAGAGATTCGTTGTGGGCAAATCCTTTACCTTTCCTCAAAAAAAATCCCTATATGTATATGTTCGAAAGGGATTTTTTTTGAGGAAAGGTAAAGGATTTGCCCACAACGAATCTCTGAAGTTTCGGGAGAAAACCTCAAAAGACCTTGAGAGAAAAATCAAAGGAACTAGATATGGATTTGAAAAGAGATTTGACTCAAGGGATTTAAAATGGGTTCGAAGACATTTGCCGTGAATCGGAATAAGGATTTTGGCTAGAGACGATAGATGTTCACGGATATCCCAAAAGGAATTCGCCATGACTCCAACACGAACAAAACATGAAACCCGAATCCAACACAAGAACCGAGGCACAAATCTACACCCAATTCTATATGCACGCAACGACTCGCCGATAAACTTCTCTAGCCCGACTCCAGTTTTAACCTAGCAACTACATGCTTCACACATTGCAAGAAAAGTTTTTGAAGGTTCGGATTTTTGTTTGTTGGAAAACCTCGGGTTGTTACATCCACTTTCACCACCACCACCACCACTTGGTTCCTTTTAGGTTATAGGGATAATACTTTAGTGTTGTCTTTTCCTATCTTCTAACCATGGTAGGAACTCCGACAGATTTCAATGAATGTGTCCATGGACGAGCTTACAACGTTCACCACAGAACAACGCAATCTTATGAACGAGCTGATGCACAACATGAACAATCTGGTCACCCGCATTGAATAGATTGAGCAACGCCGTCCACCTCATCATGCTGATGATGAAGATGTGGATGCCTTTGCTGATGGAGATACGGATGCTGACGGTGATGCACACAACCGTCACCGCTACAACTTCAATCGTCGTGGTATGAGAGGTAATAATCATGGTAATAATGATCCTTTTGCTAAAATTAAATTTAGGCTACCTCCTTTTGCTGGTAATGTTGATCATAAGGAATACTTAGATTGGGAACCTGCTGTTGAACAAAAATTTGATTCTCATAATGTCCCAGCTGAGCATAGAGTTAGACTTGCTACTAGTGAGTTTACTATTTTTGCTTTATTTTGGTGGAGTGATCTTTGTAATGCTGGTAATGCTGCTGTTGTACCTCAAACTTGGAATGTTTTAAAGCAGCATATGAAATCTCGTTTTGTTCCTCCCTATTACCAACGTGATTTACGTTTGAAACTACAAACTTTAAAATAAGGTGATAAAGGCGTAGAAACATACTATCAAGAATTGCTTATTGGTTTAGCACGTTGTGGTGTAAATGAAGATGATATTGATTCTAGTGCTAGATTCGTTGGTGGTTTAAACCATGATATACACAACATTCTTGATTACAAAGAATGACACAATTTTTCTCAATTGTATCATCTTGCTATTAAGGCTAAACGAAAAGTATAGGGACGCACACAACAACAGCCTTTCAGATCTATCACTAGGTGGAATTTTTAGGAGCATTCCGAGTCGGATACGCCCAAGATTCCTATTGCACCACAACCACCTCCACTTTCTTCCGAGGTAAGCAAATTGTCTAATATGCAGTTTCCACTGCCAAAGAAAGGTGCCACTCCGGGTGCTTCTACTAGCTCCTCCTCCCCCAACTCTAAAATCATTTGCCACCGATGCAAAGGCATGGGACATGTCATGAAGGAGTGCCCCAGTCGTCGTGCTTTCATTACTACTATGGATGGATATGTAAGTGCTAGTGATGTTGAAAATGATTTAGCCATTGCTGCTAACATTGATGTAGATTCTACCGAGGGCAATCAAGACAAGGAGACAATTTCCATTGACTCCGTGGCTACCGCCACGGGCTACCCTAGCCTTCTTGTGCAGCGTGTGTTGAGTTCACGTGTGGGACATGAACAAGAGATTAAAATCTAGTGCCACAATTTGATACAGATGTATCTCATTGGGTAGGGTTGTCATGTTCTCAACATTGTTGATACTTCTTAACGTCATTACCAAAAGTAGAATAATTTCTATTTCTGATAACGGCGCCAAAAAGGGTTAACAACCTCTCATGCCACTTAAGCCAGGTTGTCATCCCCGGCATGACAGAGAGATGCAGTATTGAAATATACAATTGCTCTAAGTGAATATGAATAGAAATGTGTTTCTGCAAGCGCACAGATAATACCGATGTAGCATTTTAACTAGGAGTATTCCAGGTATCGTTATTTATATTTTTATTACTGGGAAGGGATACTAAGGAATAAATGAGGAATGAGTAATGATGATTAATGAGTATCACTGTATGTGTAATGGGGAGTTTTCATCTATCTCACTTAATACAGGATAAGGTGTCACATAAGATATAGATAATGAATGAATAGTGACAAAAGATAAATACTGATCAGCATATATGTAGCCTCATAAGATAATGATAAGCACCTCAACAGATATTCTAGCAAGTCATTAGCATGAAATTAGGACGAACTACAAAGATATTTCCTAAGTCATTCTTACCTATACAGTCTAGTATACTATGATTAGTGCAATTACACTTCGCAATCATGGCAAGAAAAGAGATATTAATGTGTAGTGAGTATTACTAAGGAAGATGAAGAACATAGCAATCACTTCCCCGTAATAGAACTACTCTGCCTGCCCTACAAACGGGAGGAGGACTACAAAGGACTCAACAGGACTGTCACTCCCATGATCTACCTCACGATCCGGAATGTAGGGTACAATCGCAGATAAATACGGTCTAGGCACCACGCCTACACAATATCTATCATTTACCCACAGTGCTAATGGATAAACGCTATACGATCCTAAACATGCATATGATTCGAATCTAACTATGCCAAGTATATAATCATAATAAACTAAGAACAATATAATTGAGAACATAATCAAATAGAGTAAAGTCATAAACAATATAATGAAGTAGAGCAAAGTCATATTCATAATATTGAAGAACACATGAAGAACAATGAAGAACTAGAGAGAGAATTACCAATAATCCTCTTGATAGATTCGGAAACCAATCGAAGATTGACTCCTTCTAGTTCTAATCCTATATAGCTATGCTAAACTAGAGATCTAGTTGATGTGGTGGCTCTAGGGCTTGATCAGGGACCTCTTCTCTTGAGATGGAATGAAATTAGGTCAGAGGGGCTCTTCTCCTCAGGGTCAGGGGCCTTCCTTATATAGCCTCCTCAAATGAACGTCGGTCGTCGGATCAAACTAACCTTAATGGAGGGCTTAGATGCAACCTCAAAGGCGGTGGAGAGGTGGTCCCACAAGGCAGACCCTATGGGGCCTTGCCCTAGGGTGGCCGCCCCAAGGGGTAGGGCGGGCGCCCTGCCCCTGGGCCCGCTCGGCCTCTCGCTTCTTCCCGTGCCTTCTTGACCCTTCTAGATTATTCTTTTTCGTACGAATGATAATTATCTCTATGTAAACATGACATGTGGGCCTTTCCTCTATATTTCCTGATATCCCCCTGTAGAAACAAACATTCACCAAATCTCATGGAATTATATTAGTTTAAACCTTATTTCTAGTTATTGGTTTCATATAGATCCTTATCCTTATTTAGTTGACGGTTGATTTTGGTATTTAAGGACCGTCAACAAGGTCCCCCAAGCTTACCTTTTGCTCGTCCTTGAGCAAAGATAGACTCAGTGATGGATCAGGAGTTGCTGCAATGCTTTTACGCCTTAAGGGTACACATGCTTTCAAATAAGATCTCATCTCCGGGTTTGAACAACTATTAAGATAAAAAACTTACTCATTTTACCTTCCTCCATGGGGCTTGTAACCGTCACCTGCGTCTTGGGTAGTTGAAAGATAGAACGGTCCAGTCAAGCACCATGTACCTTGCTCTTTGATCAACTATAGCTCCAGAGTTTTTATGGATTTTCAAAATAAAACTTAGAGATTCCTTGTATGACTCTCTCAGTCTCTCCTTTGTGGTATTTCTGGATCCTTACCAAGGCATTAATGGTGTATGCCTTCTCTCAGATATGTGGTATTTGTGGTATAAGGCATTGTGGTATTTCCTTCTCTCTCACCCTACTTCTAAGAGGCTGATATCTGGAGCTCATAGGTGGGAGATAGCGTATACATACTTACAAGACATATGTTGCATAGTCAAACCGTGGATCCAAAGGAACCGATCAATAAGTCAAATCAAGATGTGCATTTGTGGAGAATGAATGGTATATGATGATGATGGTGGTAGTGATGATGGTGGTAAATGCTGATGATGATAGCAAAGGTGAAAGTCTAATTCTACTTTTGCTCCCTTTCTGATAGATATACCTTTCTTGTATTTGAAACCTTTTGGAGGGAATGAGATGCTCGATAGTAATTTTTTTTTCTTTTTTTCGAGGTTGGTGGGCACTTGCCCATTTTTATTTCCTCGTCTCTCTTTTTCTTTCTTTTTTTAAGAGCACTCATCCTTGTAGAGCTATAAAGCGAATGCTGACTGGAGCCTTTATTTTACAGGGATAAAACAGGAATAGGAGAATATTTATGCTATTCTCTCCCGGATTAGGAGCAGAATATTTTTGGTGGATCTGGAGATGAAAATGTGTGGATATATGTGGATGCTTACTTCTGGGATAGAAGTAGCGTATGTGGGTGTAGTGTATATGGATGCGTACTCCTAGGATAGAAGTAGCATATATGGGTGTAGTGTAAGTGAATCTTGATTCAGACCGTATGACTAGTTTCTGAGGGTCGCACAGCTTGACCACACTCAATGCTCATAAGCAGTATGTAAAAATGTGTGGTTTCCTAATCTAGTAGGCATGTATATGTGGCTATGGTAGGAATTTAAACTCTCGTCATACAGGAACTCATCATGTAGCATTTTTAAAGTTTTCAAAAGATAAAATTCTCCAGAATTCTAGTATCCCTAGGAGTAGATAAATAGCAACTCAAACCTTCCCATATCATATCCGTCAACGACTTAGACTTAGATCAGGTACTTCCTCCCACATGTTTTAGGTTCAGAGCAAATTTCAAATCATAACAGTTATGCCTAAACTTGAGAGAGAGTTCAAATTTGAAAACTAGGTACTGGAAAGGTATTACGGCAGAGCAACTATTAATCATCTCCATATTAAGAGTTTATTACTGGGATTCATTTTAGCATAACTATTTTATTTTATTCTCTCTATTATTTATTAGCAAACTCTTAACTAATCAAAAACACACACACATATATATAAGCAGGAAAATATTTATTGGGTTTCTATAATTATTCATCTTTTTATTTTTATCAAAGTGTAGATATAAAAACTGATAGGTAGTAATACTTAGCTGAGTATGGGGGTGCTCTCCCCCAAGCTTGATTTTGTCGTAATTTCTTCTGATGTAGTTGACGGGTAGCAGAGGTGTTCTCTGGTTACTGTTTTCCGTTGATCCTTGAATTTTGTGAAAGCTCAAATAGATAACAAAGCTTGTGGAACTGATTAAGTATTAGTCATAAATCTTCTAGCTTTGATCATGTCAAGCTTCCTCTAATGAATGTTATTATATAGTAGGATCATAAACTCTCTTATTTTTATATTTTCATTTTATAAGACAAAAACATATTTATTTATTTTTATGCCACCACAGCGAGTATACTCATGGGTTTTTATGCCACAAGTCTATTCACATGGGACTTCATAGTTTTAAACATTTTTATTTTTCTTTTTAAAGATGGTGTAAACATGATTAACTAATTTAGGAAAAGTAAATAATTAAGGGAAAAGATAACTACCAAGTTTTTCCTCTTGGCACGGCGTTCGGTGGTTTAAGTCCTCCGAACAGGACTCCTTACGTCCTTAGTTGTCCTGGGGCTCATTAGACGACATAGCTAGCGCCTCTGGTTGTGCTTCTTCTTCTGGTATGATTTCTTTTTCTCTCCACACTTGTGTTGGTGTGGTAGCCTTCCTAGGACAAACTCTTGTTTCTGGATATTCATTACAATTGAAAGGACATACCTCTCCTTCTTCACAAAATTCTCCGCTCTCGTGCCTGGGGTAGTCGTAGAATGATCTTTCATTTCCCAACCTTGGAGTTTGTGGTGTGTTCGGCCTCGAGAGTGGTGTTGCGTATATTGATTCTTCTTCTTCGGGGTATCTTTCTTCATATCTTGATACTTCTCCTTTATAGTCTGCCCATCCATCCTTGGTGTTCTGTCTCTTCTGGTTGCAGTAGCGACGTCTTCTTCTTGTTCTATTCTACTTAGATTCTTCAACAATGTAATTAGCATTAAAGTAACAACGTACCTTCTCAGAGGGGAAGTGTAGGTGCACTTCTCCTGTCCCAATGTAGATGATAGCTTTGGTGGTGCTTAGGAACAGCCTTTCAAGGATGATAGGTGGATCATAATCATCTTCTACCATATCAATGACTAGAAAGTCTGTAGGGATGAAGTGGTCATCATTCTAGATGGGGACATCTTTTGATATGCCTTCGACGACGCGGCATGTCTGATCTGCCATCTAGAGTTGGGTGTAGAGGCATTGAACCATACAGAAACTCATAGGTCAACTTGGCCATAATGTTAACGCCCGATCCGGTGTCGCAGATTTCCTTCTGAAAGGAGCATTTGTTGATTGTGCATTCAATGGTTGGGACACCTGGGTCATCCTTCTTGATCAAATGAGGGGATCTGATTTGGTGATCTTGATTATTGTGGAGTGCTGTGACCATCTTCGCTGATTCTGTTCATACTTGCTTCTTGTTCTTGTTCTGCTTTTTCTGCTTGTTCCTTCCATTGGTCCTCTTCATTGGTTCATCTTGAGGTTGTTCGGGAGCTTGTATGGTTTTGTTCTTGAAGGTAAATGTCTCCTTCTTCCCTTTGATGAAGAAACTGATCTTGGTGGTGCTAGCATAGATGATAGCTCCAGCGGTGTTCAAGAGTGGCCTCCCAAGGATGATGGTTGACTTCTCATCAACACTGGTTTCTATCACCATGAAGTCTGCTGGGACATATGAGGTACCAATTCGGACACGGATATCTTTTAATATTCCTCTTGGGTAGCATAGTGTCCGATCTGCAAGCTACAAACATAGGGTTGTATCTGACAAATGATAATTAAACTATTTCTCATAGATTACTCTGGGCATAATATTGACGCTTGCACCAAAGTCGCAAAGTTCTTTAGGAAAGTCCATGGTGCCAATGGAGATTGGGATGACAGGTCGTCCTGGGTCTCCTTTCTTGGTTGGTAGGAGGTCGTTACACCACTCTTCGGTGGGGTTTTTCCAATAATCACCTGCATCAAATATGTCTACAAGATTTGCAGATTCTAATCCTTCCGGTTGTGATGGGATCCGTGGGTTAGTGGTAGGAACAACAGTAGCTATTTGGGTTAGCTGAGATTCAATCATTTTATTAAAGCTAATTTGATTCTTGATGGCAACAGAAAAATTATCCACTCTATTATTTCTGTTTTCTAGTATTTTATCATTGGATGCTATTTTCTTATACATGTTGTCCATTAACTTTCCTTGATTAGCTACTAACTCTCTCAAAGGTGGAAAACTAGGATTATTATAAGAACTGTTACCTTGATAATTACCTGAGTAGTTACCTGAGTAGTTAGGCCTTTGTTGTTGTTGGTTCCAACCTTGATTTTGCTGAGGACGATTGTAATTGTTGTTGTTGATGTAGTTCACATCCTCTTGCACTTTTGGACACTGATTGCCTGAGTGTCTAGTGTCTCCACACTCCTCACAGGTCATGTGAGAGTCATAAATGTTCATAACTTCTTTCTTCTCTCTAGCTTTTTCATCGAGCCTCTTCATGAGTAGGTCTAGCTTTGCTGACAGCATGTCTACCTCTTTGAGCTGGTGCATACCTCCACTCTTCTTGAGAGTTTAAGTTCTTTCTTCACTCCAACCTTGGTTGGATGCCATCTTCTCCACAAGAGCTGTGGCTTGTGGTATTGTAAGTGATAGGAATGCTCCTCCGGCAGCAACATCCATGGTCTCTCGTGCGCTGTTGCTGAGCCCATGATAGAAGGTCTGCATAAGTAACCAATTCTCCATTCCATGATGGGGACATTCTAGGATGTAGTCTTGGAAGCGCTCCCATGCTTCTGGAATGGACTCGTCATGTTGTTGCTGAAAACTTGAAATCTTCCCACGGAGAACATTGGTCTTTCCCATGGGAAAGAACTTTGCTAGGAAATTAGTGGAATATAGTGCCCACGTAGTATTCTTCTCCTTGGTTGCATAGAACCACTGCTTTGCTCTCCCCAAGAGTGAGAATGGGAAAAGGCGAAGTAGTATGACATCTCTGGGGATGTCCTTGATAGTGAATGTGCTGGAGATGAGCACTGGCCTCTTCATGTGCCTTCCCACAGAACTGGTTTGCTTGCACCATGTTGATGAGCGTAGGCTTGAGCTCAAATGACCGACAATGTCCACAGCAGTTCCAGTGCGGATGTTGTCCGTGGTGGGGGCTGAGAACTCACGGATTGACTTGTTTGCCATGGCTTTGAACTCTAGTGTCAAGTCTTGAGCGATGTTTCGATGATCTCCTTGATTGGACGAAACTTCAAACTGAAATGTTGATGGTGATGATTCTATTACTCTCTTGAGCTTGGCTTTTGTCCTTCTGATTAAGGCTTCGGGATTTTCAACAAAATTGTATGGAAGATCAAACCTATTCATACATTACCCTGCATAAAATGATAGGAAAAATAGACAAAGATCAAGGGTAAGGCTGTACGAGTAGAGAATTGATATTTTCTCAATCCATTAGTGATGCAACTGATAACTCATTTATTCCTTTTAATAGCTAATCAACCTTCCTCGGCAACGGTGCCAAAAATGCTTGTTGATACTTCTTAACGTCATTACCAAAAATAGAATAATTTCTATTTCTAATAACGGCGCCAAAAAGGGTTAACCACCTCTCATGCCACTTAAGCCAGGTTCTCATCCCCAACATGACAGAGAGATGCGGTATTGAAATATGCAATTGCTCTAAGTGAATATGAATAGAAATGTGTTTCTGAAAGCACACATATAATATCGATGTAGCATTTTAACCAGAAGTATTCCAGGTATCGTTATTTATATTTTTACCACTAGGAAGGGACACTAAGGAATAAATGAGAAATGAGTAATGATGATTAATGAGTATCACTGCATGTGTAATGGAGATTTTTCATCTATCTCACTCAATATAGGATAAGGTGTCACATAAGATATAGATAATGAATGAATAGTGACAAAAAATAAATTCTGATCAGCATATATATAGCCTCATAAGATAATGATAAGCACCTCAACAGATATTCTAGCAAGTCATTATCATGGAATTAGGACGAACTACAAAGATATTTTCTAAGTCATTCTTAACTATACAGTCTAGTATATTATGATTAGTGCAATTACACTTGGCAATCATGGCAAGAAAAGAGATATTCATGAGTATTACTAAGGAAGATGAAGAACATAGCAATCACTTCCCCGTAATAGAACTGCTTTGCCTGCCCTACAAACGGGAGGAGGACTACAAAGGACTCAACAGGACTGTCACTCCCGCGATCTACCTCACGATCCAGAATGTAGGGTACAATCGCAGATAAATACGGTCTAGGCACCACGCCTACACAATATCTATCATTTACCCACAGCGCTAATGGATAAACGCTATACGATCCTAAACATGCATATGATTCAGATCTAACTATGCCAAGTATATAATCATAATAAACTAAGAACAATATAATTGAGAACATAATCAAATAGAGTAAAGTCATAAACAATATAATGAAGTAGAGCAAAGTCATATTCATAATATTGAAGAACACATGAAGAACAATGAAGAACTAGAGAGAGAATTACCAATAATCCTCTTGACAGATCCGGAAACCAATCGAAGATTGACTCCTTCTAGTTCTAATCCTATATAGCTATGCTAAACTAGAGATCTAGTTGATGTGGTGGCTCTAGGGCTTGATCAGGGACCTCTTCTCTTGAGATGGAATGAAATTAGGTCAGAGGGGCTCTTCTCCTCAGGGTCAGGGGCCTTCCTTATATAGCCTACTCAAATGAACGTCG
This sequence comes from Microstegium vimineum, assembly GCA_022036555.1. NCBI lineage: Eukaryota > Viridiplantae > Streptophyta > Magnoliopsida > Poales > Poaceae > Microstegium > Microstegium vimineum. Next base: position 25,411,731 of record CM039119.1, on the reverse strand, counting down.
GCTGTCGGATCAAACCGACCTTAATGGAGGGCTTAGATGCAACCTCAAAGGTGGTGGAGAGGTGGTCCCACAAGGCAGACCCTGTTGGGCCTTGCCCAAGGGCGGCCGCACCAGGGGGTAGGGCGGGCGCCCTCCCCCTGGGCCCGCTCGGCCTCTTGCTTCTTCCCGCGCCTTCTTGACCCTTCTAGATTATTCTTTTTCGTACGAATGATAATTATCTCTATGTAAACATGACATATGGGCCTTTCCTCCATATTTCATGATATCCCCCTGCAGAAACAGACATTCACCAAAACTTATGGAATTCTATTAGTTTAAACCCTATTTCTAGTTATTGGTTTCATATAGATCCTTATCCTTGTTTAGTTGACAGATAATTTTGGTATTTAAGGACCGTCAACAAACATCATTGATAGTGGGAGTTGCAACAACTTGGTGAGTTCAGATTTGGTTGAGAAGCTTGGCTTGACCACACGACAACATTAAAATCCATATAAAATTCAATGGTTCAATAATAGTGGTAAGACTAAGGTAACTAAATTAGCACGCATTAGTGTTTTCACAAGCTTTTATCATGATACTACTGATTTTGATGTTGTACCTATGCAAGCTTGTTCAATTTTGTTAGGACATCCATGGGAATTTGATAATGATGTTGTACAACATGGCAGAACTAATACATACACTTTCATGTATAAGGACAAGAAATTACTTTGCTACCTTTGTCTCCTATGGATATTGTTAAACATGCTCAAGAGATTAAAAATAAACCTCCGCTAAACATTGTTCAAAATAATAGAATTAAGTTACCAGGAGGTGCTTTTCTTGCTACAACTTCTGCTACTGCTGAGTTATGTGATAATCCTGATGCACCATGTTATACTATGTTTTGTCAACCAATTCTGTTTTGTGCATTGCCTGCTATCACTAACCTTTTGCAGGAGTTTATTGATGGGATGGAGTCGAGGCGACTCCAATTCTAGAAGGAGGGGATGAGGAGGACATCGCCACGATGGAGTCGAGGATGACTCCAATTCAAGAAGGGGAGGATGATGAGGACATCGCCACGCTGGACATGCCTACGCCATCGTCTTTCCCAAGTTGCAACTCGTCTCCAACTCAACTGTCATGTCAACCTCGGATTCAACAGACACGTCGTCAATGTTTCGATCATAACTCCCTCATACGACATCGAAACGGGGCGATCTTGGACTCGTTGGAAAGGGGACGATGACGCAGTCATTTTGGATCTGGTCCCAGCTCAAGATGGCCCATGAATTAATCTGTGTGACCAAGGCAAGGTGCTGCGTCACCTGTTTTGGGCCAACTTGGCCATGTATCGAGTCGGGCCTTAAGCCCAAGTTGTGGGCGCCTCCCCTGGTCGCCTTCAACCCTAGGACACCTCTCTTTTATATTCCATGTAGCCGCCGATGTTGAGACTCGGGTTTTGTTTAGAGTTTAGTTTTCCATCGAGAAACTAAATCGTTCATTGTAACTTTGGTGACAAATCCTTTTACAGTGATCTAGGGCCCCCGTTCCTGATTTCCTCCACTGTGTCGATTAGTCCTTTGGAACTGAGTTCTTGAACCTTCTATTGATATTCGTGTCATTCATATTTGCAATTTCAAATTGCGTGTTTAAACCGCTTCTTGTTTGTGTCCTTTGATTTGCTTGTAGGAAAAGCCTTCTTGGTGAGGTCAATCAAGTTGTGCTTGGTTGATAACCAACAGAGCAGTGGTGTAATAGTTGCAGGGTTCGAATTGTGTCTGATTTGAAGCTGGATCGCCAACACTGAGATCTCCATAAGTCAAACTTACCAGTTACCTCTCGAAAGATTGGACCAATACCCATCATTTTATCCACACTCTTGTTATCCAAAAGCGCACAGATGTTGATGGGTACTAAATTCCAAATATAATCATCAACTATTGCATGATTTGACATGAAATGAATTGCAAAACATATTTGTAGGGTTTGATTCTAACAAGTTCCATGAGTTATGGTGTTCTCACTTGTTTTGTAGGATATTCTAGTTTCACTATATAAAAGTATCTCAAGTGATGAATTAGAGTGCACTATTGTGAAGAGCTCATCGAGCCGATCGAAACGGACCTACCACTCGCTATATTTGGATCCCTGATGAGAAAGATGTCAAGACTGCTATGGAATTCAACTTGGGAAGACTCTAGAACATACCGAAACCATCACCCAACATATGTTTGAGGCATAAACTAACATAATTCCATAGCTTTAGCTAAACTCTATTTTCTAGGGACTAAAATATGATCTAGAGAGGGGAGAATCCCACCACGATGCATTTCCTTGCCGTAACCTATCGAGCACTAACACTAAAACCTTCTAGGGGACACAAGAAGACAACAGAGCAAAGGAGGGGCGATGCGGTAGCTAGGTTGGACCGGCTGTCCTGGGATGGGCCCAAAGCTTGTCCTCGATGTGGTGGCTTACAATCGACCTAAAGATCTCATCTCCACTGTTGTTCAAGGTCAGTTTGATCCACGGGCCACGCTTCATCCCATCGGGCTATATAAGTAGCCCTACACACTACTACAAAATATCTTTTGCATGGCACTTAGAATTTCTAAACCGTGGCGGTCAAAAAGATAAACCGCCATGGTTAATTGGTGCCCCGAAACCTAGCCGTTAGGGGCGACAACCGCCACGGTTAATGAATTAACCATGGTAGTCAGTTTAAAGTGATTGCCACGGTTAATGTCTATTAACCGAGGTGGTCATCCTAACGCAACCGCCTCAATAAATCCATTAACTGAGACAGACATTTATAACATAAACGCCTCGGTTAATAGGTGTTGACATCAAAAATAGGCTTCGACGTCAGTACCGCGCAAGGCCTACAAAGACCGTGCAACTAGAGTCTTGATCTCCTAAACCTCTTAAGCAGCAGGCCACTTTGGTTCGATCGATCTCAAGCGTGCTAGTCAATTTGACCTGCAATTGACAAGGAGATGAAATATTAAATTATGGAACCTACTGGTTGTTGCCAGACTGTTCCATGAATATGCAGCTCTCATATAGCCGATGATTGAAGGACATTGACTACAGAGTCAATTCTAACAAGATGAAGCATGATGATTGGGTATAAACGACCACTGCAGTATGTTGTAAATAAAGCATATTATTAGCCAATCATATCAAGGTATGAAGTAAGGATGCGATAAATGTAACATCTACCGACCCAAACCATTAAATCCACTAAACATACTGAATAAAGATTAACCATCAATAGAGGTGTGTTCCCATGCAGCCATGATGACAATTAACCTGATAACTTAACTCATTTACTAGCATTGGGTGTTTCCATGCAGCCATAAAAGTAAACAAGCCAAGCCACATCCAGTACACTTAATAGATCTAACATGTCGAGGTAACAAAAGTAGATGCATCATATGATTGAAGCATAACTAGACCGGCTATGTTAGCCGATATGGGATCCATGAAGCTTGAATAAGATCCATAAGTTTAGCCCCAGACGGATCTAAGACTGGACATATGTAACCCAACACACTCGGAAGTGGGGTCCGGTAGATGCAGCCGTACCACAAATGTCGGGCCAAGTCCAACCATTCTCAAACCAATCTAATAACCAAACATATGTCTCGAACCTGCAACATGTAGCAATCATGACCAATGGATTAGTCGATAAGATCTTAGATCTACTGCCTCGACACATATAAGAGTGAAAGCATTGAAAACAATAGATCTAGATGAAATTTAAGCGCGGGCCAATCCATTGGTTGAAATTGGGCAAGATATTGTTGTAACAGATAGACAATGCATGACAAACAGTATCGATAACTTAATGAATCTATTAGATTGTCAATCCAAAAGAGCCGATAACTAGCTCGAAGCCATGAGTCATGTGAGATTGAAGCAATGCAGCCCCATGAACATAGACTCAAACCGATAACTAGCTCAGATCGAGCTTGTACGAGTTACACAATACAGTCGTACAAACAAGACATGAACCAAGGCTAGACTTACAAGAAAACAGGAGGTCGATTCTAGTCGATGCAGCCCAGTCCGTCGAAGGTTCACCGAAATCTACTCTACTCCTACTCCTAGGGTTGGCCGGTGGCCGAAAAGTAAGTTGCGTGTTGTTTTGATTGATTGGATGTCCTCTACAACTCTCTAGGCCTTGCTATTTATAGATCATAGCACATAACCTAACTGGCCGTCGCCCCAAGTCCTAAAAATAAGGAAACAAACGTGACTTGGGCTTCAATCTTTCCTCGTGCCAAAACCACCGCGCACGCTCTATTACAGTCGGCCGAAAAATCTCCTTGTGATCCATCTTTCCTTGGTCGATCTTCCGGGTCCATCAGAATGACACCTTCGAAGGCCTTTCTCAGAGGCCCATATGCCTGTATCTGGACATGCCAAAATGAGGTGTCAACAGTAGGTTAATGTCTATTAACCGAGGCGATCATCCTAATGCAACTGCCTCGGTAAATGCCCACCTCCGTTAAATATGGAATAAATTAAATACTAAATTTCTAATATTTCAAACATTCTTGGATGGATAAATGACAAAAATAAAAGTTGTAGCTCTTGAAAATTTAAACAACTTCTTAGTTGATAACTTTTTCATTCGAAATCATTTTGTGAAGTAAAACACACGTTTGAATTTGTCATATTTGAAATTTAAATTTTTCAAGGAACCTCAAATGAGGTAACAGTCTAAATGAAAGTTGTAGATCTCAAAAAGTTAAACAACTTTGTAGTTGACAACTTTTTCATTCGAAATCATTTTGTGATGGAAAGCTACGTTTGAATTTATTATATTTGAAATTTGTTTTTTCAAATGACCTCAAATGGGGAAACAGTCTAAACAAAAGTTGTAGATCTTAAAAGGTTAAAGAACTTTGTAGTTTACAACTTTTTCATTTGAAAGCATCTAGGTAAGGATAATTCCATGTAAAGTTGGTACATTTGAAATTTAAATTTTGCAAACGATCTCGGATGAAAAAATAACATAAATAAAAATTGCAGATCTCAAAAAGTTAAAGAACATTGTAGTTGACAACTTTTTCATTTGAGTTCGTTAAAAGTCTCAAACACTCAATTCAAATTTAGTTAAGTATAATATAAGGGGAAAACATATTAATTATTGACATAAGTGATAAAGTGGTTGAGTGGTAGAGGGAGTTATAGGTGAAGGTGAGGTCGAGAGTTCAAATCCAAATGGACGCAAATTAATCAATTCTCATGCGAGAAATGTGACTTGGGGCTTGAGAGCATGCAACATGCCACTGACTAGTGGGGGTCCTTGCGGGATTAATTTTTTTTGCTATTTTTTCCTGCGAGATTTAGGAATTTTTCCAACGATTAATTGAGGTGATCGTGTTAGGGTAAATGCCATGGTTAATACTATTAACCGAGACGGTCACACTACCGCCTCAGTTAATAGAATTAACCAGCCAACCCCCATAATTAAGACCATGATTAACCATGACATTTGATATGTGGCAGTTAGAAAAACCACCACGGTTAGTCGGTTTTTCCCGTCTCGGTAAATCGTTTCTATAGTAGTGAGACCCTCCTCCCGGAGGCATCCTCAATTCTTAATTCATATCTCCAGTTAGGATTGTTGACGCTAAAAATGGGGCTTCTGGCGTCAGCACTGCGTAAGACCTGCGGAGACCGTGCAACAACAGAGCTTGATCTCCTAAACCTCTTAAGTGGCTTAGGCCACTTCGATGATCGATTCCAGGCGTGCTAGTCAATTTGACCTGCAATTGACAAGGAGATGAAACATGGCCTGCTAGGGGCCCATAAACGCGTATCCGGCCGTGCCAAAATACGGTGTTAACAAGGATCAAGGTAGAGAGGTGTCCTTTGAAAGGATAACCTCTCTAGAACTAGCTTTCAAGAAGAAGACTAGTTCTCCTCTAGTTTATGTTTAGAATCTAGTATTGTATTAGAATTAGAAGAGAGAGAGGAAGGGAAGGGATTCAGAGGGAGTGTCAGCCTATCGGTGCTACTTCTACACCTTGTACCTATGGATTCAAGATCGTTCGCCGCAATCTTTTATCTAAGATCACTCTGGTAATCAACTTCTATTTGCATGTAAGTTTCACCATTTATTATTTTTTAGGTCTATGACTCTCTTTTGAGTACTTTTTTATTTCTAGATGCGCTAGGAGTAAAGTAGTGTTTCTAGTGTAAGTGTGGTGCTTAGACTTGTTAACTCATAGATGTACCCTATATTCTAGATCGATGGTAGCTCGTAGGGGTGACTCTTATAGGCATGTTAAATCTTCTATAGCTCACCTCCCGTATATAGGCCTAGCTAGATTGTTAGTTGCTTAGGAGTGTCATACTCTGTTTGAGGCCTTCTAAAGTAATTGTCCCTAGTTGAGACTTAATAAATACATTAAGATAAAATAAAACCATAAAGCCTTAGTGGTCCCTCCTATCTTTTAACTTCTTAGTCCTTGTTTGCTACTCAGGGGTTAAGCTCTTAGACTTAAGTAAATCACAACCGTTCCTTTGGGTTTGATATTAAAAATAGCTTATTCTGGTGAAGTGCTACATCGGTATCTTATCCGTGCACTTGCGGATAACTTGAGTAACAAGCATTTCTAGTGTCATTGTCGGGGAACAGTGCTAAATCATCTTGAGTCTAGCTTAATCTTGTATTATACTTTTATCTTACTTTCTTACCTCATGGATTATGTAGTCTTCTGTAGACAACCCAAATTTCACTCCACTCTATCTTTACCATTCTCATATGGATGACGACTCTAGTCTACCACAATTAGCTAAGCCTATCCTTTTTATGACTATCGGCTACGTTCATGTCTTATAGATCTTGGTCTGGAAACAATCCATTTCGGGCAAGACGAAGCGTAGGAGTCATGAAGAAAACATGCATCCAAGTATAGAAGAGGCTCTAGATGAGACCAATTTGAGAGTCACCAATCCAAGTGTAGTTTTGAACATCCATGAAGAATCAACTATAAAGATTGGAGAGGAAGATGACATCAATGAGTATGGAATCTATTTCATAACCATTTCATTAAATCCATGCTTATATGACACATCTTTCATACCAATTGGTCTCTCTATCATTACCACACATGACATCTTCAACACCCTCACACTTTCTATTTACAAAAACTTCAAAAGAGTGGTTGTCGATGCATATGTTTTTCATAAATATTGTAGATCCCATTATGTTGAATCTTGAGATCGGTGATGGAGGTGAAACCACTTCACTAAAACACATCTTGAAAGGTTTCCTAAGGACAAGTTTAGTGTCCTAAAACAAGCACTTCTCAGAATGATATATGATTCCTTTGGGTACTCTCAGAATGATAACATGAGTATTCACCTTTTCGCTACACTACTCTTGTCAAACGAGCATAAAGATATATGATTCCTTCGAGTATTCTTGTCACTAACCTTTTAGGTTTGGAGCAAAGAGAATGAAAGAACGATAAGCATAAGGTATGTCCAACCAATCATCATGCAACCAATCTTGATTTTTGCAAAATTCAATATTGGGGGATAAACCACCATAAAAACATCTCTTGTCATGTTGCTACATTATCTTGGTTGTCCCTACCTTTAAGGCATACTCAAACTGCTAAATAAAAATCATGCTCTTTCATCTTCACTTGAGTAAAGCTCCATAGTACCTTCTTGCTACCTTTGTCTGCTATAGTGTATGTTTAGGTTTTGAAGTATTTTCAAACACCTTTTAAAATATGCATGGTGCTTAGTTTAAATCAAAAGTATTTTGATATTGCTTCTAAAGGCTTTTAAATTAATTGTGGTGCTTAGGTTAAAATGTCTTCCTAAATCAAACTAGACGTGGTGTCCTGGTTGATTTTTGAACCAAGAGTATGTTTAGTAGATATTCGATATTTTGTTTGACTAACCCTTGCTAGAAAACTTTCAATATGAAATTGGGGAAGTCCTAAGATGAACTCACATTGGGGATAAAGAGAGACACATGAACTTCAACAACTTTCACAAGAGAGACATAAATAATTCATCATGGATAGATGAATTCCATGGAGCAACGAGAAGACAAGTGAGAAAGAACAAAATTTACAATCAAACCACTCAATCCATGAAAGAGGGTGAACAAAACTTCATCATACTCCTTCAAGACAAGACCAACAAAAATGTCAAGATCAGTAGAACAAGGATGAGAAAGGAGTGGAACAAAGGAGACAAGTTGTTAATGTACAACCAGTTGATCAAGGAAAGCTTCCCTGAGGTGTTACAGCGCCATCATTCTTTAATGACAAAGGTAAGGTAAGTAATCATCACTCTAAAAGCATTTCTTTGATTCTGGTATTCACATAAATAAAGATCTAAACATGTTTGAGCTGCAACTTTACTTGATCCAACCTGATTAACTCAACATGTTAGTTCTTTTAAAGCTCGCTTCTAGTACCACTTTCTTGATCGCACAGTCTTAACCATATGGCCCAAAATTTTGCACATCCAACCTTTAGAAGATGATAATCTCAATCATGTAAAAATTTATACATTATTCATAGACAATCCTTCCATGTGTTAAAGCAATCTGATCTGCCAAGTGTTTTTTTAAATGATATATTCATGCTCATCTTCTGATCCTATCACCCATGCCAGTGTTGAATAAAATACAAAAACATCAACTTAATTTTGTTCAATGTTTTTAGGTTAGAGAAGAATGAATAAACTTTTGGTTTTGTTGGTGTTTTTCCACCAGCAGAGCTATACACTTGATCTCTGCCTTGTTCTTTGAGCAGGACACACTTTGAGCAAAATATGGAGGAGTCAATTCCCCATATCCTACAAGTAAAAGTCCTAGACCTACAAACATGCACACAGAGCATGATGTTGCCAGCTTCCATCCAACTGGACAAATGAAGAACATGGGTGATATCATATCAAGAGGCGAAGTTGTTGTTGGCGGCTACTAAACTCCAAATATAACTATCAACTATTGCATGAAATGATAAGGAATAGATTATAAAGCATAGTTGTAGGGTTTGATTCTAACGAGTTCCACGAGTTGTGGTGCCCTCACTTGTTTTGCAGGATATCTAAGTTTTCACAATATAAAAGTATCTCAAATAAGGAATTGGAGACACCATTGCAAAGAGTTCATCGTGCTTATCAAAACGGACCTATCACTTGCCATATTTGGAGTCTCGATGAGAAAGATATCAACACCGCAACGGAATTCAACTTAGGAAGACTCTAGAATATACCGGAAACATCACTCAATATATATTTAAGGGTTAAACTGATTTAATTCCATAGTTATGGTGAATTGTGATTTCCTAGGGATTAAACAGGAAAAACAACAGTTGGAATCAAGATACAACTCTCTCAGATCGGGATAAAACGTATTCGGCAAGGAAACCAATGTGGGAAGAATCAAGAGGACGCAAGAGGAGTCTAGGATGAACACGGGCCCTTTTGGCCCCGAAAGGGGGCCGACCGGCCTAAAGATGGGGTCGGTCGTCCTGCCCCTGTGCCGCCTTGTCTCCAGCTTCGGGAACCTTCCTCTAACTGACCTATGGATCACATCTTGACCACTGTTCAAGGTCGGTTTGATTCGAGGGCCATGGTTCATCCCACCATAAGTATTATGGTGCAACACATTAATACCACCTTGACTATTCAAGGATTGGTCCACCTGTTCAGGACTATAAATTAAGGGGTAGACCTCCCTCTAGGATCCATCATCTACCTACAGAGCAAAAGCTAGGTTTTCAATTCTCCATCCAAGTAGAAGTAGAGGTCCCTCTAGGTGTCTAGTTCTAGTTCTTCTAGTTCTAGTTCATCTAGTTGTAATTAGAGGTGAGAGAGGAGGAGCCGGATCTGTCGGATCTTCCTCAACATTGTACTTTTGTAGCATCTAGTTCGTCTTGGGCAATCTTGAGGTTCTTCATTTATTATTTCTAGGTATTTATTTAATTTTAGTTCTTCCTTTACTTTATTTATGGGATCTTCGCTCGTATTGAGTTCTCTAGTTTTCATATGGAATTAGAGTAGTAAGCGTTAGTGTAGATGTGGTGTCTAGACTAGGGTTTACCTGAGTTTGCACCCAATTCCACGGATAGTTGTGGTAGCCCCAGAGGTGACAGCTTTGTTAGGCCTTTGTAGTCCACCACGTTCGGGTTGGTGTTTTCATAGAGCTTTTTGCAGCCTCTCCCAACTACCTTACTCCCAGTCTTATTTGAGAGTCGGGAAGGTACTATTGCTCCAAAGTAAAGTATCATGGGCCTTTAATTAAATAGAACCACCTAGAAAACTCTAAAATTTCTCTCTACCCATTCAATCATTATCCTTTGGGTGTTCTTAGTTCTCTAGTACACTTCACGTTACCCATGGAAATCGACACTCTGGAAAACTCCTGGGTGAAAGCTACTTTGGTATCTGTGCACTTGCGGATTTCTCTGTGTGCGTTAATTTATACCAACAAGCTTTCTGACATCGTTGCCAGGGAATGGTAGCTGTGCTAGATTCGAACCAAGTCATCTGTTTACCTTTTTCCTTTTTGCTTTTTACTACCTTTCTTACCTTACCATATTCTTCTTACCACATCAATATCACTCCTATATATAAATATTCTGCTGAAAAGTGCGACATGTTGGAGCCTCCACCATCTTCTAACCCCATTCTTACAGATGGCTATGAGCTTCGTTCTTCTTTTATAGCCATTGTTCGGGAGCAATCTTTCTCTGGGCTAGAAAACAATAATTCTTATACCCACCTTAGAGAATTTGAGCAATTGTGTTCTTGCCTCACCATTATTGGCATGACACAAGAGATCTTAAAATGGAAATTGTTTCCATTCTCACTTTTGGGAATAGCGAAACAATGGTATGCTCATTCCATAGGTGGCGTAAATGGGAATTGGGATGAACTTTGAGACAAATTTTGTCTTTCTTTCTTCCCTCTTTCTAAACTTGCAGCCCTTAGAATTAAAGTTCTTCAATTAAACAAAAAGAGAAGGATACATTAGGAGCAGCTTGGGCTAGGTTTATAAGCCTCATCAAATCCGGTCCAAACCTTTCTTTCCTAGACAATGTCCTACTCTATCACTTCCATCTTGGTCTTAACAAGGAAGCTGCTCTGCACCTTGACTTATCTTTAGGAGGATCGTTCTCGCACAAAACTATTAGTGAAGATAAAATCCTTGAGAATACCCCGTACACTGAAGTTTTTGACAAACTTCTCGAAGAAGAAGTCGAGCCAAGCCCTGACCAACACGAGGAGAAACACAAAACCGAATATGAAATTCATTCAAATCCTTCAAATGATTTGGTCTCCTCAGAACCATCCCTATGGGAACACAACACTCTTTAGAGAGTGATGAACCCCATCTTTCTTTATTCCTCTCAAAAATCGAGGTAGATCTTTTTGAAGATTTTGGCAATACCTCAAATTTTCCAATTCAAGTGAAGCCTCTGGCGCACTCTGCATCACTAAAGGATGATGGTCTACACAATGATGCTTTCCTTTTAGAGCACATTAAAGGACTCTCAGCCATCATGAGCCACGAGTGGTTGGCAGAATCGGAGTTATCCACTGAGGTAGCCCGGATCACTGCTCCCTTAGATATTATACTTTGTAACCTTATGGGAATCGCCATAGAGGCTCACTATAGTCCTATCATTGGTATAAATATCATTTCAATGGCTTTAGCTCAACAACTTTGCCCTAACAAATCTTTGATCCCACCTCATAAGCTTTTAAGAATTCCTTCTAGAGTTATTCTTGAAAGTTATGGGGTCATAAGGTATATTCCTTTACACAAAAGAGGTGTTGAGTATTGCTTAGATTTTGACATCTATGACATCCCGAACACATCTCTCTTTATTGGCGTACTGTTTGGAACACTCTTTCAAGAGCAACAAAACAAGGATCACCTAAATCTCAGGATAGGAAATTATTCTATTGTTGTTAATCTCTTAAGATCAAATAATGCAATAGTCGAACCCAAGCCCGAACAAGACCCTATTGAGGAAGTCTTAATGGCATTTCTAGAAGACTGGTCTCAACAAACTCTTGATGATGAACACTTCACTCAGGAAGAGGAAGAGCTAGCGGAGCCTATCAACTTAGACCCATTGGAGGTGCCATCACAACTCTCAATCGAGTTAAAACCCCTCCCTTCTTGCTCAAAATATGTCTTTCTCAATAATAACCAAGAAACTCCTATTATTATAAGTGACAAGCTTTCCCTAGAAGAAACCAATAGACTTGTCACCATCTTAGAAAGACATAAATTAGCTTTTGGCTACTCACTCCATGACCTCATTCAAATTAGTCCAACTCTCTATACTCATAGAATCCCCATTGATCCTGCTTCGTTACCTTTGAGGGAACCACAATGCAGACTTAACAATACTATGCGAGAGGTTGTTAAGAAAGAGGTCTTGAAACTTTTGCATGCCGAGATTATTTATCCTGTGCCGCATAGTGAGTGGGTAAGACATGTCTAGGTTGTGCCAAAGAAAGGAGGGATGATAGTTGTAAGAAATGAGAAAAAAGAACTCATTCTCCAATGCACTGTCACTGGGTGGCGAATGTTCATTTTCATTGACTACCAAAAACTTAACAAGGCTACAAAGAAAGATCACTTTCCGTTACCCTTCATTGATGAAATATTGGAACGGCTTGCAAAGCACTCTTTCTTTTGTTTCCTTGATGGTTATTCTGGATATCATCAAATCCCGATCCACCCAGATGACCAAAGTAAGACCACTTTTACATACCCTTATGGAACTTATGCATACTGACGAATGTCGTTTGGATTGTGTAATGCCCCAGCTTCTTTCCAATGGTGCATGATGTCTATCTTCTCTGACATGATCGAGACATCGTGGAGGTGTTCATGGATGATTTCACTGTTTATGGCAAAACCTTTGATGATTGTTTAGAGAATTTAGACAAAGTCTTACAACAGTGTGAGAAAAGCACTTAGTCCTGAACTGGGAAAAATGTCATTTCATGGTTCAGAAAGGCATAGTGCTAGCACACAAGGTTTCTGAACGTGAGTGGATAGAGCAAAGATTGAAGTTATTGAACAACTTCCACCTCCCACAAATGTGAAAGGAATCCAAAGCTTTCTCAGCCATGCAGGGTTCTATAGGCATTTCATTAAAAACTTTTCTCAAATTGCTAGACCCCTGACTAGCCTTTTAGCAAAAGATGTACCTTTCATTTTCAATAATGAGTGTCATGAGGCTTTTGAAATCCTTAAGAAAGCATTCATTTCAGATCTAATCATCCAACCACCCGATTGGACGCTGCCCTTCGAGATCATGTGTGATGAAAGTGAATTTGCGGTAGGTGCTGTCTTAGGCCAAACCAAGGATAAAAAGCACTATGCTATTTTTTATGCTAGCAAAACCTTGACTGGGCCACAACTCAATTATGCTACCACTGAAAAAGAGTTGCTGGCACTAGTCTTTGCAATGGACAAGTTTAAATCTTACTTAGTAGGAGCTAAGGTAATCATTTATTCAGACCATGCTACACTCAAATAGTTGCTTACTAAGAAAGATGTTAAACCTCGGCTTATAAGATGGATTCTTTTACTCCAAGAACTTGACATAGGAATAAAAGATAAGAAAGGAGTAGAAAATTCAGTAGTTGATCATTTGTCCAGGCTTCAACATAAAAATGAACATGAATTGCCTATTAATGACTATCTAAGGGATGACACACTCCTCAAGGTAACACACTCGGACCCTTGGTATGTGGATATTATGAATTATATGGTTGCAAGATATGTTCCACCAGGAGGTGACAAAATAAAGCTTCAGTATGAATCTCGTTGTCACTTGTGGGATGATCCATATCTCTATCAGGTTTGTGTTGATGGACTGTTACGAAGATGTGTCCCAATGGATGAAGCCATGAAGATCATAGACAGGTTGCACGCATCACCTTATGGAGGACATTATCGAGTGTACCGTGCGCATGCGAAGATTTGGCAAAGCGGATTCTATTGGCCAACAATGTATGAAGATACAAAGGATTCATTAGAAGATGTGTCACATGCCAGAAGCATGGAAACATTAATGCTAGGGATGCAATGCCACTCACAAATAACCTTTAGATAGAGTTGTTTGATGTCTGGGGAATTGACTACATGTGACCATTCCAAAGATCTGGAGATGCTGAATACATCTTGGTCGCAGTTGACTACGTATCCAAGTGGGTAGAAGCATTACCATGTCGAGCTGCTGATTCCAAGCATGCGAAGAAGATGTTCGATGAAGTGATATTCCCAAGATTTGGCACACCTCGAATGGTCATAAGTGATGGAGGATCACATTTCATTGACAAAACATTTCAGATGTTCCTAGCAGAATATGGAGTCAAACACAACATTGCAACTCCATACCATCCTCAAACTAGCGGTCAAGCTGAAACATCAAATAAGGAAATCAAGAATATTCTGCAGAAGACCGTGGATGAGATGGGAAAGAAATAGAGGTACAAGCTTCATGATGCATTGTGAGCATATAGAACTGCATACAAAACACCCATAGGCATGACACCTTATCAGCATGTATATGGAAAAACATGTCACTTGCATGTTGAATTGGAATTCAAAGCTCATTGGGCCATCAAGAAATGGAACATGGATCTCCACCTAGCTATTAAGAATCGTTAGATGCAAATATCTGAGCTGGAGGAATGGAGAGAAAAAGCTTATCACAATTCCAAGATCTACAAAGAGAGAACAAAAAGGTGGCATGACAAGGGAATCAAGCACAAGGAGTTTATGCCTAGAGAGAAAGTCTTGTTGTTCAACTCAAGAGTGAAGCTCTTTGGTCATGGAAAACTTTGAAGCAAATGGGAAGGACCATTCAAAGTGATTGAAGTTGCATCACATGGTGTTTTCACACTTCAGGATGATACAGGTAACATATTCAAGGTAAATGGTCAACGTTTGAAAGTTTTTCTTGAACCTAAGAACTTAGAAGAAATTGACTTGATTGAATTCTTGCAATTTAATGATCCAATCTAGAAATCAATCATGCTTTAGACAAGTAAGGCTTGAGTGGCCAAACACTAATGATTAATCAATTCCGCAAACTTTGTTGTCTATTTGAGTTATGCAGGATTTGGAAGCTTGAATGAGACCTAATATTTCAATAGCAAAAGTGAATGACTACGTCAACATCCAACTTGGGGGAGAGCACCGCCATGTATCTAGCTGAGTATTTTCTTCGTCTAGTTTTACTTATCTTTAAGAGAGTTTTCTTAATTAGTAATAATAATAGTATAATAGGTGTGTTTAAGTTTGCTTGATTTTGTTTTTAGAAGTAGTTAGTAATTAAAAGAAGAACTCTAAAGATAACTCTAGCATGGAAATGATGAATAGTTGCTCTATTGTAATTTCTTTCACATGCCTAGCCTTCAAGCATGAATTCTCTTGAGTCTTAGAATTAATTAATAAGATTTAAATTAAATGCATGGGAAGCTTATGCTTGATCGGAGGTCTGGGTAATTGCTAGGTAAGATATGTGATAATCCAAGCTGCTATTTATTTTGTTCTGTATGACACTAGAGTTCCTATTTTTGAAATAAAATTGATTAAATGCATTGAGTTAGATGCTATGTTGACCCTATGGAAAGTCAGTATGCTACTGAATTAAGATCACGTACACATTTCATCCATCTTCCATATTCATGCTCAATATCATAATTGCTGATAACATCTCAAAAGATTATTAGTAGCATGGGACTATAAAAAAATAGAGGCAAGTGCCTATCATTAAAAAAATGGACAAGCATCCGCATAAAAAAAAGAGAGAGTTAAAAACAATGGGTGCTTCGACACTCGCCCGAGAGGTAACAATGCGTGCAAAGACACTCGCCTGAGAGGTAAAAATGGGCACATTCCCGAAAGTAGAATTAGCCAAATTGCCCATGTTGCTAATATGCAAAAGAGAATGACAAATTCTAAGAGCATTCATTACCATAAACACATGCACTTCTTGATTTAGTTGTATAATTTACTTTTCCTTTGGTCCATTGCTTAATTTAGCAACATATGTCTACAAGTTTTTGAACATGATAAACTTCGGGATAACAGTGAAATAAAGAATTTGAGACATAGTGCTAGATTTATCTATTCTATCTTTCAATCATCTAAAATACAAAGTGAAGGTAAAAGCCCCATGTTTAATAATGTGTGCTCTAATTCAAGAGAGAATTTTTGTTTGAATGCATGTGTACTTGTTGGACGTGAAAATATTGTAGCAGCTCCTGATTCAAGGTTGAGTTTAGCTTTGCTTAGAGACTAGCAAAGGTTAAGCTTAGAGGAACTTGTTCGTGGCTACTAAACTCCAAATATAACTATCAACTATTGCATGAAATGATAAGGAATAGATTATAAAGCATAGTTGTAGGGTTTGATTCTAACGAGTTCCACGAGTTGTGGTGTCCTCACTTGTTTTGTAGGATATGCAAGTTTTCACAATATAAAACTATATCAAATAAGGAATTGGAGTACACCATTGCGAAGAGCTCGGCGAGCTGATTGAGATGGACTTATCACTTGTCATATTTGGAGTCCTGATGAGAAAGATATCAACACCACAACAAAATTAAACTTAGGAAGACTCTAGAACATATCGGAATCATCACTCAATATATATTTAAGGGTTAAACTGACATAATTCCACAGTTATGGTGAATTATGATTTCACAAGGATTAAACAGGAAAAACAATAGTTGGAATCAAGATACAACTCTCTCCCATCGGGATAAAACGTATTCGGCAAGGAAACCTACATGAGAAGGATCTAGAGGACACAAGAGGAGCCCAGGACGAACACAGGCCTGTTTGGCCCCGAAAGGGGCCGGTCGGCCTAACAATGGGGCCGACCAGCCTGCCCTTGTGCCGCCTTGTCTCCAGCTTCAAGAACCTTCCTCTAACCGACCTATGGATCGCATCTTGACCATTGTTCAAGGTCGGTTTGATCCGAAGGTCGTGGTTCATCCCACCGAAAGTATTATGGTGCAATGCATTAATGCCGCCTCGACTATTCAAGGATTGCTCCACCTGTTCTGCACTATAAATAAAGGGGTAGACCCCCCTCTATAATCCATCATCTACCTACAAAGCAAAAGCTAGGTTTTCAATTCTCCATCCAAGTAGAAGTAGAGGTCCCTTTCTAGTTCTACTACATCTAGTTGTAATTAGAGGTGAGAGAGGAGGAGAGAGCTAAGGAGAAGCCGAATCTGTCAGATCTTCCTCAACATTATAGTTTTGCAGCATCTGATTCATCTTGGGCAATCTCCAAGTTCTTCATTTATTATTTCTATGTATTTATTTAGTTTTAGTTCTTGCTTTACTTTATTTATGGATCTCCACTTGTATTGAGTGCTCTAATTTTCATATAGAATTAGAGTAGTAAGCGTTAGTGTAGACGTGGTGTATAGACTAGGGTTTACCTGAGTTTGCGCCCAATCCCACGGATAGTTGTGGTAGCCCCAAAGGTGATAGCTTTGTTAGGCCTTTGTAGTCCACCATGTTTGAGTTGGTGTTTTCATAGAGCTTTTGGCAGCCTCTCCCGACTACCTTCCTCCCAGTCTTATTCGAGAGTCGGGAAGGTACTATTGCTCCATAGTAAAGTATCGTGGGCCTTTAATTAAATAGAACCACCTAGAAAACTGTAAAATCTCTCTCCACCCATTTAATCATTATCGTTTGGGTGTTCTTAGTTCTCTAGTGCACTTCACGTTCCCCGTGGAAATCGGTACTCTAGAATACTCCCGGGTGAAAGCTACTTCGGTATTCGTGCACTTGCAGATTTCTTTGTGTGCGTAAATTTATACCAACAGTTGTCAAATATCCACTTTGGTAACAAATGATGCACCTAAGGAATGAACATGGTGAGAAGTCCTGCTCGGAGGACTTAAAATACTGAACCCTCGTCGGGAGGTAAAATCGGTAGTTGTCCATATTTATCTTTTCTGCGTAGTTACCCTCCCACATTTGCATAATGATTCTTCCCTTAGCATTACTTTTCTGCATTAGCATTGCATAAGAAAAGAAAACAAAAATATCTATTTGGTGCATTGCATCATAAATCTTAAGCCCCATGTTAACAATTTTGTGGTGTATAAAAACCTATAGGGATATTCACCATGGTGGCACAAGACAAATAAATATGGATTCATCCTATTAGACTTTCACAACATCATAGAAAATGTGAAAAATACAAAAATATTAAAGAAATCCTGCATAAACTCTTCTTCAAATAAGAACCAAAATCTCAAAAGCTTTCGACAACTAAGGCTTAACTAGCCAACCACTAATGCTTTATATACTCCTGTTGACGTCAGAAATGGGTCCTGACGTCAGCATCGCATAAGGCCCTGCAGAGACCGTGTGGAAGCAGGGTCCTGATTTCCTGAGCCTCTAGATGACAATGTTAGTTCGATTGATTGATCTCAGGTGTGCCAGTCAATTTGACCTACAATTGACAAGGAGATAAAACTGTCAAATTATGAAACCTGCCAGTTGTTGCCAGACAGTTCCATGAATGTACGACTCTTAGATAGCCGATGGTCAAAGAAAATTGACTAGAAAGCCAGCTCCTAGCAGTGTAAATCATAGCAACAAGATGTAAACGGCTATACGAGATATATCGTCGTTGAAGCGTATAATCAACCGATCCCATCAGTGTATCTAGTAAGGATGCGATACATGCAACATTTACTGACCCAAACTATCAAATCTACTAAGCATGTCCGATAAAGATTAACCATCAACAAAGGTGTGTTCCCATGCAGCCATGATGACAATTAACCCGATAACTTATCTTACTCACTAGCATTGGGGTGTTTCCATGCAGCCATAAAAGTAAACAAGCTAATCCCTGTCTAGTACATTTTAATAGATCTAATCATGTTGAGGCGATAAAAGCACATGTATCGTATCAATGAAGCGCAACCGGATCGGCTATTTCAGGCGATATGGGGTCCATGAAGCATGTACAAGATTCATAAGTCCAGCCACAGATGGATCTAAGATTAGGCAGACATAACCCAACACACTTGGTAGTGGGGTCCAATAGATGCAGTCGTACCAAGTATGTTAAGCCAAATCCATCTACTCTCAAACCAATCTAATAACCAAACCTATGTCTTGAACCCACAACATGTAACAATCACAACCAACAGATTAGCCGATAGGATCTAAGATCTATCGTTTTAGCATGTATATGAATGAAAGCATACAAAACAATAGATCCAGATGGAAATGAAGTACTGGCCAATCTATTGATTGAGATTGGGCAAGATATTGTTGCAATAGATAAACAATGCATAACACAAAATATCAATAACTTAATGAATCTATTATATCGCCAATCTAATAGAGTCGATAACTGGCTTGAAGCAATGACTCATGTTAGATTGAAGCAATGCGGCCCCATGAACATAGATTCAAACCGATAACTAGCTCAGATTGAGCATGTACGAGTTACATAATACAACCGTACAAACGAGACACGATCCAAGGCTAGACTTCCAAGCAAACTGGAAATCGATCTAGTCCATGCAACCTTGTCCGTCGAAGGTTCACCAAAATCTACGCTACTCCTATTCCTACGGTTTGGTCGGCGGCCGAAATGTTGTATGTTGATTGATTGGATTTCCCCTTACCATTCTCTAGGCCTTGCTATTTGTAGACCATAGCACATAACCTAATCATCCATAACACAAGTCCTAAAAATAAGGAAATATAGGTAACTTGGGCTTCAATCCTTCTCCATGCCAAAACTGATGTGCACGCTCTGTTATAACTGCCCGAAAAATATTCTTGCGTGATTTCATACCTTAGTCGATTCGTCAGGTCCATCTGATTGACGCTCTCGAAGGCCTACCACGAAGGCCCACATGCATGTATCTGACTGCGCCAAAATATGGTGTCAACACATGCCCCCCAATTTTGTGATAAAATTCTTTTATCCCCAAAATTCTCTAGAAATTCCAAAGGTTGCACCAGCAGTCGACTCACCTTCCAAAAATATCTTCGTACTACTGGAAATCGAAAGGGCCGACTCTCCCACATCCAGTTATCCCACGCCGTTACACGTCTCAGGGGCGGCTCTTCAGTTTCCACAGAGGATCTATATAATGCTATCCATCCCCAGGCTTTAGCATACCTGCCCTATAGCCATCCTACATTGTTCCCTTAACTAGGTAGTTTGCGTTGTAGCTCTTCCTGGAGTCCCCAAGAAATCATCAAAGAAAACCCCAATGGCCGGAGGCGACGACCGTGGAAAGGGCCCGACAGAAGAAATACCGGCGGAGGATCTCCCTGCACGCCGACGCCTGCGCATGACGCGGTAATCCAATCTCTTTCAGGCACTTTGCCAATCTCTCTCTTCGTATGATTCTTAACGGCATTGACCATCTTACTAATCCTTGCTCCTGCTTTTCCCCATTCAGATCCACTAGCAGTAATCCTACCACTCCAACATCTAGTTCTAGCTCCAGTAGCGCTGATTCCATTGCCTCCCACTCCATAGTAGAGGAGCGCCGCTGGCTCCGAGAGGTCCGTGCAAAATACTCAGAGTCAACCAAAGAGGTGGGTCGCCTTATGAACTTATCTGAGGCCCATCAGGTGGCCTTGGATGCCACCAAGGATGAAATCGCTGAAGCAAGACACCGGCTCTCTGAAGCTGATAACCAAGTAGCAGCTAACGCCACATCAACCCTCTCCCTTTCCTTGGATCTCTTCGCATTTTTCCTTTTACCTTGACAGCGCTAATGACACAACTGGAGAACCTACGCCAAATAGCCACCACTGTCGCCAATGCCATGAACGCCCAACGCGATACGCTAGAACACCGCTTCTAGGACATCCCACATCAAGTTCAGGAGGTCTCTCTTCATGGCGTCCATCACGGTGCTGTCACTGCCCTCACTGCCGCCAAGACCTCCGCCGAGTACCAGCTTCTGGACGTGGCACCTGGGTTTCCCAGGAACGAAGGCCCCAAGGACCATGAAGATCTCTAGGAAGCCTTCCAAGAACACGGCGAGGCGGTAGTCGAGATCACCCATGCCAAGGACATTGTCAATAAAGTGTTCCTCGTCAATTAGTTTGTATTAGGCGCATACTAATAAAGTGATTTTCTGGGCACCTCTGTATATTGGCTCTATTTCTCAATGTGCGCCTCTGCTTCACCAGAGCTCTCATTGCCTTCGTTTCTTTTCATTATTTTTTGGTCTAAAGGTGATGCAAATTGCATCGGCTATCATCAACCCTCTCGTAGTCTAGTTGATCATTTTAGTGATGAAGGCGATACGTCTCATATCGGCTATCTGATCCGATCAACTATAACGTGTCGACCCATACGCTGGGATAATACTTCTTGAAATATTTTCCATTAAGTGCTCTAGATTACTCTCCTCCCTCTAGAGTTTCATAGAAGTAAGCATTACCAGGAGCGCTTCTTGTAATCCGGTAGGGTCCTTCCCAGTTTGGTGACCATTTGTCGTATTTACTATCCTTAGTTCCAATGGGCAAAATGACTTTCCAAAGTAGATCACCCTGATTGAGCCTCTTCCCTCTCACTTTCTAAACATAGTACTTGGCAACCCTAAGTTTATTAGCCTCAATATTCTCCAGGGCTTTCAACCGTCATAGGCTTAGATCATCAAGATTGTCCAACATAAGGTTCTTGTAATCATCCGCTCCCAAATTATCCTACTGCATGATTCTTCGAGATCCAACACTCATCTCCCATGGTAGTACAACTTCCTTCCCGTAGACCAACTCATAAGTTGAACACTTGATTGATCCATGACAAGCCATCCTATAAGACCATAGAATCTCCACAAGTATCAGGTGCCATCTCTTAGGATACTCTAAGATCTTCTTCTTGATTATCTTGATTAATATCTGGTTGGATGCTTCTGCTTGTCCATTGGCCTAAGCATAATATAGAGATGAGTTGATCATCTTGAAACCTATCTTGGCAGCGAAGTCCTCAAACTCTTTGGATGCAAACATTATCCCTTGATCAGTGGTGATGGTTTAAGGGAAACCAAATCTATAAATGATGTGCTCCCTTATGAACTCAATTATATGGGCTGACGACGCCTCCTTTAGAGGAATAGCTTCAACCCACTTAGTGAAATAATTCATCGCCACCAATACAAACTTATGCCCCTTACTGGACAACGGGAACACCTGACCGATCAAGTCTATACCCCATCCTCTAAATGGCCAAGGCTTAATGATAGGATTCAAAGCCGATGACGGGCATTTCTGAACATTACCAAATTTCTGGCACTCGTGATAACCCTTATAATATCTGAAGCAATCTTCCATTATGGTTGGCCAAAAGTACCCTGTCCTCTTGATCATCCACTTCATCTTCTGAGTAGATTTATGTGTACCACAAATGCCTTCATGGATTTCTCCTATCAGCAACTTGGCTTCTTCTTTATTAAGGCACTTGAGTAGCACACCCTCGACTGTCTTGTGATATAACTGATCATCAAGAATGACAAACTTGGTAGCCTGGTACCTTAGCTTTCTGGAAACTCGCTATGATGGATTCTTCAGGTACTCGATGATCTAATTTCTCCAGTCACCATCATCAACAAGTTCATTAGCTAAAATTTCAATAATCTGCTGAAACTCGGTGTGATAGATTCTTCATGTACTCAATGATCTCAGTTCTCCAGTCACCATCAACAACAAGTTCATTAGCTAAAATTTCAACAATCTATTGATACCCAGAAGCATTTTGAGCCAATCCATTAGCTTCCTGATTCTTATCTCTGGGAATGTGCCTAATACTGATAGAGGAAAAAGAATCAAGCAGTTCACGACAATCTTCATAATACTTCCTCAGTATCACATCCTTGCACTCATATAGGTCGAACAATTGATTGACTACTAATTAAGAATCTCCAAAAATTTTCAATAGCTTCGGCCTTAACCTCATGTGGCAGTTGTAGTCCTTTGAGGAGGGCTTTATACTCAGCTTGGTTATTGCCAGACGTCGGCCTGATTGGGAAAGCATACTCTAGGCTTGCCCCCAAGGCAAAATCAGGACAACTCTGATGCCTCTACCTTGCTTATAGGTAGACCCATCAAAGAACAGTGCCCATAGAGTCACGTCCACCAATATGATCTCCTTCTCATGGTGATGAGTGACGAAGTCAGCTATTACTTGGCCCTTGACCGCCTTAGCCGATTCGTACCTCAAGTCAAACTCTGATAGTGCAAGGATACACTTGCCAATGCTCCCATTTAGAATAGGCATAGACAACATGTGCGTGATCACGTTGAACTTCGACACCATCGTGCACTCAGAAGACAACAGGTAATGTCAAAGCTTAGTGCATGAAAAATACAGACACAAGCACAACTTTTCGATGGGAGAATACCTTGTTTCAAGATCGAGCAGCCTCTGGCTCAGATAGAACACTACTCTCTCCTTTCATTTGAATTCTTGTATTAGAGTCGATCCAATCGTGTGGTCATCGGCTGCTACGTACAGTCTAAAAGGCTTCCCCCTCTGAGGAGGAATCAGCACTAGCAGAGACTTCAAATATTCTTTGATCTCCTCGAAAGCCTTCTATTGTTCGTTACCCCACTTGAACTCTTGATTGCTCTTTAGCTTCAGTAAAACTGAGAACGGCAATATCTTGGCTGACATATTCGATATGAATCTCCTAATGAAATTAATCTTGCCGATCAAAGATTGCAAGTCAGTCTTTATAGTTGGTGGTACAACCTTGTTGATTGCGTCAAAATTTCCTAATCAATCTCAATCCCTTTCTCATGTACCATAAAACCCAGGAATTGTCCAGCTGATACCCCGAACGCACACTTGTGAGGATTCATCCTCAAACCATGTTTCCTTGCACACTCTATGGTGGCTCTAAGATCTTTGAGGTGCTCTCGGTATCCCGTGGACTTCATAACCATGTCATTGATGTAGACCTCCACAGTTTTGCCGATCAACTTATGGAAAATGTAATTCATGGCTCTCTGATAAGTTGCACCTGCATTCTTCAATCCAAACATCATGACTACCCACTCATACAGCACCACGATATCTGAACGCAGTCTTGTGGATATCTTCTTCTGCCATGAAGATCTAGTTATACCCAGCATTGCCATCCATAAAATTGATCAATTTGTGTCCTCATGCTGCATCGATTAGCATGTCGGCCATTGGCATGGGGTATCCATCCATCGGGGTAGCTTTGTTGAGGTCCCTGAAGTCAATGCAAACTCTCACTTTTCCATTCTTCTTGTACACAGGGACCACATTGGCAATCCACTCAGCATATCTACTTTGCCAAATGAACTTTGCTTCATATAGCCGAGTTATTTCAGTTTTCACATTGGTCATGACTTAAAATTTGATTCTTCTGGGGTACTGCTTGACTGGCCAATATCCATCTTTAATTGGCAGATGATGTTCAACTAGCTTTCAGTCAAGACCAAACATTTCATAATACTCCAAAATGAAACATTCCTTGTACTCTTTCAACAGAGCAATCAATTCCTCTCTAAACTTGGGATGCATGTACGTCGGCCTCGGCTTATCACCATCTCCCATGTCAACATCTTCCAATTCGTCGGCCTACATAAACCCTTTGCCCATCGTGCCTTCGTCATCATCAACTGATGTATGCATTATTCTATTTTTCTTAAGCTAACTGCTTGGAGGTGTAATCCTCCAAGTCCGAGTAAACAGGGTCAACGGTTGCTATGGAAATCGAGTCATCGGCCAAAATTACTTCAACTTCATCATTATCCAACCACTGCACTGCACACTGATGCATGGTAGATGGGATGCAATAGTTGGTGTGAATCCAATCTCTCCCTAAGAGAAGATTGTATGAACTATCCCCATCAATGACAAAGAAGGTAGTCAGTAAGGTCTTGCTGCCAACAGTTAGCTCCACTTGTAGAACTCCACAAGCTCGTGATGTTCTTCCCCCAAAGTACCCGAGTGTCAGATCTATTTTGAGGAGTTCTTTGGATTCCAGCCTCAGCTTCGGGATAATGTGGGCCGACATCCGGTTGATGGAAGCACCACCGTCGATCGGTATCCTTCCAACAAATCTCTCATTGACGTATCCTTGGATGTACAGTGCCTTTAGGTGTCTGTGTCTCTCAGTCTTGCCGAAGACTGCCTGAAATTCACATGTGAGTACATCGGTCTACTCTCCAAACTTTGACTCATCAAAGTCAGAATAGACTTCGGTTTCCGTCTGTGTCTCTGTGCGCTTGTGGCATGGTTTGCTGCTTCCCGATGCCGCCTATCAGCTCTTTGACGTCGGACCCTCCTCTTTTGGGTCTTGGTCAGCCTGCTAGGATTCTGGGGTTGCTGATGCTCGTCATGCTGACCCTCTTGAGGTTGGGTTTGATCCACGTTAACGACTTCAGTACTGGGCCAACCACCAACACCATCTTCGATGATAAGTCGATTCCCATTCTTATATTCCACTCGTCCATTAGTGAATCGGCCATCAACTTGGAGTCTTCTATACTCTTCATATCGCTTGTTGTACCTAGGACAATTGTCTAATAGGCGGTTCCAAGCCCTTGATAAGGCAATACATGAAGAACATGCAACTCTCATGTACATCGATTGGTTCTCTAGGTCTAAAGTGCTCTCCTAGTGGCTTCTTTCCCCAAGATTTCTCGATCTGATGTCACCATCTATCATGAGGTGCGGCTGAATGATCTGCGTTGGTCGGCTCGACTATCCCAATCAAGACGAACAAGGCTTGCTTCCTTTCCATCCTTTGCAGGATCTCTTGGAATTCTACCTCGGTCACCTGAGAGTATGGAACGAGAGCCCTCAACCTTTCATCTTGGGTTGGGGTTGAAACTTTGGCTTTGCCTTTGTCCATGGTCAATGATTGTGGTCCCACTGGGCGTGCCAAAATGTGTTGACATCAGAAATGGGTCCTGACATCAGCACCGCGCAAGGCCCTGCAGAGACCGTGTCGAAGCAGGGTCCTGATCTCCCGAGCCTCTGAATGGCAAGGGCACTTCGGTTGATTGATCTCAGGCGTGCCAGTTAATTTGACCTACAATTGACAAGGAGATAAAACTGTCAAATTATGAAACCTGCCGGTTGTTGCCAGACAGTTCCATGAATGTACGACTCTTAGATAGCCGATGGTCAAAGAAAATTGACTAGAAAGCCAGCTCCTAGCAGTGTAAATCATAGCAACAAGATGTAAACGGCTATACGAGATATATCGTCGTTGAAGCGTATAATCAACCGATCCCATCAGTGTATCTAGTAAGGATACAATACATGGGACATTTACCGACCCAAACTATCAAATCTACTAAGCATATCAGATAAAGATTAACCATCAACAGAGGTGTGTTCCCATACAGCCATGATGACAATTAACCCGATAACTTATCTTACTCACTAGCATTCGGGTGTTTCCATGCAGCCATAAAAGTAAACAAGCTAAGCCAAGTCCAGTACATTTAATAGATCTAATCATGTTGAGGCGATAAAAGCATATGTATCGTATGAATAAAGCGCGTCCGGATCGGCTATTTTAGCTGATATGAGGTCCATGAAGCGTGAACAAGATCCATAAGTCCGACCACAAATGGATCTAAGATTAGGCAGTGGGGTCTAGTATATGCAGCCATACCAAGTATGTTAAGCCAAATCCATCTACTCTCAAACCAATCTAATAACCGAACCTATGTCTCGAACCCACAACTTGTAACAATCATGACAACCAGATTAGCCGATAGAATCTTAGATTTATTGTTTTAGCATGTATATGAATGAAAGCATAAGAAACCATAGATCCAGATGAAATTGAAGCACGTGCCAATCTGTTGATTGAGATTGGGCAATATATTGTTGCAATAGATAAACAATGCATAACAAACAATATCGATAACTTAATGAATCTATTAGATTGTCAATCTAATAGAGCTGATAGCTGTCTTGAAGCAATGACTCATGTGATATTGAAACAATCTAGCCCCATGAACATAGATTCAAACCAATAACTAGCTCAGATCAAGCTTGTACGAGTTACACAATACAGTTGTACAAACAAGATATGAACTAAGGCTAGACTTATAAGCAAATTAGAGGTCGATCTGGTCGATGCATCCCTGTCCGTCGAAGGTTCACCAAAATCTATTCTACTCCTACTCCTAGGGTTTGGCCGGCGGCCAAAAGGTTGTATGTTGATTGATTGGATGTCCCCCTACCATTATCTAAGCCTTGCTATTTATAGACCATAGCACATAACCTAATCAGCTGTAACACAAGTCCTAAAAATAAGGAAATATAGGAAAATTGGGCTTCAATCCTTCTCCGTGCCAAAACCAGCGGGCACGCTCTGTTATAACCGCCAAAAAATTTTCTTGCGTGATTTCATACCTTAGTCGATTCTTCAAGTCCATCTTATTGACGCTCTCGAAGGCCTACCACGAAGGCCCACATGCATGTACCCGACCGTGCCAAAATATGGTGTCAACAACTCCATAAGTTTTATTGTCCATATGAGTTCCATAGGATTTGAAGTACCAAGAAGAGCTGACAAGTAAGTGAATGTTCTATCCACTATTGGAACACAGTCATAACATCATCAACATCAATCAATGCTCCAATAGAGGAAGTACATCCCCACTGCCAGTCTGCTACATTGCAAGATCAAGAACGACTACGTCAACCCCAGTTTGGGGGGAGCACCTGTTGACATTTCTTAGCGACATACTAAAAATAGAGACGAATCCCCATCCTTAGCACGACACCAGAAATGCAGGAGTCACCTTCTAACATCACTTAGCACTAAGTTGTCATCCCTGGCATGATATCAGAAAATGTTGAAATAAAATTTACACTTGACAATTCATAAAATAATTCTCTAGAATATATACGCAAGCGCACAGATACTTCTCCTATTGTAGCATTTCACCCGGTGAGATTCTCCGAGTATCGTTGATTTGTTTATGCCAAAAGGAAAACTTTCAACTAATTGCAAGAATTAAATAGGGATAGAAAAAGAAACCTAAATGCATATAGTTTAGACTATAAATGTGCAGACCTAAGATTAGATCGACCTTTCTAATGCTTTAGCAAGGGTAAGTGATGTCAAGATAATAAATATGATAATAAAGGTATAAGATAAATGGTATTCCAGAGATAGAAATAGACTCACTAATAAAATTGTCAGGCAACTCAAGATTTGGATAAAGTAAAAGAAACCTAAATAAAAAGGAGCTAAACACACCCTATTTATCTACTATAATTGACTCAAAAAACATCTTAAGGACCATCAACTAGGGAGGTTATTAAGACAGAACCGTCACCTCCGTTGCAACCGCACTCTGCCAAGCCTATGTGCCAATGATGGACTACAGAGGAATCAACGCAACTATAAAAGTCACTTACGTGAACTACCACACGACACAGCACATCAGGAGACATCTGTAGATACATATAATATCTAGGCACCACGCCTACATAATACATACCACCTAACCCACTCGAGTATTGAATTAGGCGATTTACGATCTTATAAATATAATCATCACCAATCTTATTAATATCTAATATGCAAATAGAATAAACTAAACACTCAATAAATAGAAACATAATAAAGTATAAAGTCATAATGAGATACAAGATAAATTACCGATCTCCAAACGAATCTAGAATCCCGAATGTATTGCCCAACTCCACTTGAATCTTGCTAGCTACCTAGCTAATAACTTGAAGCACTAGAGTTCTAATCTAATCTCTGGAAACCCTAGATCTATTCTAATCTTGCTCTGACTTTGACTGGAACTATTCTCCTGATCTTGGTGATCCCAGGGTATACAGGGCTATATTTATAGTTCGGTGGGATGCACGATATCCGTTGGATCAAACCGACTTTACGTAGGGCTTAGATCAATCCTCAAAGGCGGTGGAGGAATATTCCAGACAACGGCGGCCAGTGGGCCCAGGGGTGGCCGCCCGGCCCCACACCTGGCCGCCCAGCCCCACACAGTGGGGTCCGGGGCTCCGCTTCGCTCCGGTGTCTGCGGGATCCGTTGTGAATATTTTGCCAGGTGTTTCTCCGCGGGATTTGTTCGATATTTTCTCTAGCTTGCTTTCCTTTATTCTCTTTTCCGGAATAGTCCCTGGAAAATAATGAAACACCAAAACTTGTGGAAATTGTTAATTAAAGCCCTATATTTCTAAATATTATATTTGATTGATCCATTTATTCAATTTATAATTGCTTAAAAAGTTGGCGCTAACGACCATCAATAGCACCTCAGTACATCTAGGTAAATATCCTTATCCTCTTAGGTTTACTTTTATTAAGATGTTAGTTACATAGATTAATTCAAAAAAAATGTGAGCACATGAAGGTTCACACTTATATAATTATAAAAAATCACAAAAGAGATAACTTAGACACTTTTTATATCTATGGAGTTTTCAATGTCTACTTTATCCAGTCGAGTATTTGTTCTATATTGTGTTCTTTTAAAATAATGTCAGAGTGAGTCTAGTTTACTTGAATCAGATTGAAAGAGTTAAATAAAATAAAGAGCATTTAGGATAATCTCCTTGCATGAAAATGATGAATAGTTGCTCTGTCATAATTCCTTTCGAGTATCTAGTTTTCAACCTTAAATTCTCTTGAGTTTTGGATATGAATGTTTTGATCTAAGTTTTACTCTAAACTTGAAACTTGTGGGTAGGAAATCCTTGATCTAAGTCTAGGTAATGGAAGGATATGATATGAGAAGGTCTAAGCTGCTATTTATCTTGTTCCTAGTGACATTAGAGTTCTAGAGATTTATCTTTTGAAAACTAAAAATGCTACCTGATAAGTTCCTTGTATGATAGAGCTTGATTTCCTACCATAACCATGTATGTTATTTAGATTAGAAAAACTTTCACCATTATTTATGCTGCTTGCTTTGCATTGAGTTTTGCCAAGCTTTGTTGACCCTTAGAAACTTGTCATGCTTTTAAAATCAAGATCACACACACTCCACTCAAATATGTTGCTTCCACTCTAGAAGTATGCAACAACAAGCCATTTCATCTAGATCCACCCATAAATGTTCCACTCCTACACTGAGTGACTAAAAAAATTATAGTTATTCACCTACCTATATATTTTATAACCCGAGCTATAAATGCTCCAATTATTTTTTTGTCATTATCTCTCAAAAAATTATTGCAAAAAGAGGTTTGGGGCTGTGCAAAAAAAATATAAAAGAGTAAAACATAGACATGTGTTCTACCAAAACAATGGGTACTTAGATGCCCGCCTCTCTTGAAAAAAAGAAGAAAAAGAAAAATATATACAGCTCAAGTTCTCTCAAAATTCTAAATTCCAAAACAGAGATATATTTTCAAGGAGCAAAGTAGAATTATGTTTTCACCATGTTTTCACCCATTCCACATATATATTCCATAAACATGCACATCTTGATTTGATTGTATGACTTGTTTCTCAAGATTCATTATTTGACTTTACAATATATGTTATGCGGTATGAATGTATTGTTTCTCCCCACCTATGAGCTCCATATAAATATATTAGTTATTGGGTGAGAGAGAGAAAGTATAGTGTTACTTTGCCTAGAAGGTAAAATACCATTATTGCCTTGGTAAGGATCCATAAATACCACATATTGAAAGACTTGAGATGATCATACAAAGGAATCTCTGAATTTTATTTGAAAATCCTACATAACTCCATGAATAAAGGTTGATCAAAGAACTGAAGACATAGTGCTTGAATTAACTATTTTATCTTTCAATTACTCAAGACCCAAGTGAAGGTTACAAGTTCCATGGTTGAAGGTAATATGGGTAAGTTTGAATAATGTCAGAGCAGTTTATTCTAATCCGGAGGAGACTTTTTTATTGAACACATGTGTACTTTTAAGGTGTGAAAGCACTGAAGCAACTCCTGATCCATTATTAAGTTTAGCTTTACTCAGGGACTAACAAAGGTTAAGCTTGGGGTACTTGTTGATGGTCACTAAACTCCAAATATAACAATCAACTATTGCATAATTTGACATGAAATGAACTGCAAAGTATAGTTGTAAGGTTTAATTCTAACGAATTCCGCGAGTTGTGGTGTTCTCACTTATTTTGTAGAATATTTAAGTTTCACTACGCGTTCCCACAAGTATTTTTGAGTGTGTTTTTGCCTCTTCTCCATAGTGGTTGAGAGCACCTCTATCGGTGTTTCGGTCTAAGTTCGTGGCTCATGGTAGATCCGCTATACCTTTTGGTCATCACCGAGGGTATCACCCTTTTTAGGGTCGTGATCTTACCGTTCTCGTGTATTTGTTTGTTGGGTTTGTTTTTGGAAAGAGTAACCCGAATATTTCAGCAACAAATTTGAGGCTCTCATTCACCCCACTCTAGTCGTCGTTTTAGTGCTTCAATTTCTATATCAGTGGTGGGATCTGGTGACTAGGCTGAAGGTGCAGAAACATGAGAGAGGGAACCCCAAATAATTTGCTGGGCTTGTCCTGATGTACACGCGCAGGATTGATCGAGTGCATATATATAGATGATGGAATCTAGGCAACAACGACCTTGTTGGTCTCTTCTGATCTGATGATATAGTACTAGTTTTATATAATATAAGCTTCTCAGCTGTAAGGCGCTAGCCACCTTAATTACATCCAACATGTTCATATGCATGCCGCATGCGTTCCTATCTAGTACAGTACAGTACGAGTAATAATGCCATATTATACCGGTGGCGGTATATACATTCGTCGATCGGTCTGCCTGGCCACCGTACCAGCAGGTCGTGCCTATCCACAAGGACAATGCGCTGCTCCATCAGGCGGCTGGTCAGGCCGAGCAAAACACAATTGTATATGCAGTTGCGTACGCGCGCTGCTTGTTAAGTGTTAGGTGTCACGCACGCACCTTTGACCGCTACAACGAACTGGATGACGATGATCTACGGAGTAAGTTTTACCTTACCACGCGCCATTTGAGTAGTCCACGTACACGTCCCTATGCGTATCTTATTCAATCCATCTAATGACGTGACACATGCTTCATGTACAATACTCACTCCGTCTAAAAACGCATACACTCTAGCACACTACTAAATTAAAGTATCTTAAGTTTAATCAACTATATAAAAAATATTAATAATTGTAACTAAATATCACTACATGTGTGCTGACTATGCTGACATATATATCTTCATACTACATTTATTTGATATCATAAGCATTAATATTATCTACATTGTGTAGCTAAACTTTAGATATACATACGTTATTAACTAAAAATATACCTAAAACTATATTTTTATTGTTTTTTTAAAAAAAGATAGAGGCAGTATTTTGTCTCCCCTAAGAAATCAATTCAACAAAACAGACTACTATTACTCTCTCCGTCCCCAATTAACTATTGTTTTCGGTTTACGTGTAACAAGTTTGACTCGATTTATAGAAAATAGGCAAAATAACCGTTTTCGCCCCTCAACTATCACCGAAGACTCAAATTGACCCCTGAACTATCCAAACAGCCACTTTGACCCCTCAGCTATCACCGAAGGCTCAAATTGGCCCCTGAACTATCAAAACGGTCACTTTGGCCCTTAAACTTATGATTTTCGTCTCAATTTCAACCATTATCTATTCATGGACAGATGAACTGCGAAAAGGTCGAAACTGTCCCTCATTATTTTCTTTACTTGTTGACCGCTCATGGCATTTTCAACCCCACCGTTTGTTTTAAAAATACCAAAATCTGATTTAATGTTAGAGAATTCATAAAAATTTTTGTTTTACCTTAGAAAAATACCGGTTTCATATTTTTACTACAATCATGATATACCTTTTTATTACTCACTTAGAATATTTAAAGCTTATATGATCTCATCAAATTCAAAACTAGGTTAAAGTGAAACAGTGGATGCAAACGAAGGCAAATTCTTGTCTAGCTTAATCAGGTAAACTTTATGTGTAAATTCTTGTCTAGCTTAATCAGGTAAACTTTATATGTTTTGTAAAAGCATGCAATGGTACATCATCAAACGTAGCTGACGATAATGATATGTGCTACATGACCCATACGGAGGACACGCCAACTAGCAAGATCATGTCTCATAGGATATCTCCTCATGAAGAGTAACTCCTCAAATTTGCATCCATGTTATATGTTTTGTACTAGATTTATTTAGAGAAATTATTCTCTACTATGTACCTTCAACGATCTGTGCTCATTGATTTTTCTAAGTGAAAATAAAAAATTATATGAATTTTCTAACATTAAATCATATTTTTAAAACAAACGGCGAGGTTAGAATTGTCGTGAGCGGCCAACAAGTAAAGAAAATAATGAGGGGCAGTTTCGACCTTTTAACAGTCCATCTGTCCACATGTCCATCGATCAGGGATAATGGATGAAATTGAGATGAAAATCATAAGTTTAAGGGCCAAAGTGACCGTTTTGATAGTTCAGGGGCCAATTTGATCCTTCGGTGATAGTTGAGGGGCCAAAACATCTATTTTGTCTAGAAAATGCGTACAACATTTGTATCTTCAAATAATTTTATTAAAAAACTAGATCCAAAGATCTTTCTAATGATTCTAATTATGTATCATAAATATTTTTTTAAGATATATATTAAAGTTGTTTCTCGGGAAGCAAAAACGACAGATATTTTTGAACGGAGAGAGTATTCTATAATAGTACATACTATGTAAGTAGAGTAGCTAGTTACTCCCTCTGTCTCTAAATAAAAGTTATTCTCACTTTATGAGAACTCAAACTTTTTTAATTTTAACCAATTATATATAAAAAATATAAATATTTATAATATATAATTAGTACTATTAGATAAATCGTTGAATATATTTTTGTAATAAACTTATTTAAAGATATAAACGTTACATATATTTTTATAAGCATAGTTCAAATTGAGGAAGTTGACTTGCATGCATCTCGTAACGATTTTTTTTCTAGAACAGAGGAAGTATGCGGATAAACTGCTACGCGCGTATTACATACTTTTATACACCTTGTTTATCATGCATGATGCAGATCAACGGGTCCAAATGATGAAGCCCGGCGTCGCTTTCTAAGCTAGCCTAATTGGCGTTGCCTGTAACGGCTCGTGTTTGCGACTTCCGCGCGCGTCGACATCAGGTGCATGCTGCTGGTCAGGAATATACGTCTCCAACTGCTTGGAGCCAAACCTTCCAACAATTGCCACACTGACGTGACGCGTGGTTTGTCGCAGTCGCAACTGCACGTTCCACCCTGCCATGGCTGAGAATTCAAGGAACGAAGCTAATTAAACATGCGGCCGTTAATTGCACTTGCTCATGCGACGACAACAACGTCGCCTCCATCTCGCCGCTGCAGGTTCATATATGACTTGTCACTTGCGACCGCCCACCTATCCATCTAGAGACTGTTAACAAAAAAAATGATGGATGTAGAAACACAAACAAACGTCCAGTACTACTGCTATTTTGGTTAATTTGTCACAATACTAATTTCCAGTGTTAGCGACCTTAAATTGACCTCTTGCCGGCCGCGCTATGTGTGCATGATTGCTCAACCATTATATTATATTGTGATGACTTGCATTTCAACGAAATGACGTAAACTGACGAAACTCACTATATATATAACTAATAATAGTCTCCAACAGGAGCTTCACTGCGCAGAAGAAAAGATATATAGTAGCACCATGCCCGTCCGCGTGGGTGTGTACGTGCTCCGTGCCACCGTACATGGCCCCCCAATCTATCCTGATAGCCCAATACTATACATACCTTGTCACATTTGTTTTGGCCCAAATTCTCTATATGGAACAGCACGCAACCTAATCACTGAATCACACCGCGTTTGGTTGTTTACTTCCCGTCGAAGCCTCCCCTCGATGCTGCCTTTTCTTCCGATCTCCCACTTCTTGTCTTCGCCTCTCTGCGAAATTAAGGTCATAGTTTTGATTTGGAAGATAGGATGGGGTGGGACAAGATCAGTCTAGTCTCTACGGTGTTTGATTGAGAGCCAAGTGGAATAAAGACGACATTCTACCTAGATAATATTATTCTTTATGAAACCTGAATAAGCTTGTCCCACGCCACTAGTACACGACGTTTAATGGAGACGGTCGTTTTTTTTAATGGAGGCGGACAAACACGACCGCCTCCAATGGAAGGCCTTGGTTAATCCATTGATTAACCAAGACGGTCACCCTGCCCGCCTCCGTTGATGGTATTAATGGAGGCGGGCGCCATAAATCGTCCACCTCCATTAATTGTATTAACGGAGGGAGACACCATTACACGCCCGCCTCCATTAATATCTTGACGGAGGTGGATTGTTTTTATTTGCCCGCCTCTATTATATTTGTAGCATTTTAAAAAATTAAATTTGGCGTTATATTTCATTTGAATTTGAATTATATTTTTGCAAATCCAACAAAGATATATATATATATATATATGAATAAGAATGCAAGCAGAAGTACATATAGAAACATAAAAAGAAACCGATAACACGTTAATAGATGTTGTCCAACACACATACACAAGTTCGAATTCGAAGTTAGCAATATTACAACCATGTAAACTGTTTTTCGGCCACTTAACTCTTACACTACATCTGGCAACACGTAATCGGTGAGATTTATCCTCCGTTGCTCCAATTTCTTATATTCTTGTATTTTGGATTGGTAGCTAGGTTGCTTTCGGTGTGGAAGAATGGATCTCTCCCTTCATCCGCGGCCTCTCTAGCAAACTTGCAAATATCGGCGACCGTTTGACTAAATTTTTGGGTAGGTTTCTGACATATCGAAGGGGGTAGGTTGTAGATGGTTAGGATGACCGGCCAAGTGTTGTGCGAGCTGCTAAGGTCACCGAACGGGTTCATTTCATCAGTACTCAGCACAAACCTAACGTTTCGTGCCTCTTTGCCAAAATCTGGGAACATGGCGTCGAAATCCTTCCACTGTTTGCCATCGGAAGGCTGAAGCAGCTTGCCATCGGAAGGGTGAAACAACTTGCCATCGTCTCTCGTGCGATCATCAGATGCGTGCCAGGACATCAGCTTAGCATCTTCAGGGTTCCCGAATATACCTCGTAGACGATTAATGATAGGCAGGTACTACATCGATAGTGCAGAACTTTTTCTCTGCATGTAACCAAATTCTTCCTCGTCTAGTTGAGCCGATAACTAGTTGTTCTTTGCCACTTTCTTCTTCGACCCACCCATAGGTCCTTCGTCGTTCTCATCCACGCGACAACTAGCATTCCTCTTATATCGACTCACGCCACAGTTTGGACAACGATCCAACTTCTCATGCTTCTCTCCTCGATAAAGGATGCAGTGGTTAGGGTAGGCATCAAGTTTTCTAAGCTTCATCGCCATTGGTCGGATCAGCTTCTTCGCTCGATATGTATTTGCAGGCACCTTGTTTTCATATGGGTATGTGTCAGCAAGGACAATCATGAGGTCATTGAAACTAGTGTCCAACCAGCCATGCCGGCACCCAACAACATCGTGAGGTTAAAACGCAGCGCCATCCAATGCTTTGGACAACCATTATAAAGAGGGTCCAATGCAACCTACTTTATCTCCCTAAAATTCTCAAGCCATCGAGGGTTGCCAAACATAATGTCATCTTCATCAAGGCGGTTAGCTATTTCCTTCATGAGCTTTGCACCCTCTACGTCTCTCACAACAGCGTCTTCATCACCTCCATCGTCGTCAGCACCACCCATATCTTTGAAAAGATCATCCATCATGATGTAATCACGAGCATTGTCGTCGCTTGCTGCCGGCACCGACGAGAAGGCAGTTGGTTCAGCTCGTCCTACGAACTCTGCATTATTGACCGATTTCCCTCTAGGTGCATCTTCCATAGTTGAATCTACTACCTTTTTGCCATGAAAAGTCCAAACCGTGTAATCCTTAACAAAACCAAATCTAATCAAATAAGATTGCACATCGCCCTCTTTGTGGGCTTTCATGTTCTTACAGTGAGAACACGGACAAGTAGTTGTCGTCCTATTCAGACGCTCACAGTGAGCTTTCGCAGCTGCAATAAACTTCCGAACATGAACGACGTACTATGGTTCCATTCTCTTTATCTGGTACATCCATTCAGACCTCTCCATATTGCCCGCCTACAAATCATATCACCATCAAATACCAAAGTATTACAAATAAGATATTAGATCTAGAGATAAAGAAAGTATAATGATGACCGCCTCGGTTAATATGTATTAACCGAGGCGGTCGTCCCTTAAATGCCTGCCTTCGTTAAGCATTAACGGAGGCGGGTGGCTTCGACGACCGTCTCCCACGGATGGAGGCAGCTGGGGCTCCATTATTGGAGGCGGGCGGGAGATGTGCCCGCCTCGAATCAAGAAACGGCAGTGTCTTGCAAAAGAAATTATGTACTGGTGCGCATAACATCCAGAGAGGTATTTTGCCGGTGGACTGAGTCAATGCTGGCCATCGCACCAATCGACAAGTTCGATCTTTAACCATGCAATCATGTCGTCCAACGCCTTTGTTTCGCAAGGTTCGACACTCCTACACACTCTCTATTAGATTATGGTTAGCCATCGGATCCAACAGGTGTCAATGCAATGTTTTTCTGAGTTGAGTTAAGGTCCAATGCTCTATAGAACAGCCAACTAGATCATTCCTTTAACCTTTTCTCTCATATGCTAACTTCAAATATTCCAAAATTTTATGCACACGAGTTAGCATTTTTCAAAGGGTTTTAAGCATACTCACTAGGTCCTAGCACATGCATGAAATAAATTCACCTAGTGACACTTAGACAACCATATTGAACTTTAAATTCCCTTCTTAACATTACGGCTATCTATTATAAACCTAATCACGCACTCTATTGGTTATTGACTGGTAAAAAAGCCCCAGCTTATACCTTCGCCTTAAACCCTTGCATTTTATTTTTCTCTTTCTTCTTTTCCAACAATCTAACACTTGTTCATCACTTGTGGGCAACAGCATCACCATATGTGTCATTCTTGCTGAACCTTGGACGTGGACCTAATCTTTCTCAATCAGAGTACTAGAGTAATGGGTAGTTCACTTGGTTGTCTCAATTATCGAAAACCAAATATAGGACTTCAGCATCCCATCCCTTATAGTCTCCAAACCAAACACTACCTAAGAGATCACAATCAGAATCTATAATTTCTTCTAGTAAAGTAGGATTATCCTAGTGTTTTAGTATTCAATATTTAGTTCCCTATCTTATGTGTTATGGCTAGTGGTCGTGTTTTATTACTACTCAAAAACGTTAGAAGAACTCTACCATTTTAGCAGTGGATCAACGACGGTGATTCGGCCATTGCCCCGGGCACCTCACCAGTGGCACGCCACAAGCCGCGAGCCTATTGCATCCGGTCCCTGTCTCGGGCCGCCAGCACCATGGCACACATAGCTTGCATGATACAACTAGGCAATGACTTTTTGATGTGCCAAAGAATGCGTTAAAGTGTCTTCGGTTTCGCCCTATTCACTTGGCTTATCAACCGGCTTATCAGTCACCAAAACAGTGTTTTTGTCTCGAGTTTTGCTGTGGTACAACCAAATCAGTGTGAGCCCTTCATTTAATTAGATCCGATGGTTGGAGTCATTTTTTACTTTATAAGAGGTAATAGAAGAAATAATATTTAATTAATTTTTATTTTCATAAATAATAGGAGAACTAAGGAAAGTTTTGTGATAATACTCAAGAATGCATCAAAGCCAGCATCAGAAATAACAAACCTAGCTTTGCATACCAACAACTATAGCACCGAACGCAAGGTTGTAAACTCTTTGGTGCAACCCTTAGACTCATCATACAAAGGCTCTTTTGCTGCCTTCATTAGGGCCTCCAAACCTTTCTTGAAGAACATTG
Source organism: Microstegium vimineum (assembly GCA_022036555.1). Classification (NCBI taxonomy): domain Eukaryota; kingdom Viridiplantae; phylum Streptophyta; class Magnoliopsida; order Poales; family Poaceae; genus Microstegium; species Microstegium vimineum. The sequence goes on along the minus strand of CM039119.1, from coordinate 25,372,776 downwards.
ATGGATCTTCTGCATGATGACGCAACATTGCCTCTAGGAATTTTGCATCTTCTGCAGCCATATTATTTTGCATCACATCAGTTCCGACGCCTTCAATTCTTCCAGCGAAACCATGATGAGGACCATTGGTGACAAGTTGTTGTGTCTCGTGTACTAACTGAAACCCACCATCAACAAGCATATCTGGACCATCGGCGTCGATATTTGCACGGCTAACAGTTGTATAAGGCACAGAGCTACCCTCTCCATGCTTTGTCCAAATCAAGTAATCCTTCATAAATCCTCGACGGACAAGATGAGAAAGGATTTGTTGATGGTCATCAAATACAACAACATTCCTGCAGTCCATGCATTGACAATTTATGTGCGTCTTCTTTGTTCTCCAAGCATGGTTCTTAGCGGCATCAATAAACTTATGAACCTCGGGTATGTATGATGCATCTAGCCTTGATAACTTATACATCCAGAATTACCTCTCCATCAATACCTGACTTTTAAAAGGGAGAGACTACAAATATTATGTAACCATCTTAATCAACCTGACTTGAAGAAAATGGATTAAAACTGACCTTTCTTAGCAATCTCCTTCCAAGAAATGAAGATCAAAACCTCCCCCATGTATTTTGATAAATGTGGCTCTCCAAAATCACCTCCTTCCTACAGTCCTCAAATCAAAATGCCCCCTTGTCTGTGTAAATGAAGTTTAGAGAGGATTTACCTTGGGTTTAGAGTTTAATAGCTAGGGTTTAGGGTTTAGCTAGGGATTATTAGCTAGCGTCAATGGATTATTTAGCTAAGGATTTATGATTTGCCTAGTGATTATTAGCTAGGGTTTAGGGATTATTTAGCTAGTTATTAAAGTAAAAAATCTAAGTATCATAATTAAATTAAAAAACATAAGTATCATTATTAAAAACACAAAAATAATGAAACATAACTGCATATAGTTGTTGACACAAAAAGCGTCAGGATCTGCGAACACCTCGGGCTTATACCCGAAATTCGATATCCGGAGGTGTGGCAGTCGATTTGACCAATTAATTGACAAGGACGATAACTAGAACAAGATTCAATCTAGACAACGGCGATGCGCCCGGATGCTGAGATTGAGGCTTGATCAGGATAACTAGAGCAGAGCTGAACGAGACAACAGCGATGCGCCCGGATGTCAAAGCTCAGAGGTACTCCCACGCGGAACTTACAAGGGTTTGACGGAGATCAGGGTGATGCAGCCCCTCAAAGCTTGAAGAACTCGTTGATAATCTAAGACTAATACAATAAAGGGTAAATTGCGATAAAAGTAGAATAAGAGTAAATTGATTTGTTTGATATTGGATTCATTTTGTACACGCAGCCCTTGGGCACATATTTATACTCCCGCATGGAGAGTTGTACAAAGACACGACTCGTACCTTTCCTAAAACAAACTCCTAACTTTAAGGAAACTGACTCGTGCAGGAGTCGGATCTAAAATAACAATATTATTTTCCTAAACAAACACACCTATTTTAAAGGAAAGCAAACGACTCATGCAAGAGTCGGACTCAAACTACTATAATAATACTGGTATAAAATCACCAGTTTCCTTATATCTCTCCCTCGATGAAAACTTTCCATCGGCAGATCCCTTCAATCCGCGGCTTCCTTCTTTGGCCACCGGTAATCCTCTGTTGATATCAAACGCTAAGTCACCCTGTGCTCATCGGCACCCCATGCCCATCGGCATCGGCAACACTTCCCGATCGGCAACCTCGTACTGGTAAATTGTCTTCACCAATCAATCCCTATCAACAATCGACATCGGCAACATCTCCTCATCGGCAATCGGCATCAGCAACTTTGCAGCTCGGGCGACTTGACTTCACCGATTAACCCTTATCGGCAATCATCCGAAACTTCTAGCTTCCATCGGCAACACACTTAGACACAGCACACTCCCATCGGCAATACTGACTCATGATTTCCTGATGCCGATGGAAAACGACCGCTGATCAACACAAGTCTTAGCTCATTTGACACGTGCCGAAAAACGGTGTCAATACATGCCCCCCAGTTTCGGAGTGTATAATACTTTACGCGCCGAAATTCCCTCTACTATAGCCGTTACCTTCGAGGTAACTGCACAACTTCCTCGATCTCCGCGCGCAAAACCGCAATTTAAAAATCCCTCGATTATAGCACAAACAGTTGCAAATCTAACAATATCTCCTTGATTATCGCGCACATCCACTGCAAGCCTCTCCACATTCCTGCACAGTGTGAACCGAAATCCCAAAATACCCCTGAGTAAGCTTATAAAAGTTACCAGGATCCAATCTGCCTTTTTACCCTGAGTCCACTTTCACTTTCACATCTGCCCTCGTCTTCAACCTCCGGCGGCGCCTCCGAAGAACCCGAGCTCAAGCAACAGTGCTCTCCCCAACCCAAGGACGAACCGCAAGAACTCCTTCAGCTCCAATGGCGATCCATGTTGACATCCCCAAGGTAAAATCTACTTTCCTCCTCATCCAACCTCCTGCTAGTCCTTTTCCTGTACGAATCCATAATCTTCCCCTTTCCTTCTTTGATTCTTTCCTTTCTTTTCTTTTTGAACCCTAGGAACTGTACAACAAGGTAGTGATCCCTCTTGAGCAGTCCAGCTTCACCTGTCTAGGCCCCATGGGGAATCCTGACCCTAGCTATCTGATTAATGCGGAGACCAACCGGATTCCATTCAGGTCTGAATGCTTCAGTTTGGGATTATGGAAGGATGCTTTCCGGTCATGGCCCAAACCCACCAAAGGGTGGAAGAACTGGTACCTTAGGGTCATTAGGACACAGCAAGTCTATTGGTCAGAGCGCAATTTGGATCAGTGCATCAGGCTCTCCATTGCCGATATGGAGAAGAACGAGAACATGCTGATGGCGGCCTCCTACTTCTGGTCTGACAGCATGAACGCTTTCCTATTTAGGCATGGACCAGCCACCCCTACGCTTGCTGATGTGCACATGCTGACCGGGCTTGACGTTTCCTTTGCCGATACCTTCACTCTGTTCAATAGGAAAGCCGAGTACAAAGTGAACACTCGGAATATCGGCGGCTGGACCGGCTATATCCAAGAATATTAGAAGACCGGATCGGTAAACCAGAGGGAGCATGCCACCTTCCTGAACATGTGGCTGGAGAAATTTATTTTCTATGGCAAAACCGTCGGACCGACCACAATGTACCTCCCAGCAGCAGAGCTCTTAGCCGATGGGACAAGACTCCCTCTCGGCCGATACCTTCTTGGAGCAGTGTACCGTCTTCTACATCAAGTGTCCAAGAAGCTATTGTTAGGTGAGCCCATCGGCAACCTTGGAGGCCCCTGGTGGTTCGTAAATATGTGGTTAAATGCACACATGTACAAAGCCCTCCAGTTCAATTTATTTGCTCAGCAATTCTCCAGAGACATATCGGAAAATCACAAATACAGGGATGACGAATCGGCAACTCGTTCTCCACTCAACTTTGGAGAGGCCATCATAGTGCTGCCAGGGACCAATGCCGATGCAGAGCAGTTTGGCTTGTTCTTTCAAAAATTTTACAACGGAATCCCTGCTTCGGAATGGCTTTGGTGGCCATACATTGATGAGGACAACCGATTCCCGCTGCTGTTCAACCTTACCGATGGGAATGTGCCCCAGAATCAAACAATCATGAAGGCCAGCATCGTGCCCCGGGCCATCCCAGTCAATATCTTCGGAACTGGGAAGAATGCCCCTCCATCCTTCGAGTTCTACTACCCATCGGCAGCGACAAGACAACTGGCATTTGGCCAACTGCAGATCAAGCTCTGCTACTCCAGGGTGGTAAAGCCCAGGCAGACTATCTCCAGCGCTATAGACTGGAACAAAGTCATCAATCTTCCTCCTAACACCGATATGTCAGACATTGATCTGTCTTCCTGGTCACCAACCTCCTTCATCACGAATGAGTATAAGTTCTGGTGGCAAGAATGGAGATATCAATTGTTCGCCAAGTCATCACACTACTATCGGAACATAATTGACGTCAATCACGTCATTCCCGATGATGTAGTAAGTTTTTTTCATTTCGATGCATTCCTCATTACTTTATTCTTATCATCGGCATCTGACCCCTTTATACTCAACAGGTTGACGATCTGATTCCCAAGATGAGCAGGAGTGGCAAGCCCTTTAATCTCTGGCTGATGAACCACATCTCACTCATCGGCAATAAGGCCCCCACGCTAGCTGCCTTCACTCCTCAGCAGGTACCCAAACCGACGCCTGCAAAAACCAAGGCTACATCGGCCGCTGCTGCTGCCCTGACGTGGGTTTTTGCAGTAAACTCGTCTTCACTCATACCAATTACATACTTTTTCATCGGCAACAAGTTACTTTGTATAACTTATACTAATATTTTCAGGCAATGAGGTCATCGGCAGCTGCTTCAAACACTCAAGCATCCCCAAGTCCTGCTGCTGATGTCCCCCAGTCTTCATCGAAACGGGCTAGATCTCCTGCTGCCGCGCCAAGGAAGAAAAGGCGCTTAAGATTGGCCACCCCTTCTTCGCCATCGGCTCCAGTTGCATCACCGACTGCCGATGCGCCAACAGCAGAACCATCATCGGTTCCGATCCCGGATCATCCGTTGGACGATGTCCCTGATCAGGAGATGACACCACCCGCTGCAACAGCGGAGGCGACATCGGCATCGGCACCACCAGCCGAAATCCTCGATGAAGGAATGGTGTCGCCACCACAAGAGCCGGCCACCACAGCGGAAGCAAGACCAGCGACAGCGCCACCAGCATCCACGGCATCACTTACCCCTCCAACAGAAGCCTGCTCATCGGCAACTGTTGCCGATCTCCAACGTGAGGCTAGACCATCCAGCATGCCAAGCCCTAGGAAAGAAATTCGCTTCAAAATGGTAAGTTGGTCACCAAAAATTTCATAGTATAACCTTATGATCGGCATATTTTAACTTCTTCGTTTTCAGGCCCAAGACTCCCCAGACAGCCTATTCTCCTTCGGCCTCAACCTCCAGGACGAGGATGAACACCAAGAAGGCCCCGCTTGAGCAGACAGCTTATTCTCCTTCGTTATCGACATTCCCGATGAGGATAAGGACGAAGAAAGCTCTCCTCCAGCTCTATCGGTAGAGGTTAAATCCATGCTCGAAGCACTGCTCTTCTTGCTGCAACAAGACACATCCCAGCTCGTCCAGGATTCAACTGCAGCAAGGACAGCTTTCAAGGATGTCCAAGGCCACCTCCCTACCGATACAGAAGAAACACTCTTCCAGGCCACTTTCCTCGACAGCAAGCTACTCCAATACCAAAGGCTCTCCCGTCGCATAGCCGATAGGACTGCCCAATCCCAGACTGAGGAGGATAAGCTCAAGTTTAAAAATATTGCCGACGAAAAACAGAAGAGCATCGGCCAAGCAGAAATCTCCAGCACCAATCTCAAGCGAGAAATTACTCAGCTATCGGCAAAGAAGGAAGAGCTATTAGCTGAGTTAAAAAAGGTTGAGGAAGCTCTGAACACAGCCAATCAGCAGAAAGCCCAACTGTCCGACACCATCAGGGTTCTGCGGCAGGAAAGAGACCAAAATGCCCGACAAGCAATCTTATTGAAGAAGAAGATCAAACCGGTCGAGGGCTCTGCCGATGCCGATGCCAAGGAGATGGATGAGATAGAGCAAATTCGCCTGCATGCGATATTAGCCATCCAATCCTTGTTGTAATTTGTCTATTATATCGGCAAATGTAACATTGATACTTGATTTTGGCCCTTGTAATATAATGTCTATACGCTTTTACCGATGTATTATAATTTTCTCTTTTCATCGGCATTCAAACGAGCACTATGCGTCTACCCAAATACTAGGGTAATATTTCTTCAAGTATTTACCGTTGATTGCCCTAGAAAATTCAACTCCTTCGAGAGTCTCCAAAATATAGGCATTGCCAGGAGCAGACTATTTTATCCGATAAGGACCTTCCCAATTAGGAGACCATTTCCCAAACTTAGAACTCTTAGTCCCAATCGGTAAAATCAACTTCCAAACCAAATCACCATCGACAAATTATTTTACCTTTACCTTCTTGCCATACCATCTGGCAACCCTCTTCTTATTCTCCTCAATGTTGATCAATGCCCTCAACTGATGACCTGCTAAGTCCTCTAACTCATCTTTCATCAGAGTAGCATAATCATCGGTCGTCAATTGATCTTGAAAAGATAATCGCCTAGAACTAGTTTTAATTTCCCAAGGCAGGACAGCATCGTGTCCATAGACCAACTGATACGGTGAGACTTTGGTTGCACCATGACAAGCCATCCGATATGACCATAAAGCTTCGTTTAACACCACATGCCACCTTCTAGGGTTTTCTTCAATCTTGCGCTTTATAAGCTTAATAACTCTCTTATTAGTCGCTTCAGCCTGACCGTTGGCTTGAGCATAATAAGGAGAAGAGTTTAACACCTTGAACCCCATACTAGCAGCAAATTCATCAAGCTCTCCCGATGTGAACATGGTCCCTTGATCGGTAGTAATAGTTTGAGGAATACCGAATCGGTAACCAATGTGTTCTTTAACAAAATCCACCATGTTTGCCGATGTCACCTTCTTCAAAGGAATCGCCTCAACCCATTTAGTGAAGTAATCGGTAGCAACAAGTATAAACTTATGCCCCTTGCTCGATGGTGGATAAATTTAGCCGATGAGATCAATAGCCCAGCCTCTGAACGGCCAAGGCTTGATTATAGGATTCATTGCCGATGCAGGTGCCCTCTGTACATTACCAAACTTCTGACAACCCTGGCACCCTTTGAAGTACTTGAAGCAATCTTCAAGGATCGTCGGCCAATAATATCCATTCCGCCTAATCATCCATTTCATCTTGAATGCTGATTGATGCGCTCCACACACACCTTCATGGATTTCACCCATCAACTCTTTTGACTCCTCTTTCCCAAGGCACCTAAGCAAAACTCCATCAATCGTCCGATAATACAATTCATCGTTAAGGAGTACATACTTGGTGGCTTGGAATCTCAGACGCCTTTCAACCTTCTTAGATGGATCTCTTAAGTAATCGGCAATCTCCTTTTTCCAGTCATCGACACCTATCACCGATGTCATGACTTCTTGAATCGGCTGATATCCTAAAGCATTCTGTGCTAACCGATTGGCTTCTTCATTATGCAATCTAGGAATATGCTCAAGACGGTATTCTTTGAACTCTTTTAATAACTGCAGGCACCTTTCATGGTCTGCAATTAAAGCTTCACTTCGGCATTCATATGTCCCAATCAATTGATTGATTACCAACATAGAATCACTGAAGATTTCAACAGCATAGGCACATACTTCCCTGAGTAGTTCCAACCCCTTCAGTAAAGCCTGGTACTCAGCCTGGTTGTTTGTCGAAGTAGCAACAACCAGCAACGAGAACTCATACTTTCGTCCTTGGGGTGAAATCAAGAGAATACCGATGCCTGCTCCGTCTTTACACGTAGACCCATCAAAGAACAAACTCCAAGGAGCAATTTCCACAGAGTTTACCACATTGCAATGCTGAGTAACAAAATCGGCCATCACCTGACCCTTAACAGCCTTAGCCGATTCATACCTTAGGTCAAATTCTGAAAGTGCCAAAATCCACTTACCGATTCGTCCACTTAATATCGGCATTGACAACATGTACTTAACCACATCATCTTTGCAGATAACAGTGCTTTCAGCCGACAATAAATAATGCCTTAATTTAATGCAAGAGAAATATAGACATAAACATAATCTCTCTATGGCCGAATACCTGGTCTCAGCATCCACCAACCTTCTGCTAAAATAATATATCACACGTTCTTTCCCTTCAAATTCTTGAATCAAAGCTGATCCGATAACACCGTCATCGGCAGATAAATATAACCTGAAAGGCTTCCCGTGTTGAGGCGGAACCAAGACTGGAGGGTTCACCAGATACTTCTTAATCTCCTCGAAGGCTAACTGCTGTTCTTCTTTCCATGTAAACTCTTGATCGGCTTTCAGCTTTAACAATAGGCTAAAGGACTTAATCTTACCAGACAAGTTGGATATAAACCTTCTGATGAAATTAATCTTGCCAATCAAAGATTGCAGCTCAGTCTTGTTCGTAGGAGCGACCACCTTGTTAATTGCATCAATAGATTTCCTACCGATCTCGATGCCTCTTTGATGCACCATAAAACCTAGAAATTGAGTTGCCGATACACCAAATGCATATTTGTTAGGATTCATCTTCAACCCATGTTCCTTGTGCATTCAAGGATTTTTTGCAAATCGGCAAGATGCTTCTCAAAATCTCCGGACTTAACCACCACATCATCAATGTAGATTTCAACTATCGTGCCGATGTACTTATGAAAGATGAAATTCATTGCTCTCTGATAAGTGGTACCGGCATTTTTCAAGCCAAAAGTCATGACAACCCATTCAAATAAACCGACGTGACCTGGACATCTAAATGCTGTCTTGGATATGTCTTCTTCAGCCATGAATATTTGATTATACCTAGCATTACCATCCATGAAGCTAATGATTTGATGTCCAGCAGCAGCATCCATCAGCAAATCGGCAACGGGCATTGGGTAGCCATCCATTGGCGTAGCCTTGTTAAGATTCCTGAAATCAATACAAACACGAAGTTTTCCATTCTTTTTATACACAGGAACCACATTAGAAATTCATTCGGCGTATCGGCATTGCCGAATGAATCCAGCTTCGATTAACTTGGTAATCTCGGCCTTGATATCGGGTAGAATAGTAGGATTGCATCGGCGCGCAGGTTGCCGATGTGGTTGGAAACCAGACTTAATGGGTAACCGATGTTCAACTATCGATTGGTCTAAACCAGGCATCTCTGTATAATCCCAAGCAAAACAATCTTTATATTCCTTTAATAAATCAGTTAACTGATGTTTACATTGGGAATTTAACTTAGCACTAATAAAAGTAGGCCTAGGTTTACTACCATCGCCGATGTCGACCTCGAGTAAATCATCGGCGGACGTGAAGCCCTGTCCCAGCTTTCCATCGTCAGCGAACCGATCCATTAAAACTCTTCCTCAGAACCGACTGCTTGGATCGGTGTAATACGGTAATCGGCAACTTTGAGGAACTCCTTGTCCCAAGCTTCACCCGATATGCATATGGTTTGCTCACAAGTTTCCGATTCTGCTGATGCAACAGTAGATGGGGCTTCACTTCAGATGACTTCAATTCTGTCCCCGATCCACTGTACAAGGCTCTGATGCATGGTGGAAGGAATACAACAATTGGCGTGGATCCAATCCCTTCCTAGAAGCAAGTTGTAGGTTCCTTTGCCACTGATCACAAAAAATGTTGTCAGCAAAGTCTTACTGCCGATGGTTAACTCAACACATACGACTCCCATAGCTGTCGACACATTGCCCTCAAAATCCTTAAGCTTCATGTCGATCTTAACTAAGTCTTGGTCGCCCTTCCCAAGCTTTCTGAACACGACATATGGCATTATATTGATTGATGCGCCGCCATCCACCAGCATCTTTGTCATAGGCTGTCCATCCACTTTACCTTTAACGAATAGAGCCCTCAGGTGCTGCCTCTCGTCATCGGTAGGCTTCTCAAAGACGGCTGTCATTGGATCCAGCACCAATTGTGCCATCTCAGTAGTCTCCTCATCATCGCTGATAGGTGTCATGAACTCCATCGACAACATGACGACCATATTGATTTCTGCCGATGGATCCCTGTCCTTGCGCTTTGGCCTCCACTGCTTTTCCCTTGAGGGTTCTTCATTGTCATACAAGTCAATGCGGCGTTCGCGCTGAATCCTCCTTTTCTGAGTCTTTGACAGACCCTTGGGGCACCACTGAGGAAGCTTGGTTTTCCAGACAGGCTGGTGCTGCTTTCCACTGCTTGCATCGATACTCCTTCCGATGTTGGGATCTCTGGAGAATATTTCTTTATCAGACACTCTTGCATTGGCCATCTCCTCCAGCTCCTCTTGATCAACACGTCTGCCAAGCCTGTCATGGGTGATGAGCTTGCCCCCCAGTCGGTCATTTGCCGACCTCTTCTCTCTGAGCAGCTTGGCGTACCTGGGTGCTCGATCATCAAAACAAGGTTTCTTACCTGACCGATCGGCGGTGTAGTACCCATTGCACTCGGGGCAATTATCGGCAGTAGGCAGCTTGATGCCTTTTTCCCAACAGTGAACGAAGAAGGGACACTTCCAGTGGTCCTTATGCCGAAGCCATTCTTGGTGCTCCTCTTCTTCTTGCCGATATCGCTCTTCATGTGATTGCCGATAGTCTCGCCTTGGCTGTTTATGCGTGATTATAACACCAGGAGCCCTGTTGGCACTGCTACCTTCATCGACAACCTTCTTGCCCTTTCTGTCATCGGCAAATCTCCTTTCATCACGCTCGGTTACTTGATGGTTAGGATCTACCGATGCCCTCTTCCTGGCAGCTTCCGATGTCAGTACTTTGGTCTTTCCACTAGTTTCCACCATATTGTTTGGAAACGGGTGCTGATCAATCTTCATCGGTTTCTGGACTCTGGAATTTTCGAATTTAATGCGTCCAAATTCAATCTCTGACTACAATTGTTGTCTGAATACCTTGCAATCATTGGTACTGTGAGAAGTTGCATTGTGCCACTTGCAGTACCTGATCTTCTTGAGCTCCTCAGCCGATAGAATTACTTGGTTGGACGCCAACTTGATTCGCCCTTCTTGAAGTAACAAGTCAAACATCCTATCGGCCTTGGTGATGTCAAAGGTGAACCTTTCGGTTTCTTTCTGGCCGAACGGACAAGACACAGGCTTCTTATCTTTCACCCATTCTGCCGCATCGATGCTTAGCTCCTCATCCGATCCAGAATCTTCTTCTCGCCCGATGAAGGTCACCTTCTTGTTCCAAGTCTTCTAGGCTCAAAGGTTTTGATATCTTGATCAACAATCCTTTGCACCAGATGACTTAGGCTTTCAAATTCTTGGGACGCATACTTGTCCTTGATGTGCGGCAGTAATCCTTGGAAGGCCAAATCTGCCAGTTGTCGATCATCAAGTACCAGGCTGTAGCACTTATTCTTCACGTCTCGCAGCCTCTGAACAAAGCTTTCTACCGATTCATCATTGCATTGCCTCATCTTGACCAAATCGGTAAGCTTCTTCTCATGTATGCCAGCAAAGAAGTATTTATGAAATTGCCTCTCTAGATCAGCCCATGTGATTACAGAATTTGGAGGCAGCGATATGAACCATGTGAATGCCGATCCAGATAATGATGAAGAGAACAATCTCACCCTCAATTCCTCTCTGCTGGCAGCTTCTCCACACTGGATAATGAAGCGATTGATGTGCTCCATCGTTGACGTGTCATCTTGGCCGGAGAACTTGGTAAAATCAGGCACTTTGTACCAATTTGGGAGAGGAATTAAGTCATATGCTGGAGGGTACGGAGTCCGATAGGAATATGTATTGACTTTGGTTTGATGTCGAATTGTTCTTTCATAACTTCGGCGATCTTATCGGCTCAATATGCATCCTACTCTCGCCGACTCATTGGCTGGTTGTTGACTGGTGGAGTCGGCTGATGCGCCTCTTGAAGATGATGCGGAGTAGTCACGGGCGCAACACCAGTCGTCTGAACACTATGCATCGGTTGATGTACCGATGGATAGTTTTGCACACTTGGCAGATTAAGTTGAGTCATCGTATTCATCGGTTGCTGTACCGATGGTCCGCTCTAAGTATTTGTTGGACCTCCATAATGATACATTGACATGCCAGGTTGTTGAGCTGGCGGTTGGTTGGCCCATCCAGGATTGTAAATCATCGCCATGTGACTTACCGATGGCTGATAGCTAACTGGAGCGTGTGGTTCTTGTATTCTAGAGCAATCAATCATCAGATTACCTTGGGGAACTAGCACTCCAGCTTGAGGACTTGCCACCAAAGGTTGACTGCCAGCTGCTATAATGTGTTGCATCGGCACAGAGCTCGCCGATGGTGGCATCAGAGGTATTTTAGGAATCACATGAAAATCTTCTGATGACACTTGTACAGTTAGAGAGGGCGTAGAATAATGCATCATAGGGGCCACCGGCTGTGATTGCATTGCCGATGCCATATAGCCCTTCCAAGCTGAGCTATCTCCCTGCACCAGACTAGAACCAGCAGATAGATTTGGAGGCATATCGTATCCCCACCAGTTAGTGGGAGCTGATTGACTCTGGATAGCAGGTCCTGAAATTGCCGACGCCACCGGATCTATATTGAGCTTGGTGACGCTGTCAGGGCTCGGCCTTGGCGGTGCAGCCACATCGGCAAACGGTTTCATAGGAGTAGAAGACGCCATTGGGGCTGCCGATGGGCTTATATATGCCGATCCAGGTTGATGATATGCTGGACCAACATATTGCGGTGCATGTCCTTCTTTGAATGATTGCATGACAGCATTGTAGACGGTATTGGACTGCACGCTGGAGTGGCTAATTAATGCTTGACTTAGAGCAGAATTAACCATCTCTTGTAACTTACCAGGATTGGCGTCATACGTGACCTGCAATGGCAACGGCAGATCTTGCTTCTGAATTCCTTCGCCGCTCCTGCTTAGGCTGAAGGATTTCAGATACAATTGCTTGTATTCCTCCATAGCCCACTCCATGGCCAGCTTCTGATCATCCTTTAGATTGGCCTCGGAGACTTTAATGATGTTCCTCTGGTTAACGTCGGCGTTATCACCCATGATAGATGTATAATTTGATTAATTGAGTCCCACCGAGCGTGCCAAAAGAGGTGTTGACACAAAAAGCGTCAGGATCTGCGAACACCTCAGGCTTATACCCGAAATTCGATATCCGGAGGCGTGCCAGTCGATTTGACCAGTTAATCGACAAGGACGATAACTAGAACAAGATTCAATCTAGACAACGGCGATGCGCCCGGATGCTGAGATTGAGGCTTGATCAGGATAACTAGAGCAGAGCTGAACGAGACAACAGCGATGCGCCCGGATGTCAAAGCTCAGAGGTACTCCCACACGGAACTTACAAGGGTTTGACGGAGATCAGGGTGATGTAGCCCGTCGAAGCTTGAAGAACTCGTTGATAATCTAAGACTAATGCAATAAAGGGTAAATTGCGATAAAAGTAGAATAAGAGTAAATTGATTTGTTTGATATTGGATTCATTTTGTACACGCAGCCCTTGGGCACATATTTATACTCCCGCATGGAGAGTTGTACAAAGACACGACTCGTACCTTTCCTAAAACAAACTCCTAACTTTAAGGAAACTGACTCGTGCAGGAGTCGGATCTAAAATAACAATATTATTTTCCTAAACAAACACACCTATTTTAAAGGAAAGCAAACGACTCATACAAGAGTCGGACTCAAACTACTATAATAATACTGGTATAAAATCACCAGTTTCCTTATATCTCTCCCTCGATGAAAACTTTCCATCGGCAGATCCCTTCAATCCGCGGCTTCCTTCTTTGGCCACCGGTAATCCTCTGCTGATATCAAACGCTAAGTCACCCTGTGCTCATCGGCACCCCATGCCCATCGGCATCGGCAACACTTCCCGATCGGCAACCTTGTACTGGTAACTTGTCTTCACCAATCAATCCCTATCAGCAATCGACATCGGCAACATCTCCTCATCGGCAATCGGCATCAGCAACTTTGTAGCTCGGGCGACTTGACTTCACCGATTAACCCTTATCGGCAATCATCCGAAACTTCTAGCTTCCATCGGCAACACACTTAGACACAGCACACTCCCATCGGCAATACTGACTCATGATTTCCTGATGCCGATGGAAAACGGCCGCTGATCAACACAAGTCTTAGCTCATTTGACACGTGCCGAAAAACGGTGTCAACAATAGTGGATGAAATAAATTGAGAAATAAAAAAGCATAATAAAAAACCTAAGTAGAATAATTAAAAAAACTACACTTCCCTTCCCTCTATACATAAATTCATTCATGAAAACAAGTAAATATATGGATATAGCATAAACTAAATTAAAAAGCAAACATGAAAATGGAGAGAGGAGATATATTATATAATTAATTTAATCAACCTCACATCAATAAACAACGAAAATAACCTAGGTATTTTTCTCTCTCACTCATGGTGAAACCCTAGATCCAAAATATGGCTCAAATTGAGAAAAATGAGCTAAATGAGGCCAAAGGACATAAACTAACCTTTTTTTAACAACCTCCTTCCAAGAAATCAAGATCAAAATCTCTTCCCTTGTATTTTAAAATTTTGCACCTCCAAAATCGCCTCCAATGGAAGGTGACGACTAGAACTGTAGCTGGTCAGGAGGAAGAAGAGAGTGGGGGTCGGGAGGGAGGTATTTATGGGCAGGATTTACCACTGGCGGTTGGGGCCAACCGCCAGTGTAAATCGCTCCATTTACACTGGCGGTTGAGTTATGCCAAGCGCAAGTGGAGATGGATTATCACTAGCGGTTGGCATAACCCAACCGCCAGTGTAAATGGATGATTTACACTTGTGGTTGAGTTATGCCAACCGCCAGTGGTAATCAATCTCCACAGGCGGTTGGAAAGTCTGCCGGGCCAACACACCACAGGCGGCGTGACAACCAAAACCGCATGTGGTGTGTTTTGGAGGGTGCTAGTAAAGACGTGTTTTCTACTAGTGTCATCCACCGAAACGACCAGACAAACATTGATGATGAACAAGGCTATGATAATGAGTCGAATATAAAAGGCAAACATCAAGGGAACTTTTGGATGTAAACCCTAGAGCTTTCTATATTACCAACCGGGGCTAAAGGCCGCCTGCCTATATAAGCCGCGGTTGCCTCTCTCCTTCCTCATCTGCCTCTTTCCTTCAACCGACGTCGATCGATCTCGAGCTCCATCTCCGCTGCCGCGACCCTCTGCGCCACCTCCGAACGCCACCTGCGCCACCGCTGGCCGCCACCTCCGCCTCCGCACCGGCCCCGCACGGCCCCTCCTCGCCTAGCCTCGGCTCGTGCCCGCACGCCGTCCTCGCCTCTCGGCGCTCGCGCGTCCGCACGGCGCGCGCCGCTGCTTCCTCGCCGCCGCCGTACTCCATGCCACCGCCACCGTCGGCTCCCATCGCGCCCGAGCCCGCGCCGCCATGCCCGTGCCCGAGCCCGCACGCCGTACGTCCTCGCCTCGGCTCTCGCGTCCGCACGGCGCGCGCCGCCGCCTCTTCCTCGCCGCCGTCGTACGCCTGCGCCACCACCGCCGTCGGCTCCCGTCGCGCCCGAGCCTGCCCCCGCGCCCGAGCCGGCCGCCGCGGCTATCTCGCCATTGAAGGAGAAAAAGAAGAAAGAAAGGGAAAAAAGAAAAAAAATAAAGGAAGAAAGGAAGAAGGAGAGAAGAAAGAAGGAGAGAAGGAAACCAGGGTATTATTCAATTTAATTTGTGCAAAAAAATATAAAGTGGTGATTGTTAATTAGTAATATATTTTAGTTTTAGGAAATTGATCTATGTTAGTAATGTATTTTAGTTTTAGGAAATTGATCTATGTTAGTAATGTGTTTTAGATTTAGGAAATTGATTTTGTTTGTATTTTAGTTTTAGGAAATTGATTTATGTTAGTAATGTATTTTAGTTTTAGGAAATTGATTTTGTTTTAGTAATATATATTAATTATGTGGACCACATTCATGTTTTTGATATATGTATTGTTAGAGAAATATAGACCTTCCATTATATATATGGATTACACACACACTTTGTATAGGGTTTACACACACACATACACACACTTTGTTTAGGGTTTACACACACATATATACACACACTTGTTTAGGGTTTACACACACACATACACATCCTAAGTGTCTACCCTAAACAAGTGTGTGTATGTGTGTGTGTGTAAACCCTATAGATATACATCCTAAGTGTCTACCCTAAACCCTAAACCATTTTATTAGTCACACAAAGACTAAGTGTCTACCCCAAGTGTGCCTAACTCTAAGTGTCTACCCTAAACCCTTTTATTAGTCACACAAAGACTAAGTGTCTACCCCAAGTGGGTCTAACTCTAAGTGTCTACTCTAAGAAAGTGTACAAACTTACACACACACACACATTATTGTCTACTCTTAGTATCTACCCTTTTGATTACTCTAAGTGTTACACACTTAGCTTTTTTACGGTTTACACACACACACTAAGTGTCTAAACCCTTTTACTATATATATAGTTGCAGAAATGAACGACCCAAATGACATGGAGGCTTTCTTGATTTCAATGATCAATGACGACACTAATCAAGTAGACGAAGACACCAATAGAGTAGATGACGGAAGTCAGTACTTTGCGCAAGATGTTGAACAAGAAAATATCGCGCAAGACAATGTTGCCGAGGTATATATATGTCTACAATCTCTTGTGTATACATGAAAATCAAAATAATTACACTAAGTTTTGTGTGTCTACATACATAGCCATCTACATCAACGACAACTACGGGGAAGAGTAAAAATGTACGAGGCCCGAAGAAGCCATTGGAGGGTGGGTACATTATCACGAAATTCGATGAGGAAACAGGGGCAGTACTTGAACCAAATGCACATAGATTTGCCAGCAACTGTGGTTACCTTGTAAGGGATAGGCTTCCGATCAGTGCTCGTGAATGGCGGCAAAGGAAAGGACGTCCTGACATTAGTTTTGTCTCTGATCGTGACAAGGAACTAATTTGGCAAGAAATCCTTCAACATTTCTCACTCGATACAGAAGATGAAGCTTTGAAGGGGAGAGTTAGGGACTGGGCTATGAAGAAGATGGCAACACAATTCCAGGCCTAGAAGAAGAAATTGCACACCGATTTTATCAAGAAGAACCTTACTCCAGATTTCAACAATAAGGCCTACATCAAGTTAAGACCGTTTTGGGATGACTTTGTAGACATCCGAAGAGGGTGTAGCACGAGCGCAACAGAACCAACAGAATGCCCGAGAAAAGCAATACCATCATCACATGGGATCAGGTGGCTACATTACTGCCATTCCTAAGTGGTTAAAATCAGAAGAGGACCTTCAAGCTAGGGGAATCCATCCAGAATCAGGTAACTGGGCTGAGCGCGGTAAGTGGTGGTTTTTTGGTCACGAGGGAGGCCTTGACCCTCAGACCGAGGGATTAACATATACCGAAGGACTCACAGAAGCAGCAAGGAAACTAGTTTATGCTCAATCTTTGAGGGAACAAGGAGTATGGTCACCAGATAGAGATAAGGATGAGCTGACATATGCCCTGGGGACTGCGGAACACGGTGGGCGAACGAGAGGTCATGGCGCGGTGCCGTGGAACATGCCTTCCCTCAAGACAAAGATACATATAGAAGCCGCCAGAGAAAAGAAGAAAGAGGAGGAAGCTATGAAACTTAGCATGTCGCAAATGCTTAGTGAAGCACGCGAAGCAGCTATTCAAGCAAAAGAGCGAGAAGAGAAACTTGAAGCGAGAATGAGCGAGGAAATCAAAAGGCAAGTGGAGTTAGCAATGAGCCGAATGCAAAGTGCTGGATCAGTACCGAAAGTCAACATCAGTCCATCAGATCAGTTGAAAAGCAGTGTGCTTCCACGAAAGTGCCTCAACCTAGTGATGACGCAAAGTTACGCTTCCCGTGGATGACATCACAAAACCGAATACAGCATGTGAGCTGCACATTCCAGAGGGGCTACCACAATCATGGTGGCTACCGGTGTTGTATCTCCTATCGACCCGACGAAGACACCAATATGCCATGGGTCAAAAGTACCAGCTGGATATGCTTGCGTCTCAGTGGATAGAGTTCAAAAGGTCATCGCGATGTTAAGCTTGACATTGAAGGAGGTGATGGGAGACGACTTTAGGACAAGCGGAGAAGACATTTATTTGTTGGCGCAAGCGCTATATCATTATTCCTGGGGCATCACCTCCTATTGTACCGTCGCCGCCTCCTCCTCCTCATCCTAGGTGCGAATGAAAGTGAATCATACCTATCTCTTTTTCACTAACTTTGTATTGGCTTAAATAGCGATACTTTATTCACACTTGTTGTTTTCACTGCAGGACCTCACCCAGAGACCTAAGTCACCATTCATCACCTGCTGGTCATAGTGTTGCGAGGGATGATGATGGTGAAATGCACGACACGGCTTCATCCCCAGAACCTCCAAGGCGGTCTCCATCTCCGAAACCGGCCCCATCGCCTCCACGACGGTCTCCCGCAGCCCCATCGCCAAAGAAGAGGACCGCCACAAAAGCAAAGGTGTCGGTCGCCCAATCAAAAGCAAAGAAGCAAGCTACAAGGAAAGTTAAGATTCCTCAGAAACTTCCGTATGAGAAGACTGAAGAAGAAATAGACGCTTCAGTAAAGGCCTCAGTGGACGCACATTTCCAAAAAAATTAAAGACGACTGTAAAGCAAGTAAAGAAGCTAAACAACCGTTCTTCTTACATCAATCAGCCTCTAAGGCAAGCGGTGGAAGAAAAGAAGAGAAAGCTACGTGATGCTCAGAAGAGATCTCCACTATCGGACTATGACCACACTCTAGAAAAGGCAATTAACGAGAAGAAAAGAGCAAGGAAGGGTGTCCCACAGCTCAGGGAACAATCGAATCAATCAGTGCCCCTGCTAGTTGTTGGGAATCAATATGGTTCAAACATAGCGTGCTAGAAGACTACAGTGGCCAGGGTCAATTATGATGGTATGGAAGAGTTCTTGTCAGGAGTTGGTCTAACCGCGACTCAATTTCTAGGAAATGCACTCATCGCAAATGCCACTGTAGTCGATGAGTGGAAGAGAACTTATGTACGTGGCAAAGTCTGTACAACCCATCGGCCCTCAGGGAACTTGGTACGCAAATGCGCAGGTTAAACTCGTGGTACGTGGAGGCATGTACCAAAAACCCAGATGACGACTGCATTTGCGTCAGAATTAGACAAGAACATTACTTCCGGGGTGATGACCTTATATTTGTTCCGTATAGTGAGCTCCACCAACTATGTCATATGGACGCTCTAGACAAATCTTTGATGAGCTGCTATTGTCTGTAAGTGATCATTTCTTTTAGTAATCGGACTATAGCATATGTATATAGTATAGTAACTAACTATTCTCAAACATATATATGCAGATTCTTGATGTTATTGCTCAAACGTAACGGAGACACAGATATTGGTTTCATTGATCCATCAATCATATTCTCGGATCCAAACACTCCCCACGATCAATGGATACCTCAAACGGAGAGGAATTTTTGGAGGTTCTTGGTCAACCAAATGACCAGAGAATATATACTCTTCCCATACAACTTTGGGTGAGTGTTGTTATCGTTTGCACAATTTGTCTTACTTATTACTCAATTCAACATAAAGATATATATGTTGACTCTATAAACAAATGCAGTATTCACTGGATACTCATAGTCTTCGATATGAGAAGAAGTCAATTGATAATCTTTGACTCATTGAGAAAACCACTGGAGATTACCAAGATATGATAGACATTATCAAGGGGTAACTTTGATCTTTAAATATGGATTCCTGCTCTTTAACTACACTGCAAGAGTTAATTAACTAATGATCCAATTATTGAGCAGAGTTTGGGCTTGGTTTGTCCCGAAACACCGTCCGGAACTGGAAGTGGCACTAAAGGGTCCTCGTCTTCTAAATGTAAGTTCTACTAGCTCTCATAATCTGTTACATTATCATTCTTTAACATATGCGTATGATGACGATAGTAATCTTTTCATATCTTACAGTGGGTTCTAAGGTAGCCACAAGGCAACAATCTGTGTGGATACTACGTTTGCGAGTTCCTCACGGTGTATGCAAGAAGAAATCTTAATGAGAACCTAAGAGTATGTGATATGTATATATAATACATCGATTTTATTTATTTATTGCTATTAACTAAATCTTATGTATATTAACACTTGTTTCTTTATAATGCAAATTGAAGATGCTATGGTTGCAAAGTGTTGCAAGAAGTCCGCCTCAAAGGAATTCAAGAGACACTTGCTGGATTTTTTCTTGAAAAAGTGGTCAACCCTAAAGGCGAGTACTATTACGACCCGGCCGAACCATTCAAGCCAAACCAAGACGAACATTTGTATGATATTTAAGTGGCGAGAGCGGTTGTGTCTTAAGTCACAATGGATAATGATGTAAATTTTATGTGCATATATATATATTATACTTATAGAGTTTCATAGTTTATTTGTGTTTAATGCTTGAAACTAACTTATAAGTGCGGGAATACATGTATTAGTAGCGAATACATGTATTAGAAGCATAGAATACACACATTTGAATACCTAATCTAATTGGAAAACCAAAATAAGAAATACAAAAATCAGAAAAAAAAAAAGGTCTTTAGCCCCGGTTGGTAATACCAACCGGGGCTAAAGGGTGCTGCCACGCGTGGCCCACCTGCGCCACCTGGCGCACCCTTTAGCCCCAGTTGGTATTACCAACCGGGACTAAAGGTATACCTTTAGTCTCAGGCCTGCGAACCGGGGCTAAAGGGGGGACATTTAGTCCCGAATCCTTAGCCCCGGTTCAGGCACCGGGGCTAAAGGCCCTTACAGACCGGGGTTAAAAGTCGGTTCTGTACTAGTGGAGGTTCGGCAATGTGCCTAATCCTTGGGCTTGGGCAATAACTATGGATACTCCTCCCATAAAACAGCAGCTAAACTGGCATCCAGGTATTCCCGCGGCCTCGTGCCACCCTAACCAACCGTCAAGTCATCTTATCGATTACAACAGGGGTGCCTTAAATTTATGGTCCCTTAGGATAAAGAGTTCGACTGTAACTCTATCCTAACCCCTAATATAACTCAAGTCTAACGTAACCAAAACTGAACACATATTCGACACATATCCAACAAACTCCACCTTGACAAATATGCACACCATTTTGAAGTCATCATGTGCAAACCTCCGTATATTTGGACATACCTGGACTCCAGTCATCTCCGTCACCGCTCCTCGAGCATGGTATTCACGGCTTAGTTCAAAATTCATGAGTCTGGGTTTCAAACCATCGCAAGCAGACATGTCTCTCTTTATTTTCAACAAGGGTACCGTGCAAATATCTATTCTTTATTTATGTTGATGACATTATTGTTGCTAGCTCCTCCTGCAGTTGGTGCTCTTCTTTTGGATCTTAAGTCTAATTTTGCGTTGTAGGATCTTGGACCCCTCCACTATTTCTTAGGTATTGAAGTGACACAATGTTCTCATGGTCTTCTACTCACTCGACAAAAATACATCAAAGATATTTTGAATCAAGTTGGAATGCTTAAGTGTAAATCTGTTCCTACTCATCTTTCTGTTGGTGAGATGTTGTCACTCTCAGAGGGTACTCCTTTGAGTAGCGAGGATGCTACAGTCTATCGTAGTGTGATTGGTGCTCTACACTACCTAACATTGACTTGTTCGGATATTTCGTTCTCAGTAAACAAGGTCTGCCAGTTTTTACACGGTCCTACTTCTCAACATTGGTCTGCAGTAAAACAAATTTTGCAGTACTTAGGTGGCACGATGGGGTTTGGTATTCGCCTTTGCAAAAGCTCATCACTATTCTGGAGTGCTTTCTCTGATGCAGACTAGGCTAGCAATGTTGATGATCGTGAAGAATCATGGCCCTATTGGTTTCAGTGATTAACGACAAGTAAAAGATTAGTATGGCCATAGTGATCAACATGAATGGGCATCAATGGTTATCACTTAGCCCCCAAGATGGATATCGTTTCGGATTTCAAAGACGACATGATGAAGACCCTAGAGTGATAGGCTAAGTGCCATAAGGTGATGAAGGGCACTTAGAATTAGATAGGGCTTTATTTGATCTTTGACCGTACTATCAAGGGGGGGTCTAGATTAGTAGCTTGACTTAGAAGAGCTTCATGACTTAGGTCTGGTGCACACTTGACTTCCTTAGCTCTAAGCAAGCCTATGGTGACCGTAAGATAGCATAGAACAACTTCCATATTCATCGCGACGAAAACCAATGTTGAGAGAGCCAGTTTCTAGGCGTCGGACGCTAAGGCCAGAGGCGTCGGACGCTGTCTGGCACGCTAGACGCTGGCACCGGACGCTGGTGTAAGCATGATGCAGCATCCATCGAGCCAGCAGAGAGCTCCAGAGATGGCCAATTTGCGACGGACGCGTCTGTCGCATGGGCGTCGGACGCTCGCGAGCATCCGGGAATATTTTCCCAGAAACCCGAGAGCAGCCAGTTGGCGCCGGACGCTGAGGGTCAGCGTCCGTCGCCTGCTGACGTGAACAGGTTCTAGCCGTTGGGGCTTGTGACAAAGCATCCGTCGCCTAGCAACGGAGCGTCCGTCGCCAACTTAAAATGCCTGTTTTTCTCAACCCGAGAGCTGAGTGTATGGGGGCTATAAATAGCTTACCCCTTTCTCTCCCACTTTGCCTTTGCTCATTTGGTTTTGCTGGTTGCTTTGAGAAGGTTGGGAAGAGAGCAAGAGCCCTAGAGAGAGAGAGTGATTTGCGAATTTATCCATCTTTCTCTCCTCTAGTTTATCCAAGAGTTCAAGTGTGCATCCACTCCAGTTGTGAAGCTTGAGTAAGTCAAGTGAAGATCAAGGCTTGTTACTCTTGGTGATCGACAGCACCTAGACGGTCCGGTGGTGCTTGGGAGGAAGGTGATCGCCGGAGGATTGTCGGCGGCCGTTCTCCATCCACTTGTGATCGGTTGTGGGCGGTTCACCGAGCCAGAGTGGCAAAGAACCAGCCCGTAGAGAGCACTCATCCCTTGCGCGGGATTGAGGGGGAGCAATACCTTGCGAGGTGCTCCAACGAGGACTAGGGGGGAGTGTCGACTCCTCGATACCTCGGCAAAACATCGACGTGTCAAGAATCTCCTTCCCTAGCTCTTTCATACCGCATTACATTTCGCACTCGTTCTTAATTTCATACTAGAATTGTGTAGGGTGTTTTCGCTTTCCTTGTCTTGCTACCGCTTTCATAGTCTAAGGCACACGAATCGTTAGGCACGGGGTGATTGGCACTTGATAGGATTTCATATTTGCTTTAGAAATTTGAAATAAGCCAATTCACCCCACCTCTTGGGCATCTTGATCCTTTCAATTGGTATCAAAGCCTTGTTGCCCTAATTTAGGCTTCGCCGCCTAGAGCAAGATGTCCCATGGGGATGGACCGCCACCCATGTTTGATGGGGACGATTTTCCTTATTGGAAAGTGTGGATGGAGGCCTACCTTGAGGTCGTGGATATCGGTGTGCACAAAGCCACTACCATAGGTGGCACCGTGTTCGCCGAGGATCCCTTCTTTGAGAAGAACAATGCCAAGGCAAAGAACATTCTTTTCCGTGGCATTAGCAAGGATGTGTTCAACCGTGTGCGGAATTGTAAAACCACATATGATGTTTGGACAAACATTTGTGCGCTACACGAAGGGACCAAATGTGAGCGTGAGGAACGCTACCATTTGGTCATGGCTAAGTTGAACTCCTTTTCTATGCTTGCTAATGAGAATGCAAATGAAATGTACTCACGTCTCAATATTCTTGTAGAGGAGTTGAATGCACTTGGGCTCACCCAAATGCAACCCGCCGATGTGGTGCGCAAGATTCTTTGTGTCTTGCCAATTGACAAGTATGGCCACATCGTCACCGTTCCTCACCAAGGGGATCTCTCCGCTTCTACACCAACACAAGTGTTGGGCAAGATCAATGCTCATGAGATGTACATGAAGATCGATGATGGCGGCTCTTCATCCTCCTCCAAGAAGAAAGACAAAGAGAAAGAGGAGAAGAAAGACTTGGCCCCTCAAAGCTTCCACCAAAGAGAAGTGCAAGATCCAATTGGTGGTTGAGGACTCAAGTGATGAAGATGATGAAGACAACATCGCTCTCATGGTGAAGAAGACCACCAAGATGTTGAAGAGGCTAAACAAGAATGGAGTCAAGTTTGACTCAAAGAAGAAGAAATTCTTCACAAGCTCTTCAAGGAAGCCAATCTCTCAAATGAGGTGCTACAATTGTGGCATTCTTGGTCATCTAGCTCATACATGCACAGAAGAGAAGAAAGACAAGTTCAAGAACTACAAGAACAAGAAGGGTGCACAAGATGATTCAAGTGAAGATGACAAGAAGGAAGATAAGCCTTACAAGAAGAAGAAGAACTTCAACTTCCACAAGAAGAAGAAGGATGGCAAGGCTTATATTGTTGGTGATTGGCTCACTGACATTGAGGACTCAAGTGACTCCTCCGATGATGAGAGTGAAGAAGAGAAGGTGGCCGCATTGGTGATTGGTTCTTCTACTCCACCGCCACCTCCTCCTTCATCACCAGGCTCATCCTCTACACACCTATGCCTCATGGCTAAGGTGACAAGAAGGTACAAAAAGAGGATGATGGTGATGTTTCCTCTAGTGATGAGAGTGGTGATGAAGAAGCACCTTCCTATGATGAACTAATTAAAATTTGCAACAAATACTCGGACATCATAAGGAAGTACAAAGCTAAAAATGACAAACTTCTTGTGATACAAGAAAACTTGCATGATAAGCTTGATGCCTTGTCTAGTGCTAATGATGTTTTGAAGCTTGAGACTAACACTCTCACATCTAGCACTAGGGAGCTCAAAGCCTCTCTTAAGCAAGCTAATGAGAAACATGATAAGCTTGAGAGGTCAACACAAGACTCCAAACAAGGTATAACATGCTAAAAGATGACTACAACCAAGTGAAAAATGAACATGGCACACTTGTGGTAGCTAATGAATTGCTTACACATGATCTTGCTACACATGTTGCTATTAACCCGGTTGTTAAGTGTGATAGTGCTACTTCTTGTGAGGACTTGCTTGATGAAGTTGCTAGTGAGCAAAAAGCTAAGTGCAAGGGCAAGTAGATAGTAGAAGCTGACAAGTATGATGACTATGTGAAGATGAGGGAAGAGAATTCAAAGCTCAAGGAAGAGCTAATCAATCTCAAGGCAAACAAGCCCTTCACTATCAAGTGGGCCAAGGAAGATGACAAGGGTGACTCTACCTTGATCAACACACTTAGAGAAGAAAATGCAAAGCTCAAGAATGAGAAGATCAAGCTAGCAAGTGCTTTGGAGAAGTTCACCAAGGGTCACAACCTCCAAAGTGAGCTCTTGATGAACAGTGTGATGAAGAATGACAAGATGGGCATTGGGTTCAAGGAGAACCAAGTGATGAAGGCCAAGGTCAAGATTGAAGCAAAGAATTACTACAAGAACTAGTACAATGGCTACAATCAAGACAAGGCAAAGCCCAAGCCTATAAGATGCTTTGGATGTGGACAAGTTGGTCACCTTGAGTTCCAATGCAAGACACCACCTCCCAAGACCTTGCCCAAGCACACAAGGCTATTTGCTCATGATGCACACTTTGTCATCAACAAGGATTCCAAGGGTAGACCTTTGGTGGTGTTTCTTGGTCCACCATGAAGAACAAGCCTAAAGTGTTGTGGGTTGCTAAGGAGTTGGTTGACAAGGCTATGGGTCCCCGCAATGTGTGGGTTCCCAAACAACAAGCTTAACTCCAAGTTTCTTGTGTGTAGGTGAACTACAAGACCGGTCGTAACCATTGGGTAATTGATAGTGGTTGCACTCAACATATGACCGGCGACCCCCAGATGTTCACCACACTTGATGAGGATTGTGCAAATCAAGACAAGATTACATTTGGGGACAATTCAAAGGGAAAAGTTCAAGGGCTTGGCAAAGTGGCAATCTCCAATGATCAATCAATCTCAAATGTCTTGTTAGTGCAATCTTTGAGCTTCAACTACCTATCGGTTGGTCAACTTTGTGATCTCGGGTTCCAATGTCTCTTCACTCCAAATGAGGTAGTTGTGACCAAGATTGAAGATTCATCATTGATATTCAAGGGGTTTTTGCACAACAATCTCTATCTAGTGGATTTCACCTCAAATGAATCTAGTTTGCAAACTTGTCTATTCTCCAAGAGTTCTTTGGGTTGGCTATGGCATAGAAGACTAGCACATGTGGGCATGTCAACTTTTAAGAAGCTTGTCAAGAAGGAATTGGTTAGAGGGGTTAAGGATGTGGTGTTTGAGAAGGACAAACCTTGTAGTGCATGTCAAGTCGGCAAGCAAGTGGCAAACACTCATCCAACCAAAGCTTTCATGTCAACCTCAAGAGTCCTAGAGCTACTTCACATGGATTTATTTGGACCCACCACTTATGCTAGCCTTGGAGGCAATCTCTTTTCCTTGGTGGTGGTTGATGACTACTCTAGGTACACTTGGGTATTCTTTCTTCAAGACAAGGGAGAGATGACCGAAGTTTTCAAGAAGTTTGCAACTAGAGCACAAAATGAATTTGATGTGACGATCAAGAAGATAAGAAGTGACAATGGCACCGAATTTGTGAACACAAGATTAAAGACTATTGTGATGAAGTTGGCATCAAGCATGAAGTGTCTGCCACATATACTCCACAACAAAATGGTGTAGTTGAGAGGAAGAACCGGACTCTAATCACCCTTGCTAGATCCATGCTTGATGAGTACAACACCCCCGAGAAGTTTTGGGCCGAAGCAATCAAGACTGCATGCTATGCGGCCAACTGGCTATTTGTCCAAAGGCTTCTCAAGAAGACCCCCTATGAGCTTGTGAATAGGAAGAAACCGGATATTTCATTCTTCCGGGTGTTTGGATGCAAAGTCTACATCTACAAGAAGCGCCAACACTTGGGGAAGTTTCAAAGACGTTGTGACATTGGTTTCCTTGTTGGTTATTTGCTTAAATCCAAGGCATACCGTGTATTTAACAAAGCCACCGGCTTAGTTGAAGAAATGTATGACTTGGAGTTTGATGAAACTAATGGCTCTCAAGGAGCGCTTGAGAATCT
This sequence comes from Microstegium vimineum, assembly GCA_022036555.1. Classification (NCBI taxonomy): domain Eukaryota; kingdom Viridiplantae; phylum Streptophyta; class Magnoliopsida; order Poales; family Poaceae; genus Microstegium; species Microstegium vimineum. Next base: position 25,345,851 of record CM039119.1, on the reverse strand, counting down.
TGATGATGTAGGTGATGAACCCTTGAGGGAGGCTATGAAGAATATGCCCGTTGGTGCTATCAACCCACAAGAGGTGGAAGAGGGAGAAGATGGTGCAAATCAAGAACCTTCTCCACCCCGCACACCTCAAGTTGATGAAGAACAAGTGAGGGAAGCAAATGAAGATTCTTTCATCCTCAAGATCAAGCCGAGGCGGAAACTCAAAATGTTGAAGCACCACATCCTCCTCCTCAAGAAACTACAAGAAGATCCACACCTATACTTCAAGCTCATCCACAAGAACTCATCATAGGGAGTCCATCAAGGGGGGTAACAACTCGATCTAGACTTGCTTCTTATGTTGAGCATCACTCCTTTGTTTCCTTTGTTGAGCCTACTAGTGTGGAGGAAGCACTTGCGGATCCGGATTGGGTGAATGTCATGCATGAAGAGTTGAACAAAACGAAGTGTGGACACTAGTGGAGAAGCCCAAAGGAGCAAGAATCATTGGCACCAAGTGGGTGTTTCGGAACAAGAAAGGTGATCAAGGCGTGATTGTGAGGAACAAGGAAAGATTCATGGCAAAGGGGTTCTCCCAAGTTGAAGGCTTGGATTTTGGGGAGACCTTTGCACCTGTTGCAAGATTAAAATCCATCCGTATCCTTTTGGCGTATGCTTCACATCACAAGATGAAACTCTTTCAAATGGATGTGAAGAGCCCCTTCTTAAATGGTTTCATTAATGAACTTGTCTTTGTCTCACAACCTCCCGGGTTTGAAGACCCAAATTGTCCTAATCATGTGTATAGGTTGTCCAAGGCGCTCTATGGATTAAAGCAAGCTCCAAGAGCTTGGCATGAGAGGCTAAGGGACTTCCTACTCAAGAAGGCTTCAAGATCGGGAAAGTGGATACCACACTATTCACCAAGGTGCTAGATGGAGAGATCTTTGTTTGTCAAGTATATGTCGATGACATTATATTTGGGTCAACAAACCAAGATCATTGCAAGGAATTTGGTGCATTGATGTCCAAGGAGTTCGAGATGTTGATGATTGGCGAGCTAACCTTCTTCCTTGGCTTTCAAGTGAAGCAATTGAGGGAGGGCACCTTCATATCTCAAGAGAAGTATACTCATGATGTGCTCAAGAAATTGAAGATGGAGGATTGCAAGCCAATCAAGATCCCAATGCCTACTAATGGACATCTCGATCTCGATGAGGGAGGTAAACTGATTGACCAAACTCTCTATCGTTCTATGATTAGTAGTTTACTTTACCTCACCGCATCTAGGCCGGATATCATGTTTAGTGTGTGTATGTGTGCTAGGTTTCAAGCAAACCCTAAGGAGTCGCATTTATGTGAGGTTAAAAGAATCCTTAGGTACATAAGGCACACCCCTAGCATTGGCCTTTGGTATCCCAAAGGAGCTCCCTTCCATCTTGTGGGCTATTCCGATTCGGATTATGCCGGGTGTAAGGTTGATACGAAGAGTACCTCCGGAGGGTGCCATATGCTAGGAAGATCACTTGTTTCTTGGTCCTCTAAGAAGCAAAATAGTGTGGCATTGTCTACCATCGAGGCGGAATACATTGCCGCGGGAGCATGTTGTGCACAAATCTTATACATGACCCAAACACTCCTTGATTACGGCGTTAACCTAAAAAATGTTCCACTCTTGTGTCATAACGAAAGCGCCGTAAAGCTTGCAAACAACCGGTTCAACACTCTCGCACCAAGCACATAGATATTCGCCATCACTTTCTTAGAGATCATGTTGCCAAGAAGGATATCACACTAGCTGGAGTTAGAAGCGAAGAGCAATTGGCGGATATCTTCACAAAACCACTCGATGAGTCAACCATTTGTAGGTTGCGAAGCGAGTTAAATGTGCTTGATCACTCTAACTTCACTAAAAGATGATCTTGTGTGAACCAACCTTGCATTCATGTGTAATATAACATGTTTAATTTAGTAATGCACATAGGCTTAGCTAACGCGGTTGAGATAACCGCCCTCAAAGCGTGTGACAAAGCTTAACCGCGGTTCAAACTTGCAAGCAACCTAGATTCAAATTCCGCAATGCATTGCATGTGCATGTGCATGTGCGTTGTTTGTCGTTTCTTTTCGGTTATGTTTGAGCATCGACTGTGTTCGTCCACTTAGGGGGAGCATTCCAAGCTCAAGTCACTTCTATACCCCTCTTGTGGCCATATGATGTCTCTTTGCAAGTTTCCATTCGATTATTTTTAGCTAAAACTAAAGTTAAAGCCTATGGCAAACTATTTGCAAATGAGAGTTTGAGAGACGGTTCTCATATCAAGTCCAATCAAGTGTTATTTGGATCTTATTGGGATTGGTACTTGGTTGGGAGAAAGGCGCAAAAATTAGATTTGAAAAACTCTATTTCAAAAGGCGTCGGATGCTGCCGACAGACGCTCAGCCTCCCAAGCCTCAGCGTCCATCGCGATCGTCCGCAGATTAAAGCCGCTCAGCAAAGGGGCGTCGGACGCTTGCTAGCGTCTGTCGTAGAGCCGTCAGACGCGTCTGGCACTCCATGGAGCTCTCTGGTCCTCTCTGTTTGTGCGCCGGACGCTCCACAGCGTCCGTCGTCCTGGCGTCAGACGCGTCTGTCGCCTCGGGGAGCTCTCTGTTCCTTTCTGTTAGCGCGTCGGACGCTGTGACCTTGCGTCCATCGCCCCGACGGAGCGTCCATCGCGAACTAACAGAGCGCAATATGTTTTCGAAAACGCTCTTTTCCCCTTGGTCGGTTTCTTTTTAGATTCGTACGCCGCGCCGCCCTTGCCTAACTGCCAGTTTCCCCATATGTCGTCGTGCCCTCGCCGAGCGCCGCCAGCTCTGCTCTCCGCGTCGTCTCTTGCCGGAGGGCTCTTGTCCCCGGTGGAGCTCTGCCCCTGTGCCACAGACGCCCCTTTGCTCTCTTCTGCCCCGTGCGTTTCAGCCGAGCAGAAGGGACCTCCTTCTTTCCGTGTAGCTATGCCCTCAAAAGGCAGCCCCAAGGTGCTTTCCTCTCTGTTTTCCTTGATCTTTCAATTCCAAGAAAGGCTCTACCAAATCTCCAATCCTTCAAAACCCTAATTTTGCTTTATCACTTCTCCGTGCTCTAGGTTTACGGATTGTGATTCGAGATTGACCGAGGCTCTTACCTATTCTATCTTTTGGTCACTATTTGAGGTATGGCAAATGGGAAGACTCGACTCTACACTTATCTAGTTCATGCTTCAAATTAGAATTTCTCATCTCTAGTGTATATGCTTAAATGTTACATATCCTACCTATCTATCGTACAGGTGTTTGCTTGAGCAGTGACCGTGAACTCGGGGCAAAGCCCGTGAATACGGAATGAGGAAAAGCCTCGAGAGGACAGTCCAGGGTCGTCGAGCCACTCTTTTCAGTTGTGACAGTTGATTCTTCTGGTGCCCGGCAATGGCACGCACGAAGAACGCAGGCCCTGTCCCCGACAGTGGTGGTGACCCTCCACCTCCACCGCGTCAGCCCACCGACCGGGGGAAGGGCAAAGCAAAGCAAGTGTCGAAGAAGAGGAAGAGACCATTGATGGATCCTGCGTCAGTGGCAGCTCTAGCAGCAGCAGAGGTAGCAGAGATAGCCGAGCAGGGTGGACGTCGCGCCGGCTTGAGGATTGGTTCACCACCTCGCCGTGGAGCGCGTCGTGAGTCCACTGCTCGTGCTGAGGAGGAGACAGTACCAGAGTCAGAGCCCTCAGAGGCTACAGAGACAGAGGAGACAGAGCAGGCAGACCCTTCGAGGCATTCATCAGTTCAAGGGTTGATGTCTCGACGTGTTACACGCGCTCGTGGTTCGGAGCCTCCTCTTAGGCCGATGGTCCACGGCGCAACAACAGACCTCCACCTCGCTCCAGTCTGCCACATCTAGTGAGGCACCAGTTCACAGCTCTATCAGCGAAGCAAATCCAGTAGATGAGGTTTGCCGACTTTCAAACCTGGTTTCCAGCAGCTCGAGACCCCCGTGTCAGTCTAGATTTCTACACCACAGTGCACGAGGACTTCTACAGAGGGTATGTGAACACCCGTGCACCGCTTCGAGCTCACCGGGTGTGTCCTCTTCAGTCTATCATTGAGGTCGGTGGTCCAGAGATAGCCCAGCATCTCGAGTATCTTCAGGGGCTGACAGGATTGGTTGGCAGGATTGGGACATATCAGAAGGATTGGGTCAGCTAGTTTTATGCATCTCTATGGGTCCCTCCGGATCACAAGTTCATCCATTTTGCCTTCAAGGGCAAGGATGTGAGGATCTTTGACACTCGGTTCAGAGAGATCTTCCACCTCGAGGAGTCTGCTACTAAGATTCACAGTTTGTGCTATGGGGATCAGGAGGCCCTCGACGTCATCACGAGGGGAATGTGCCCTCAGTTGACTTTGTCCGACCTTGCTTCAGAGAGCCGTTCGGAGAGGGTTCCAGTCGCAGCATCCGTGACCTCACGCCGACTGCCCGGATCCTGAACGAGGTTATCAGGCGGACTATCCTTCCTAGATTTGGAGCCCGTGAGACCATCACTCGTCTTCAGTTGTGGCTTCTAGCTCATCTAGTCAGGATGGAGAAGTTTGATCTTTGGGACTTGATCATCAGTGAGATGGAGGATATCATAGCTTCAGGGTTCTGAGGACACTGGCAGCTGCAGTATGCGCACTGGATTTCTTTTCTGCTCGTGTCTCGTGGTGGCTATGCGTCATATCTCACCACACTCACTCGCTCTAACACAGTGTTTCCAGAGTATAACATGAGTCAGCTGGTGAGTCACAGTGGAAGAGGTCATCTGAGGCGTCAGGGTCCTCATACTGCCATATAGGAGTACCGCCACAGTCAGAGGAGCAGCAGGACACTACTGTTCAGGGCCTAGCAGAGGCCGAGCTTGCAGAGTTGGATGCTCAGATTGATGCTACTGCAGATCATACTTATCAGGATGTCTTACCCTCCGACAGCTCAGATGATGACTACCGGCCAGTACCTGAGTACACACCTAGGTCTCACGACCACGAGGCTGATGGGTCTAGTTCAGCTCCTCCACCTGTTGCAGACACTTCGCAGGCTACCCTTCTAGCCATGCTCACTCAGTTGCAGCAGAGCCAGCAGCGCTAGACCGACGAGCTACTCCGTCAGGCTGAGGAGCATAGGAGACAGGCTGAGGAGGTCAGGAGACTAGCAGCCCAGTAGCTTGCAGCTCAGGCACAGTCACAGGCCAGGCAGGATGAGTTCCAGCATCAGTTCCTCAGTTACCAGATTCAGCAGGCCGAGATTCCGAAGACTCAGACACTGCTACTTGAGCGTCTTCTGAGTTCGAGCTCCGGGCCGTCTTACACTCCACAACTTCAGTTGCCCGGAGTCTCCCAGCAGCAGTACACGTCTCAAGCTCAGACACCTCCAGTTGTGGTACCGACTCCTACCTTACAGCCCAGTGGGCTTCAGAGTCAGGTACCGACTTCCCCTGTTGTTCAGACGCCGATGACCCAGGTGTCATCTTGGTTGGCTTCCCCGGAGAGTTTCAGACAGGATTCACACCTACCCGGGGGGGCCACCTTAGCAGAGGCGACTCGGGATCTCACTGCGTCCTATCGAGAGATTACTGGTGAGGATTCTCCAGTAGCAGCAGCTCAGCCTAGCACTCAGCCAGCAGAGGCTTAGGGTGATCCTCCGGCGACGGGCACACACCTCTCCTCAGTAGCCTCGTCGGAGATTGCACCGGATTAGTCCACTCAGACGGTCACCACCCCTCCTCTAGCTGCTGTTCAGACAGATGCTACATCAGTTGCAGCAGAGGTTGTGGAGTCAGAGATTCCAGCTCGGTCAGCCGGTGAGCCCGCAGAGGTTGAGGCAGCCATTACTCTTGCAGTGCTTGCAGTCACACCGTCTCCTCCGCCTCGAGTCTACGCTCGTCGGGTCGCAGTGCCCACACCTACCGAGGCAGGACCGTCAGAGGCACCAGTTGAGGCTCAGGGGGAGCTAGTAGAGTCAGCAGTTGCTCCAGAGACTGCAAAGCCTGTCACCGAGTCTGTGTCAGCTCAGCCTACCCAGACCGCTTCTCAGACAGCTCCAGCTTCAGAGGGTCAGACAGCTGAGGACAGCGACTCCAGCCCCGACTACACTCAGTTCGATCTCCGTGCTCGTCAGCCAGGTGCTTCAGCTCTAGATGCTCCAGATGCTCCAGATGCTTAGAGTCTTTTTGGTGCTTGGCGCCAAAGGGGGAGAGAGGGTAGTCGAGTAGTGTCAGAGATAGGGGGAGGGATTTGGTTTTACTTGTGTGTCTTACTTTCTCCATTCTCATGCATCATGTTTACTTTTATGCACTTGTCTATGTGTGATGGATGATATGGTTGATGGATGTGTGTGACAATCTCTTATGCTTTCTCTAATATATCTTGTGAGTTGTCATTTGTTTCATGATATGTCTCTATGATCTAATGGTATTTGAGCTTTCGCGCCATACTTCGATTCATTTGTGAGAATATCATGAGGTACTCCGATTCTATTTCATATTCTTGAGTACCATGTTTGTGGCTTGGTTTGGATGAGCAAGTATTGTTCTCTCTTATTCACTAACTTTTGCTCAACCCACCCAAGTCACTTGAAATCCTAACCTTTCACTCTTATATCCATACTCGAGGAGTTATTGTCGTCAATCACCAAAAAGGGGGAGATTGAAGAATCATGACCCTATTGGTTTCGGTGATTAACGACAAGTAAAAGATTATTATGGCTAATGTGTGTTTTGCAGAGGCTATGCGTAGCTTAGCCATAGTGATCAACATCCATGGCATCAATGGTTATCACATAGACCCCAAGATGGATATCGTTTCGGATTTCAAAGACGACATGATGAAGACCCTAGAGTGATAGGCTAAGTGCCATAAGGTGATGAAGGGCACTTAGAATTAGATAGGGCTTTATTTGATCTTTGACCGTACTATCAAGGGGGGTCTAGATTAGTAGCTTGACTTAGGAGAGCTTCATGACTTAGGTGTGGTGCACACTTGACTTCCTTAGCTCTAAGCAAGCCTATGGTGACCGTAAGATAGCCTAGAACAACTTCCATATTCATCGCGACGAAAACCGAAGTTGAGAGAACCAGTTTCTGGGCGTCAGACGCTAAGGCCAGAGGCGCCGGACGCTGTCTGGCGTGCCAGACGCTGGCGTAAGCATGACGCAGCGTCCGCCGAGCCAGCAGAGAGCTCCAGAGACGGCCAGTTTGCAACGGACGCCACGCTCGCGAGCGTCCGGGATATTTTCCCAAAAACCCGAGAGCAGCCAGTTGGCGCCGGACGCTGAGGGTCAGCGTCCGTCACCAAGCGTCGGAGCGTCCGTCGCCTGCTGACGTGAACAGGTTCTAGCCGTTGGGGCTTGTGACGGAGCGTCCGTCGCCTAGCAACGGAGCGTCCGTCGCCAACTTAAAATGTTTGTTTTTCTCAGCCCGAGAGTTGAGTGTGTGGGGGCTATAAATAGCTTACCCCTTTCTCTCCCACCTTGCCTTTGCTCATTTGGTTTTGCTGGTTGCTTTGAGAAGGTTGTGAAGAAAGCAAGAGCCCTAGAGAGAGTGATTTGCGAATCCATCCATCTTTCTCTCCTCTAGTTCATCCAAGAGTTCAAGTGTGCATCCACTGTAGTTGTGAAGCTTGAGTAAGTCAAGTGAAGATCAAGGCTTGTTACTCTAGGTGATCGACAACGCCTAGACGGTCCGGTGGTGCTTGGGAGGAAGGTGATCGCCGGAGGATTGTCGGCGGCCCTTCTCCATCGACTTGTGATCGGTTGTGGGTGGTTCACCGAGCCGGAGTGGCGAAGAACCAGCCCGTAGAGAGCATTCATCCCTTGCGTGGGATTGAGGGGGAGCAATACCTTGCGATGTGCTCCAACGAGGACTAGGGAGGAGTGTCGACTCCTCGATACCTCGGCAAAACGTCGTCGTGTCAAGAATCTCTTTCCCTAGCTCTTTCATACCACATTATATTCCGCACTCGTTCTTAATTTCATACTAGAATGCCAAAGGGCCTCTAGTCTAGTTGGTTAGAGGAACCCAGCGGCACTCCTCAGGTCCTGGGTTCGACTCCTTGTTGGAGCGAATTTCAGGCTGGGGTTAAAAAAATCCTCTCGTTTGTCCCATGGCCAAAGCACAGGTCTAAGGTCCGGCCCCGGTCGTGGTCGTCTCACATGGGCTACGGTGCCGCTGTGTATGGGTGGGGCAGGGGTTCGGGGGTTTTCTCGACCTGCGTGAGAAGGTCTTCTTCTTAATGCAATACTCGGGGGCTGTCTTACCCAACGTAGGTCGACGGGGTGATTGGCACTTGATAGGATTTCATATTTGCTTTAGAAATTTGAAATAAGCCCAATTCACCGCCCCCCCCCCCTCTTGGGCATCTTGATCCTTTCAGATCGCCGCTCCAACAGTTCTTGGTCCAAATCTTGTCTCGTGGAGTGCTCGCAAGCAACCTATATTATCCCGATCCAGTACTGAAGCTGAGTACAAGGCGTTGGCCAATGCTGCTGCACAGATTATTTGGGTTCAAAGTGTTCTTGGCAAACTTGGTGTTCCGCAAAATCGAGTTCCTCGGCTATGGTGTGATAATCTAGGGTCCACTTATCTATCTGCTAATCCTCGATTTCATGGTCGTACCAAGCATATAGAGGATGATTTTCATTTTGTTCGTGAACAAGTGGCAAACAAACAGCTTCAAATTTGGCTCCTCTCTTCTGTGGATCAATTGGCTGATGGATTCACGAAGTCGTTACCTGTTCAGAAGGTGGAGTTGTTTTGTTTCAATCTCAACTTGGTGAAGTTGTGATTGAGGGGGAGTGTTGAGATATATTTGTATAGTCTATCTGTAACCAAACTAAGTTTAGATTTTTCCTGATTGTTGTAACCGAGTACATATGTAACCTGTAACTTGAGTGCCAAGTTTGGATTGATATATAAACAATCGGAAACCTCCTGGGAGAGTTACTGCCTTCCGCATAACTAATATTGTTACACCCATTTCCCTTGCAGCATGGGGTACTTTGGTGTCATAATATTTGCTCCAAACTAGCTTTATCCATGGAATGTCTTATTGTAGAACTTGCTTAGTTGTTTTAAAAGGAGAGCATCATTCTATAGCTGGAGATTGATCAGACCCAAACCTCCCTTCTCTTTGGATTGCAACTTAGGTATACATCGATGATGGTCTAAAATACGTGTAGAAGCAAAATATCAATAGTTCAAATACAAGCCGCACTGCTCAGAAAGTGTTTCAGATTTACATCACTTGCCTAAAAGTCATGACGAGTTTTTAGTTATGCTTGTCCTTGAGTCTAGTGTTTCAGCATCTATCGTCTATCCACAGAGGATACATACTTGCTGACATAGAAATCTACAGTATCTTACTAAACAGGTCAAGCAGATTGAGCAACATAGAGCAAACTATTTATGCTGTGTTGCATAGCGCCAGAAAAATAAGTACAGAACAGACCAAAACCTTATAGACACAGCAAAATGTAAGCTATATATACGCAGTTAGCTTGCCTCGATGATTACTTTATTCATCCTAAACAAGTATGTGCCCATCTGCTCCGGCATCAGTTTGTACCTTGTCCTGTGTGTAAAGTAAAACATGGCATCCACCATCAGTCACCGCCACTGCACCTGAATTGGAATCAACAGCAACACAGGAGACTCGTCCACCTGATTGCGCGACTTTGATTAGAACGAACTGACTTGTACCACAAACAAATAATTCACTCCAAAACAGATCATAATAGGAAGAAATTATGGTTAACATTGTCAGGCACAGTGAATTAATGCCCACAGGTGGAAAAGATATCCATACCTAATTCCTAGTAACATCTACTATTTAGCAACCATGTTTCATTATAAATGTGGAACTCTGTGCGTTAAGTGAATATATATAATAATGATGTTGACATGATTAAATTTGTTCACTCAAGATGAGAATGAAGATGGCCCTCAGTGAATACAGCATGTTTCAACATTACAACATGACATCAAACATGAAAACATGATAACGTATCACTTACGGTTGAAACACTGTGTACCAGTCACTTTTCTCCCAGAAGACAATTCCCACAAATACAGCAGACCAGCATGTGTCCCAGCATATCCATAGTTACCGCAGGTATCTAAAGCAGTAACTCTGAAAAAAAAAACAAAAAAAAAAACATCTGACAAACTGCCGAAAATTCAACTGAGAACCTGAGTATTTCAAGCATAAAAGAACCATGAGGAGCATTAAGGTAGCAAGCTAATCAATAACTTCATACATTAGTTTCCTCATATAAAAATCCAATGTAACTCACTCTTAAGCATGGTATCCTATATTACAATGTTAACGATAGCCCCAGCATGGCAGTTTCTACTTTCAGTCTCTATATATGAAGATGAAATAGTCCGAGGGATAGCCAGCATGGACAGTGAGATGACAGTCAAGGTGATATGGATTGGTTTCTTGATTGCAAACATCTGTCGGGGTGGTCACAAGGGTGGTCAGATGGTGAGGTCTTGGAGTGGAATAGCCCTATTGAAAGAGGGCACTGGATTTTGGAGAGGACATACATGATGTACATTGGATACTCTAGGGGCTCATTTGGAAACCTCAACCCCAGTGGGGATCCTAGACTACTCCTTAGATGGGAGACCCACAAGGCCAGGTCCTCTGGTCAGATGACCACTCGGAAACCCCATGCAAGAAGGATTTAGTGCCCTAATTCCCTTGAGGCTGTATTAGGCCGATGAATGTTGAGTAGTCTTTGAGGCTGTATTAAGTGAATGAACCTCGTGCAATTACTTCTGGTTTTTGAGTTTCTTAACTCTCATGAGGTCGCTGCCCCAGGGTGTTTAGGCTCCAGGGATTCTTGGTCATGTTTTGATCGTGTCCTTTTTGCTCCAGCCCATGGAGCTTTTGTGGTTCTGTGTTTGGCGTGTGTGGGAGGTGGCCCCTCTTGAGTTGGGTTATGTTACTCGACTCTTTGTACTCTTTCTCTCTGAATGAAATGACATGTAGCTCTCCTGAGTCTTCAACAAAAAAAAAAAAGTTCTGTAACTCTGTTCATTGTTATGATTGATTTTGACTAATAAGTTTTAGTAGCAGGGACTCCTATCCATTTCGTTTATAAATGGTCCCAGGAAAATATTCCCAACAGGGATTGCCTTCTCTGGGATCTGAGGGGTCACTGAACAGCCAAAAACCCCTCAGGGAGGATCCACGGTCCCTTTCCCTATGATTCCAAGTCCCTGTTGCTCCTCCCAGACGCTCTAGGTCCCCACATAAACCGTGTGGTAGAGCTTCTCGTCGCTCCATCTCCAGGAGACGGCGGCAGGCCAGGTCAAGGTTGACGGTGGCAACTCGAGGTCCTCACATAGATCAGGGTCGGCCACCAGCGAGTCATGCTCCTCCCATGAATCTAGGTCGGCTGGCTATGAATCAGTAGAGAAGGGCGGCAGGGGAGGGAGAAAGGCCACAGGTAGCAGAGCGAAGCAGAGTACGGGGAGCGTAGGGGACAGGCTTTTTCCACTCCCACCTGCAATGCAAAACCAGAGTGCTTCACGCGCGGAGCAGGCGGGTGCAGTGGCGTTTTGCTGTGTTGTACCAAATCTCGCAGAGTGTAGCGGTGCAAAGCACTGCCACACTGGCCCTCAACAAACCTGAAGCTAACATAATATCTCAGCAATTACGAAAAGAAGTGATGGTTTCAGTGGGTGGTTTTGCCTCGCTGGGCCCACATGTCAGGTGGTCCCTTATATCTCAAAATAACTCAGCTTTTTTCATATGAAATCAAATGAAGACAGACTTTGTATCAAAATTATAGAACACGACACAATCTACAAGTTTGTAGTTGACAACTATTGTATTTGAGATCTTTTTTTTTTTGAAAGGTTTGTATTTGAGATCATTAGATGGCCAAATATTTGTTTTAATTTATCAGATTTTGAGTTCAAATTTTTGAATTTTTCAAATGACTTCAGATATTAACATTGTGTATACCAAAGTTGTAGCTCATAATGTGATCCATAAATTTGTAGTTGATAGCATTTTTATTTGAGATAGTTTAGAGGCTCAAAATTCATTTCAAGTTATTGGATTTTGAAATTCAAAATTATTAAATTTTAATTTTTTCAAATGACTTCAAATGTTGACATGGTCTATACCACATTTATAGCCCTTGATGTGATCTATAAATTTGTTCTGGACAAGTTGTTGATTTGAGATAGTTTAGAGACTCAAATATTCGTTCAAGTTATCATATTCTGAAATTCATTTTTATGGTTTGCAAATGATTTCAGATGTTGACATTGTCTATATCAAACTTGTAGCCCTTAGTGATATCTATAAATTTGTAGTCGACAACTTTTTTACTTGAGATAGTTTGGAGGCTCAAATATCTGTTTTAAATTATCATATATTGAGATTTCATTTTTTGAATTTTTTAATGACCTCAGATGGAGAAACATTCTGCACCAAAGCTATAGTGCTTAGCCAGATCTAAATATTTCCTATTGAATTTTGTTCACTAAAGATCATGTAATTTTTTAGTTGCATTTGCATGCACCAACTGGTTCAACCCTTAAGCTTATGGAGAAGATGGACAATTCACTTTATATTCCAACTCCCTGATCCTAAGATTATGGGGCAGATGGGCAATTCACTTCCCCTCATGTGGAGGCTCTCTCAGGCCTCAGGAATAGGAGCGAGCAACAACTATTTTATTTAATTGTGCCTATCAGGATTCGAACTCGAGACCTCTTGCTTTGATACCATAATGAGTTATATGCACCGACCAGTTTAACCCAAAAGCTTAAGCTTACGAGGAAGATGGTGTTGTGGACTCTTTCATTGGAAAGCGGTACACTAAAAGAAGGCGGCACCAGCAATCACCAGTGGCTAATTCTGGGCTGCTGCTACAAGTTAGGAGTTGGAAACTAGGGGGGTGTTTCTGAGTGCTCCACGAACTCTGCTCCGAATACCCCACTGTGGAGCAGCTCCACGAAAACCTATAGTTTGTGGAGCACCTCTTTAGGTGCTCTCACAACTCCACCCTTATTCCTTGAACGAAGTGCGTGGAGCTAAAACTGTTTAGCTGAAAAACGTGGAACGAAACTAAAAAAACATGGAGCGGAGCAGTCCCAAACACTCTATGAATAGGAGATTTGGTCAGCAGGTTGTAAATGCATGTTAGTGCACAGCCGTCAAGTTAGGATCTGGAGAGTAGGAATTTGGTCAGCAGATTATGGCCATTAGGGGGGGTATAACTAAGGGCCAGGTGATTCCTAGGGATAAGCAGGAGCAGAGTATTCTCAATCAGAGCCTTCCAACGAGGGCGAACTGCTGCTGCAGCCATTGTTGAATAATCCTCAAGTCCTCAATAAACCATCCAGTTCCCTAGCTATATCATCCTGGTATTAGACAACTGATTCTCTGGCTTGCAAAGGGTGACTCCTTGCCAGCCGATCTCATGGCCACCAAGAACACCATCCGGTCCAATCTCTCCATCAAGAACGATTGAGGAGATGACGGCGATTGAGGAGAACAAGACATGGGAGCTCATCGATCCGCCGGCTGGCTGCCGGCCAATTGGGCTCAAATGGATCTACATGGTGAAGCGGGACGAGCGCGGTGCCATTGTTAAGCACAAGGCACGCCTCGTTGACTGCGACTTCGTCCAGCGTGAAGGCGTCGACTTTGAGGAAGTTTTTGCACCAGTGGCGCGCATGGAGTCTGTTCGACTGCTGCTGGCTTTGGCAACGGCGAAGGACTAGCGCGTCCATCACTGGACGTCAAGTCGGCCTTCCTCAATGGCGAGCTGGCGGAGACGGTCTTCATCAAGCAAGCTCCGGGGTTCGCCGTCAAGGGAGCAAAGCACAAGGTGCTCCGACTGCGCAAGGCACTCTACGGGCTTAGGCAAGCCTTGCGGGCATGGAACACTAAGCTCGACGACACAATGGGCGAGCTTGGGTTCAACCGTTGTGCAACAGAGCACGCGCTTTACTCGCGACGACGGGCGGAGGAGCTCATCGTCGGTGTGTATGTGGACAATTTGATCATCAACGGCGCACGTGCGGAGGACATTGGCAGCTTCAAGAGCGAGATGGAAGCTCGTTTTCGAATGAGCGATCTCGGCCAGCTCTCCTACTACCTCGGCATTGAGGTAAACAGGGGAAGGAGGCGCTCGCGCTTGGTCAGAGCACGCACGCGGCAAAGCTGTTGGAGCGAAGCGGCATGGCTGATTGCAAGCCATACGCGACTCCGATGGAGATGAAGGTGGATGCACCACTCTACCAGAGCATCGTCAGCGGGCTGCGCTACCTAGTCCACACAAGGTCGAACATTGCGTTCAACGTGTGCTATGTCAGCCGCTTCATGGAGGATCCTCGAGAGGATCATTGGGCTACGGTGAAGCGGCTGCTGCACTACGTCAAGGGGATGGTGGATCACAGGATCATCTTCCCTAAGGCTGGCGGCGAAAGTGGGCTGCGGCTCACGATCTTCAGCGACGCAGACATGGCGGGCGACATCGATGGGCGGAAGAGCACTTCTGGTGTGCTCGCCTTCCTGGGCTCGGCCCCAATTCCTTGGTTGTCGTTGAAGCAGAATGTGGTGGCGCTATCTACATCCGAGGCGGAGTACGTGGCGGCGGCCACAGCAACGTGGCAAGCTGTTTGGCTATGCCGGCTGTTGGGCGAGCTGACCGGTGAGGAAGCTCGTCCGCCAGCTCTGATGGTGGACAACCAATCCGCCATCGCCCTCACCAAGAACCCTGTCCTCCACAACCGGAGCAAGCACATCGACGTCAAGTTTCATTTCCTTCGGGATTGCGTCGATGGAGGACAGATTGTCATCGAGTTCGTCGAGACTGCTCGACAGCTCGTTGACATCCTCACCAAGTCACTCGGACGGCTTTGGTTCTGAAGAAGATGTTTGGCATGGCGGAGTCAAGGCATCAGGTTAGCAGCAGGATTAGGGAAAGAATTGTTAGATTTAATTTGTTGCTCCCTCCCTCTCTGTACCTGCGCAGTAGGGTGTTGGCAAGTTTGTCAACCCTGCTATCCCATCTATATACTGTAGAGGCATGGCAATAGTGCCAAGTAGTGGCTGTCATCAGTCAATAGTAGATAGTTGTAGCAAGTAGTGGTACTAGTGTACCTTGTAGTTGGTAGATTAAGGTATTATATATATATATCAGCTAGCAGGGCAATGGAAAACCACTTCAATTTCCCACATTCAAAGTGCAGTTCCGAGCAGCAGAGCTGCAGCTTGTGTGTGTGCTATGCTCATTCCCTTTCTTCTACCTCAAGCCGTTGTGTGTGTACGTGTGCTGGTGAGCAGATTGCTCACCTGCAAGGAGTCGGGCCAACAGGCCTTAGCGCCCAAGCCTGGTGGCGGGCGGCCCTAGGGTTTTAGGGTAGATGATCACATATTAGGCAAGGATCTCCATTGTTTGGGTGTATTCTATAAACCCTTCATGATCCTTGCCTATATATTGTACTCCTTGTACTTATATCAATCTATCTACAATTCCCCAGCAATATTTGCTCTCATGGTATCAGCCGCCTAGGTTTTTTATTCCTGCTCGCGTGCCGGCCCTCTGCCGTGCCGCGCCCACCACCTTCCTCCCCAAGTCCAGGACTAAGGAGCTCGCCTCAGCCTCCCAGATCGATCAGATCGTGGCACGGCTTGCCCAGGAAAAGGCCAATCGCACTGCCGCCGCCACCCAGCAGCTCGAGAAGGAGCGCCAGGCAGCGCTAGTGCGCGCCCTCGAGGCTGAGGAGCATATGAAAAAAATATGAATTTTATTGATATAAGAGACCACCTGATATATGGGCTCAACAAGGCAAAACCACTCAATGGAATCACTAAGTGGTAGATCAAACGATTTTTGATAGATAAGGGGTAGAATATCTAGTTTTGTAGGTCAGAGGATGAAGTAGACACTTCTAAACATTAGGGGTGAAGTAGACACTGTTAATTGGTAGGGGGCATATAGACTTTTTTCCCTTAAATATAAGTGATAAAGGCTTGCTACAGTTGCATTAAAAAAAAGGCTTGCTACAGCAGCACACCAATACAGTGCCACACCTGGTCACCACTCATAACACTAGTACACAGATTTTGAGGAATCAGATTGTCCATCATGGTGGCTGATCAGTTGGCCAGGCCATGTTATGCCCGAACATTGTGACCCCTTAAAGCAAGTTGTCAAAGGAGTAAGCTAGCAAATTGAGGAAAAAACTACTGAAACTGAAACTCACCTTTTGAGAATTCAGTGTTTCTTAATTAGAATTGTTGATAATCTCTTTAGATAAATATATAGTTCTGTGAAATGCAATTGTAAGTCTATTCTTCTTCATAATTATGGCAACAAGCCAGCCTTCGTGACTGTGTACTTCTGTGAAATTTGCTTAAAATGTTTTAAGGTATCGTCTATTCAAACCCATTAATAAAAATGAGAGCAATACTCAGCATGTGTTTTTTTTCTGAAAAAACCAATGTATGGCACGACAGTACATGGAGAGTGGCTGTACCTTGTATCCAAAACATTTCCCATAAAAACTCTCTTCTTTGCTAGCAGAGCTAGCCTCCATCGTGGATTGTTTTCCTTGGCTCCAACATCATGTTGATAATCGGCCACAGAAGCAGAAGAAATCAGTACCCAAACTGCTATATCTTCTCTTGGTGGCATCATAAAGTTCTCCATGTTATTTTTTCTGGATAAGTCACTGACTGTGATCTCTTGTAGCTTTTTATCTTCGTCACCAACTGGAGCATGAATAATATCCTCCTGCAAACTACAGAAGCCAACTGGAAGAATCTGGAAGACTGTGTTTCCTGGAGCTGCAAAAGTTGCCAATAGTGTGCGCTTGGAGATGTCCCTAAGAAAATTATTTAATTTCAAATCATGTCTCTTATATGAAACCGATTATCAAAAAGCAGCATGTTTAAAGGCTAATTGAAACTCATAGAGTACACTTCAACTCTAATTTACAACTTGTCAACATGCATGGATATATTGTTTATATGGTGTGATGTTGTTAACATCACTCACTTCATAGCAGAGTCAAGCAGCATTGTAGCATTTTTGCACACCATCTTTCAATCTTGTTAGTTATTAACACAAAGTAAGAAGAGCAGACAAGTGAACCCTCACTATGCAATTCGAATCGTAAGTGCATTGGTCTTTTCAGAAACCAGAATATTAATTTCACTTTGAGAATGTACTGAGAGCCTACATGGGCCAGAAAGAGAGAGGACATAGAAAAGCACATATGTTATGGTTGGTCAGGTCTACCAGAGGCGTGGGCACGCCAGTGGCTGAGCTGGCGCAGGAGTCAGGCGGGCTGGGCGCCAAGCCCAGCAACTATCCTTAAATCTAGAATCTAAATACTTAGTTTGTTATGGTTTGTTAGATGGTTTGTTAGAGAGTTTGTTAGTTGGACTCGTGAGTCTGTTTGGATTGGCTATATAAGCCTAAACTATTGTTAATGAGAAAATCAGCTGAGAGATCAATCTGATCTCATCCGCTCCCATTCGTGTTCCTGAGTGCTTGCTCTTGTTCCGACGCCGCCGCCAAGACGGCGTCGCACCCTCGTCCTCGCCGCGAGGTTAAACCCCGTCCCCCAACTCACCACGATTACTTCCTGGGTGGGAGCCAGAGTAGCGAACCTACCAATCTGGTATCTCAGTCAGGCCCCATGTCGACCACCACCAATTCCACCGCGCCGGTGCCGCCGGCATCCTCCGCTCCGCCTTCCTCTTCCGCCATCGCTGCCTCCACTGCATCCGCCCCACTTCCCGCTGCCACCCAACAACTCGCCGCCACATCCTCGCCCCTTGAAGCGCTGACGGCGGCCGTATATGGTCTCCAGCGCCAGATGGGCAGCTTTGCTACCCGCCTCTCAGCCGTGGAAGGCACCCCCTCACCAAGCAGCGGCTCCGTCAGCGGGCCGCCTCCACTCGCCGCCTACTACGGCATGCCGGGCTACGGGGATCTGCCCTCGGCGCCGCCAGCCACTTCTGTGATCATCCATACCGCCACCGCACAACAGCCGCCACCATCCCGCCCGCTCCACATCACCGAAATTCCCTTTCCCCACTCCCCATCCCCAATCCCTGACCTCCTCGGCGCACCACAGCCGCGTCCACCACTTGATCCACCGCCGGGGGCATGCGTCGTCCCTCGCTTCCAGAAGCTGTCCTTTCGATCTACGATGGCAAAGACGACTGAGAGATCTCTAAGTGTTTTGGGTAATTGATGAAACCTAAGTACTAACCTATCTCTAAGTGTTTGAGTAGGTTTAGTACACCAAGGCTAAGTGAAGGTGAACAAGTGATGGAGCAAGGATGGAAGCTAGGAGAAAGCTATTAGAAGCTCACACTTGGAGAAGAAGAGAAGAGGAGTCCTTAAGCTATTCAAGGCAAAGGTATAAGCTAGGGCTTTTCCATTTTGGTGATCAAGACATCTAGTGGGTGTGATCACATTTAGGATAGATAACCATACTATTAAGAGGGGGAAATAGTTAGTGGTTACACCTATCAAGTGCCATTAGGAGTTCATTACATGCATTGCATTTAATCCTAATGAGCAACCCTTGTAAAACTTGATAAATTATGCCAACACACATGCACAAGTCAGTGAAACACTTGGTGGTGGCACATGAGATCAAGGGAAGCAAAGAAAAGTGAATTCAGACCAAGTTAGAGGCGTCGGACCAGTTGTGTTGGGAGCTCCGGACCATAGAAGGTGGTCCAACGGTCGCTCCTAGCACTGGCATCAGAAGAAGCGTCGGACCAGTGATCAACTGAGGCGTCGGACCATAGGCGAGTGGTCCGGTGGCTCGGTCAAGGGTCAGCTGAAGAACAAGACAGGCGTCGGACCAGTCTGCATGGTCCGATGCTTGAGTCCGACGGTCAGGTCCGAAGCAAGGGTGCTCCCTGCGTGAATTGTTCAAGGCACTGAGGAAGCTCCGGACCAGACGGCATGGTCCGGTGGACCAGTCCGACGGTATGGTCCGGAGGCAGGGAGTGTACTGCATGGATCATTGAAGCCAAGTGAAGGGCGTCAGATAAGGCGTCGGACCAGCCTTCGGACTATGGCTAGTTGTCCGACGGTGCTATGTTCCTGCGCGCCAACGGTCGAATTCAAATTGGCAGGACACGTGGCGATCAACGAAGGCGTCGGACCAGAGCGTCGGACCAGGTGTTATGGTCCGACGATTGCGCAGAGTTGTCCGACGGTCAGTTTTCAGGCTGCGAAAAAGGCATAATGGCTAGTTCCTTGTGAGGGGCTATTTAAGGTGTTTGGCCGACCCAAGCTCACTCTCTTGCACCTTTGGCTATTGCATACTCTTGTGAGCTTGTGACACACACTCACACTCATCTCACACTTGATTAATCATCCATTTGAGAGATTTGAGTGCATCAAGTGCATTGCATGAAGTGATTCATCTTAGTGGCACTTGGGAGTTGATACCGCTGCTAGTTTCTTGTTACTCTTGATGATTGCCATCACCTAGACGGTTGGAGCAAGCGGTGTGGATTCGAGAAGCTTGGTGATTGTGCTTCGTCGACCACAAGTGGTAATTGTGAGGGGTTCTTGTGCCTTCCCCGCGGGAGATCGCAAAGGTAACTCTAGTGGATTGCTCGTGTCTTTGAGTGTCCTCATCTTGTGTTGGTTGTGCGGCACCCGGTGACGGGTTTGGCGTGTGATGCCAATTAGCGCGTGAACCTCCAAGTGAGTGAGTCGACACAACGGGGACGTAGCTAGTTGGCAAACTAGTGAACCTCGGGAGAAAAATCAAGTGTCAACCCCTTGTTCATCATTGTGATTGATTGAGTTGCTTGGAGTTCACTTGATTGGCTCATTACCTCGACACGGCGGTATAATCACTCTTCCCATCTTCGTATTACCTTCTTCATACTTGTCTTAGTATATTAGGTTGTGCCTAGAGGGCTACTAGAATTGTATAGGCATTGAGTGATCCTAGAGCTATATTAGGATAGAAATTGTGGTTAGGAAGCTTCGCATCCCTTTGTAGGCTAGTGCAATCCTAGCTTCGCCATCTTGTGTTCTAACTTGTTGTTGAGTTTGTTTTAAGTTTTGGATTTAGGCTATTCACCCCCCCCCCTCTCGCCTTGGATTAGGACCTTTCAACGACCCTCTGCCGTGGCTGAACAAGTGTGATCAGTTCTTCCGGGCGCAGCGCACTCCGGAGGCCGACAAAGTGTGGCTTGCGTCCTTCCACATGAATGGGGTCGCGCAGCAGTGGTACTTCATGCTGGAGCGTGACGCCGGCGACGTCTCGACCATTACCTGGCAGCACTTCAAAGCACTGTGCGTCCAGCGCTTCGGCCCGACTCTCGGCACCAACCACCTCTCCACGTTGGCGCGTCTACCTTATCGCGGATCCGTCTCGGACTACCAGGAAGCGTACTTGGCCCAGCTCGCTCATGCCGGGCCTCTAGCGCCACAGCAACATGTGCAGCTCTTCACGGGCGGCTTGCCAGAACCCATCCGCACCGACATCGAGCTCCAAGCCCCGATGGATCTCCAGCGCGCGATGGCCTTGGCACGGGCCTATGAGCGCCGCAACAACACTGGCCACGGCGCGCCGTTGCATCGTGCAGCGCGTCCACCGGCGCGTCCTCTGGCATTGCCCGCGCCGCCGACGTCGAGGACCCCAGCGGCGGTTGTGGACGCCTCCAACACACCGCCGCCCAAGCCGTTCCGTCGGTTATCGCCTACGGAGATGGCGGAACGCAGGCGGCAAGGCTTATGCTACAACTGTGATGAGCCCTACACCTGGGGCCACAGATGTCAGCGGCTCTTCTACCTGGAAGTCACCGACTTTGATGAAGTCGAGCCACAGCTGCCGGACGAGGCGAAGGCAGTCCTGGATGACCTGCCGCCGCTGATCTCCCTGCACGCCATAGCTGGGATCCGCGTGGAAGAAACAGTCCAACTTCGTGTCCGTGTTGGCAACCATGAGCTCACGGCTCTTCTCGACTCGAGGTCGACCAGCAATTTCATCAGCTTGGAGGCCGCGCAGCGCGTCGTCTTGCGCTGTCAAGACAGCCGGGGTGCCCAGGTCGTGGTGGCCAATGGTGACCGCGTCGGGTGCCGTGGCCTGGCGCGCGACGTCGCACTCCGCATCAACAACGAGCACTTCGCAGTGGACTGCCACGCCATACCCTTGGACTGCTACGACCTCGTCCTTGGTGTGGCCTTCCTGCGCACGCTGGGTCCTCTTCTGTGGGACTTCGACACCCGCTGCGTGGAGTTTTACCGTCAGGGGCGCCGCATCCAGTGGACAGGGTTGGGCGGTCCTTCAGCCGCTGGGGCTGGTGTCACTAAGCTCCACACCACGCGAACGGCCGAGCCCCACCTGCTGAACTGCCTCCTGGCCTCCTTCGAAGACGTGTTCGCGCCGCCAACAGGGTTGCCACCGCCGCGGAGCTGCGACCACCGGATCCACCTGTGGCCCAACACGGCACCGGTGGCCGTCCGACCCTACCGGTACCCTCAACTGCAGAAGGATGAACTTGAAGCTCAGTGCGCCGCCATGTTGGAGCAAGGTATCATACGGTCGAGTACATCTCCGTTCTCGGCCCCTGTCCTCGTATGCAAGCAGGATGCCACTTGGAGGTTCTGTGTTGATTATCGGGCGTTGAACGAGCGGACTGTTAAGGACAAGTTCCCGATTCCGGTCGTGGAGGAGCTGATCGACGAACTGCACGGGGCGCGCTTCTTCACCAAATTGGATTTGCGTGCCGGCTACCATCAAGTCCATGTACACCCGGAGGACATTGCGAAGACCGCGTTCCGTACACATCAGGGACATTTCAAGTTTCTCGTGATGCCGTTCGGCCTCACAAACGCGTCGGCGACTTTCCAGAGCTTGATGAACGCCGTCCTGCAGCCATTCCTCCGTAAGTGCATGCTCGTCTTCTTTGATGATATCCTGATCTACAGCAGCTCGTGGTCAGAGCATTTGCAGCACCTGCGGGCTGTCTTCACCGCCCTCCGCGCCAACCAGCTCCGGGTGAAGCGCTCCAAGTGCGCCTTCGCCACCGACTCGGTGGCGTATCTAGGCCACATCTTGTCGGCGGCAGGGGTCGCCATGGACGGCGACAAGGTCGCAGCAGTGGCCGCTTGGCCGCCGCCTACATCGGCCCGTAGTCTGCGGGGCTTCCTTGGCCTTGCGGGCTACTACCGGCGCTTCATCAAGGATTTTGGCACGTTGGCGGCTCCACTTACGCAGCTGCTCCGCAAGGAGGGGTTCCTGTGGTCTGAGGCTGCCGCCACGGCATTCGCAGCGCTGAAGGAGGCCCTTACCACGGCGCCCGTCCTCCACCTGCCGGACTTCAGCAGGCCCTTCTATGTGGACTGCGACGCCTCGGGGACAGGCTTCGGCGCCGTGCTTCACCAAGGCGCCGGACCACTGGCGTTCTACAGTCAACCATTTGCAGCCCGTCACTTGAAGGTCGCCGCTTACGAGCGGGAATTGATCAGGCTCGTCCAGGCCGTACGGCATTGGCGGCCGTACCTTTGGGGGCGCCAATTTGTGGTTCGCACAGACCACTACGCCCTCAAATACCTCTTGGATCAACGCCTCTCCACGATGCCGCAACATCAATGGATCAGTAAGTTAATCGGCTTTGATTTTACAGTGGAGTACCGGCCGGGTCGTTTGAACACCGTGGCCGACGCCCTTTCCCGCCGAGAGTAGGAGCTGCACTTCAGCGCCGCCATGTCTGCCCCGACGTTCAAGCTCTTCACGGACCTGCGCGCTGAGCTGCAGTCGGACCCGACCCTGCGACACTTCAGGGACTCCGTTGTGGCCGACCGTGGGTCGCCATGGCAGGTCACAGATGGCCTCATCCTCCATGGGCAGCGCGTCTACATTCCGGCCACTTCAGCGTTCCTGCCGGAGGTCCTCAGCCTGGCTCATACAGCGGGCCATGAGGGCTTCCAGAAGAGCCTTCAGCGCCTTCGTCGCGACTTCTTCATCGACACCGATCGCACTGTGATGCGCGACTTCGTCCGCTCCTGTGTCGTCTGCCAGCACAACAAGACCGAGGCTCTCCAACCCGGCTGGCCTGCTCCAACCGCTAGAGGTACCCTCCCAAGTCTGGTCCGATATATCCATGGACTTTGTGGAGGGCTTGCCGAAGGTGAATGGCAAGAGTGTCATCCTCACGGTGGTGGACCGGTTCTCGAAGTACGCCCACTTCATCGCCTTGGGCCACCCCTACACGGCTGCGACCGTCGCTCGCGCATTCTTCACCAACATCGTTCGGTTGCACGGGTTCCCGGTGTCGATCGTCAGCGACCGGGATCCCGTCTTCACCGGGCACATTTGGCGCGATCTCTTCAAGATGGCGGGGGTCCAGCTGCGCATGAACACCGCCTTCCACCCTCAAACGGATAGACAGTCTGAGGCGGTGAACAAGACCATCGCAATGTACTTGCGGTGCATCACCGGGGATCGTCCACGCACCTGGCTCGAGTGGTTACCATGGGCGGAGTATTGCTATAACTCGTCCTTTCAGTCTGCCCTTCGTACTAGTCCGTTTCAGGTGGTCTATGGGCGACAGCCGTCGGCTCTCCTTCCGTACGCGCCATCCAGTGCTCAGACAGAGGCCGTCGACACGCTCCTATGTGACCGGGACGCATTCATCGCGGAGGTGCGCGAACGGCTGCTCCAGGCTCAAGCATACGCCAAGCGCTACTACGATGCACATCACCGCGACCTGGAGTTCGACGTCGGCGCCTGGGTCTGGCTCCGCCTGTTGCACCGCCCCGCCCAGTCGCTGATACCGGGACGCCGCGGCAAGCTGAGTCCGCGGTATGCCGGCCCCTTTCAGGTGCTGGAACGAGTGGGCGACGTCGCCTACCGCCTCCAACTCCTGGAGAACGCGCGCATCCACGACGTCTTCCACATGGGTGTCTTGAAGCCCTTCCATGGTGCGCCTCCAGCTTCGACGCCGGCCCTGCCTCCTCTGTAGCACGGGCGCCTGCTCCAAGCACCCGACCAGGCGCTCCGGGCACAACTCTGACGGGGGGCTTGGCATGTTCTGGTGCGCTGGAAGGGCATGTCAGACGCTGATAGCAACCTGGGAGGCTCTGGAGTCCTTTCGTGCTGCCTACCCGGAGTTCCAGCTCGAGGACGAGTTGTTTCACGACGGAGGGAGAGATGTTATGGTTGGTCGGGTCTACCAGAGGCGTGGGCACGCCAGTGGCTGAGCTGGCGCAGGAGTCAGGCGGGTTGGGCGCCAAGCCCAGCAACTATCCTTAAATCTAGAATCTTAATACTTAGTTTGTTATGGTTTGTTAGATGGTTTGTTAGAGAGTTTGTTAGTTGGACTCGTGAGTCTATTTGGATTGGCTATATAAGCCTAAACTATTGTTAATGAGAAAATCAGCTGAGAGATCAATCTGATCTCATCCGCTCCCATTCGTGTTCCTGAGTGCTTGCTCTTGTTCCGACGCCGCCGCCAGGACGGCGTCGCACCCTCGTCCTCGCCGCGAGGTTAAACCCCGTCCCCCAACTCACCACGATTACTTCCTGCGTGGGAGCCAGAGTAGCGAACCTACCAACATATATTTATACATATTAATATCACCAGCCCTAACATCCTGTGACAACTGATAGAGGATGAACTAGTTGTTATATTCATTCGTATCGAGTAAACTGATTACAAGGATTTATATAGGAGCTAGACTAACACAAGAGGGGAGGAAGCACACAAGCGAAAGCCAGGTAACATTCCCAGGCATCAGCCATCTATAGCAGTAAAGAGATGTAAATACTACCAGTAAAGAGGGGTGTAAAGAGATGACAGCCAGGGGAGGTTCCCAGGCGTCATGCTAACACCCCCCGCAGTCGAATCGGAATCGGCAGGCTCGCTGATGATATAAAGACTGGAGCGAAAACCTTGGAACACGGAGGTGGGAAGGCCCTTGGCGAAGATGTCAGCAAACTGGGGCGTCGTTGGTACGTGAAGAACCTGAACATCACCAATGGTGACACGTTCACGAACGAAGTGGAGATCAATCTCGACATGCTTCGTGCGTTGATGTTGAATGGGATTGGTGGACAAGTATACTGCAGTGACCTTGTCGCCAACATCCAGACTATGTCGCTCCAGCAGCCTCCCGGGTCACCTGGTATTTTGATTCCGGCGCCACTAATCACATGACCAGATAACCTCACCCTTCCTTCAAACTCACATTCTTCAACTTCAAATATTATCATTGGTAATGGAAACCTTCTTCACGTTACTTCCGCTGGCATTACCACTCTTCCGCATCATCTTCGTCTTAATAATGTGCTTGTTTCACCTAGCCTTATTAAGAATCTTATTTCAGTCTGCCAGTTTACCTCTGATAATAATTGTTCTCTGGAGTTTGACTCTCTTGGCTGTTGTGTGAAGGATCTTCGCTCTCGGAGAGAGATCGTCAGGTGTGACAGTTCCAGTCCCCTCTGTCTGCTGCGGTTTCCAGCCCCTGTGTCTGCTCTCCTCGCCACTACCAGCTCGGGTCGCTGGGGCGCTCGCGGACGCAGCAGAGGCGGATGACGGCGCACGGGTGGACGCAAGCATCAGGCATGAATCCAGCGGGAGCTCAAGGTGCAGCAGGAGTGGCAGCAGGCAACGCAGCTGGAGACAGAGTGAGATGCACAGGTGTGGTACGGACTCGGCCCTGAAGGACGTCCGTCACCTGCGTGCGTGCAGAGGCAAGGGAAGCGAACAACGACGACGTGTGGAGCAGGGGCGCTCGGAGCAGAGGCTCGCGTAGTCCTCTCTGGTACCGTCGCGTCTCGCCTTCCTCGGACCGACGCCGCGGTCACCATGGCCAGTGCGGCTCCCCTCCTGTCGTCCAGACCATCATCAAGTACTCTACTCACCAATACCAACTACAGCGAGTGGACTATGGAAATGAAAGTGAAGTTGTAGGCGCGGCAGATGTGGGAGGTAGTCCGATACAAAGATGTTGACTTTCACGAGGATCAGGGGCCCTCCTTATTGCTGTTCCACCGGAGTTGGCACTCACTCTCGTGGACAAGGTAACCGCCAAGGACGCATGGGATGCCATCGCCTCGGCATGGGTCGGCATCGACTACGCCCGTAGAGCCACACTGCAGAAGCTGCGCAAGGAGTGGAAGAACCTGGCTTTCTAGAAAATTCTATGCCAAATTGACAAGGGAAGATATCTTGGATGAGAAAGGGCTCAGATCATTTCATATATTCTCTCCCCTCCACGTTGTGATTTATATGACAAGGATTTGGATATAACTAGCATGAAGCATTCGAGATGCACTGACCCATACCGAAGATAACTAGCACATCAACAGTGACTGCAATAATTCCCTTTAGCACTGCACAATACACAAGTAACCAAACTGAGATGCTAGAGCATACCACAAACAAAAGCCACCTTCGCCATCATGGCCAATAATGAGAGATGTACTTTTTGGCATCCTCCTAAGCTCCAGTACAGGACCCATGTTACCCAAACTAGGAATGACATACTGCTCAGATATTTCACTGTGAACAAAAAAAAAATAGATTACACCCATCAAGAGTTGGTATGGATATCTAAATCAAGTTTAAGAAAATCCTGCAGTAAATATGATTCCAAATCATGATGGTAATGCCTATGCAAAAGGAAGTACAACCATGGACATGGGCATATGGTGCGTGATTAATGCATCACAGAAATACTGAAACACTTGAAAAACATTAAACAATGTGCTTAGCATGTGTTCATTAGAAAGACTAGGACATCCACAAGACAACCAAATAGGTACTCAGAGCAGAACTGTTTTTCCCAGACATTTTCAATTTGCACTCTACTTTGGTTGGTGTGACCACATTGGAGGCACCAAAAGTTCTCTTTATAGCTCTGGATGGTAAGTAGTTTGAAAAGGACAAACAGTACACAGAAAGAGTTCCATTTGTTAACAAATAGAAGAAAAGGAAACTGGAACATTATGTGACTGACTGACTTCCAATTTGATTGATACTATAGATAGGAAAATCTCAAAGTTTTCTAAGGGATTAAAGTTCAGTGTATTTTGTTAGATAAGACTTCTAGCCATTTATTTGAATTTTGAAACTTGAAAGTTTTAATAAGTTCATAAGAATTGATCTGCTTAACTCAAGAAATAGCTAGCATAACATAAAAAATGGTTCCTCAACTGTCAATATTTTTTCAATTTTGTTGTTACCATATATATTATATAATGTTTATTTCCCAAGAAGTAAATAGATAATTGCATAGAAACCAATGCAGTGATTTAAATAGTATATTATCAACAAGAAACCCAATCAGGCTTACCACTATTTGGCTTAGCCAAATATTGAAGTCAAATATTCATTCCTTGCTCTTTGTTAGAATAGGCGCCCTTTGGCTGGTCAGGACCCTAATCGGTGCAGGACTGTTTGGGTTAGATAGATATGGCAGGCCAGATAGATACGGATACGGCAAGGACTCCTGATCCTTATAGGATTCTTGACTCTTGATCCTTATAGGATTCTGGAGCCTTGCCTGTATATATATGTAATTGTACCTTGCCTCATATCAATCAATCCAATCTATTCCTGATTATACTTTCCTTCATGGTAATCAGAGCCTAGGTCAAATTTTTTTCTCTCTCTTCCGCTGCCCTAACCCGCACGTCGGCTCCCCTTGCCGTGCGTTCCTTCCGCTGCCCGCACTGGCTCAAGCCCGCGCTGCCGCTGCAGCCGCCAGCCCACCCACGGGGCCCTCTGGTCCCCCCCCTGGCAGTGCCCCTACACCCGCCGTCGATCTCCGTGCCGCCATGCTTCATCATGAAGCCGTGGCTCTGCTGCAGCAGTCCACCAGCGCGCAGCAACAGTAGCAGCCTGCCCCCGGTGGTGGTCGCTCCTGGCCCAGCTACTACAACCCCTGGATGGGCTCGATCCAGATGTGGCCAGGAGGCCCCCGCCCTCCGTTAGCACCGATCCCGGTGCCCCCTCACCTCCAGGCGCAGCAACAGCAGGCGCTCCTCGCACAGCAGCAGCAGCAGCAGGCCTTCGTCACCCACAGCCAGGCTGCTGCCCCTGACGGTGCTGCACACTGGGTTGCCCCCGGGTACTACAACCCCGTGGCTGGCCTTCCCTCCTGGGATCCGACGGCGCTTGCCTCCGCCTTCAGCACCACGTCCCTGACTCCACCTTCGTCCGGCGACTGGTATTTCGACTCAGGTGCTACCTCCCACATGACATCCCAGTCCTCCTCTCTTTCACATATTCTTCCTTCGCGGTATCCTACTCCTTCATCTATTGTCGTAGGTAATGGTTCCGTCATGCCTGTCACTGCTACTGGTTTTACAGAGTTGTCTCCTTCTTTGCGTCTTAATAATGTTCTTGTGTCACCACAACTTATTAAGAATCTCATCTCTGTCCGCCAATTTACTATCGACAATAATTGTTCTGTGGAGTTTGACCCTGCTGGTTGTTCTGTGAAAGCTCTTCCCTCCCGGACCGAGATCGTCAGGTGCAATAGCTCCGGGCCGCTGTACCCTCTGCGCCTACCTCCAGCTCACTCCCTTGTCACTCAGGCTTCTTCCCCGCTGTGGCACCGGCGACTTGGCCACCCTGGTCATGAGGCGTTGTCCAAACTTGCGTCCAGCACTTCGTGCCATATTAGTGATTGTTCAGATTTGTGTCATGCTTGTCAGTTAGGGCGTCATGTTCGTTTGCCCTTTCATCCGTCCACCTCTCGTGCGTCTAGCAAGTTTGATCTCATTCACTGTGATCTGTGGACCTCCCCGGTTGTCAGTGTCTCTGGTTATAAATATTACTTGGTTATACTGGACGATTGCACTCATTACTTGTGGACATTTCCTTTGCGCCTCAAATCTGGCACTTTCAGCACGCTGGCTCAGTTCATCGCCCATGTCTCCACTCAATTTGACACACGTGTCAAGTCAGTCCAGTGCGACAATGGGAAAGAGTTCGACAACTCAAGTACTCGCCACTTCTTCCTCGCTCAGGGCATCCATCTTCGCATGTCCTGCCCCTACACCTCGTCTCAGAACGGTAAAGCTGAACGCATTATTCGCACCATCAATAATGTCATTCGCTCACTGCTCTTTCAGGCATCTATGCCTCCCTCCTATTGGGTGGAGGCCCTCTCCACAGCCACTGTCCTCCTTAACATATTGCCTACCAAAACTCTCCAGCTCTCTACACCCCACTTTGCATTATTTGCAAAGCTGCCTACGTATGATCATCTTCGAGTTTTTGGTTGCAAATGTTATCCAAACATATCTGCCACCGCACCTCACAAACTCGCTCCCAGGTCTGCTCTCTGTGTCTTTTTAGGCTACTCCTCCCACCATAAAGGATACCGCTGCCTTGACCTTTCCAGCAATAGAGTTATCATCTCCAGGCACGTCATCTTTGATGAAACGGCCTTTCCCTTTGCTGAACGTCATGGTCCTAGCACCCCGGCCGACCTCGAGTTTCTTGATTTTACTGATGATGTGGTGCCAGCTCCTATTGGACCCTCGCCCACTTTGTTTCCTGCAGGTACGTCTCCCAGCACCTCCGACGCTCCTGCTGTCCCTGCCGGTCCTCGTGTGGCCGACCCTGGGGCACCTTCTGGCGACACCAGCGCCCCTGCCGGTCACTCTGTGACTGTGCCTGGGGCGCCCGAGGCTGCTGATGACTTCCCGGTGCCGACGCTCTACATCCCACCGGCGCTCCGGTCACCGGGGCCTCCTTCCGCGCCACGCGCGGCATCCGCGACGGGGCCTCTCTACGTCCCGCCAGCCCTTCGGGCTGGCGCGTCGTCACCTACGTCGTCGACGGGTTCAGCGCCACCACAGGCGCCCCGCGGGCCTCCGCCCGGATTTCCGCGTCTTCGCCCCGAGCGCCTCTTCGAGCCCCACTACAGCCGCCAGCCTCGACCTCCACCTGTGCCCGCATCGCCAAGTACTACTGCTGCCTTGCCTAAGGGTGTCGTTCCTGTTCGCCCCGTGAGCAACCAGCATGCTATGGGCTCGCGGGCGAAGAGTGGTTTTCGGATGCCGGCCACTTATCACACCGTCTCGCTCTCTCCAGTGCCGAAGACTTTCCGCAGTGCTCTTGCCGACCCCAATTGGCGAGCGGCTATGGAAGAAGAACATCGTGCCCTTCTGCAGAATGACACCTAGGCTCTCGTACCTCGCCCCCTCGGGCCAATGTTGTCACTGGCAAGTGGATCTTCCGGCATAAGTTCAAGTCTGATGGTTCCCTTGAGAGGTACAAGGCCCGCTGGGTACTCCGTGGTTTCACTCAACGTCCTAGTGTGGATTTTGATGAGACTTTCAGTCCGGTGGTGAAGCCTGCTACTGTCCGCACAGTGCTCTCGCTGGCTCTTTCACGCAACTGGCCCATCCACCAGCTCGACGTTAAGAATGTCTTTCTCCATGGGACTCTGAATGAGACAGTGTATTGCCAGCAGCCCTCCGGGTTTGAGGATCCTACTCGTCCTGCGTATGTCTGCCTGCTCAAGAAGTCCCTCTACGGCCTCAAGCAGGCCCACGTGCTTGGTACAGTCGAATGGCTACCTACCTTCTGTCCATCGGTTTTGTTAAAGCTAAGTCAGATACATCACTCTTCATTTATCATCGCGGCTCCGACACAGCTTACTTGTTGCTCTATGTGGATGACATTGTCCTCACAGCTTCCTCTTCTGATCTTCTTCGGCGGATCATCTCAGCCCTGCTGCGAGAGTTTGCCATGAAAGATCTGGGAGAACTGCATCACTTCCTCGATATGCAGGTTCAGCGAAGCAGTGCTGGTTTACTCCTCTCCAGCGACAGTACATGTTGGATATTCTGGATCGCGCTGGTATGGCAGAATGCAAGCCTTGCTCTACTCCAGTTGACACCAATCCAAAGATTGCTGCAGCTGACGGGGCCCAAGTGTCTGATGCCACAGACTTTCGCAGTCTTGCTGGCGCCCTACAGTATCTGACATTCACCCGCCCGGACATTGCGTACGCCGTTCAGCAAGTGTGCCTTCATATGCACGCCCCTCGAGAGCCTCATCTTGCTGCCCTGAAGCGGATTCTCCGGTATATCCGAGGCACACTTCACCTTGGTCTACTGCTGCGACCATCTTCCTCTACGGATCTTGTCGTTTACACCGATGCTGATTGGGCTGGTTGTCCAGACACTCGCAAGTCCACCTCGGGCTATGCGGTGTTCCTTGGTGATAACTTAGTCTCCTGGTCATCCAAGCGGCAGAACACAATATCAAGATCCAGTGCTGAAGCTGAGTATCGCGCAGTGGCTAATGGAGTTGCAGAAGCCACCTGGCAGCGACAGCTTCTCATCGAGCTGCACACGCCCCTTCGGCGCGCCACGCTGGTGTATTGTGACAACATCAGCGCAGTCTACATGTCCTCCAATCCAATTCAGCATCAGCGTACCAAACACATTGAGATTGATCTTCACTTCGTTCGAGAGCGAGTTGCCATTGGTGATCTCCGTGTCCAGCATGTTCCTACCACTTCACAATATGCGGATATCTTCACCAAAGGGCTGCCTTCTTCGGTCTTCACGGAGTTTCGGTCCAGTCTAAACGTGCAAAGTGGCTGACGTTTGGACTGCGGGGGTGTGTTAGAATAGGCGCCCTTTGGCTGGTCAGGACCCTAATCGGTGCAGGACTGTTTGGGTTAGATAGATATGGCAGGCCAGATAGATACGGATACGGCAAGGACTCCTGATCCTTATAGGATTCTGGACTCTTGATCCTTATAGGATTCTGGAGCCTTGCCTGTATATATATGTAATTGTACCTTGCCTCATATCAATCAATCCAATCTATTCCTGATTATACTTTCCTTCACTCTTGACTATAATTTATGCATCTTCATTGTGATCTTTAATCAATAATGAACTATTGAATAACTTTTGGCTTGTTTGATTTTGAATGTTGAAGAAATATGAATGATGATTATAGCCGTGAGTATGTTGACTGATTTAGTGAATGTTAAGTAATGGACATAAAAATATGTTCCCCAGATCCTTATACATGTATTTAAGTATTTTTATTCACAACATATCCTTAATGACATGTTTTCCTACGTAATTAATTAAGAACTTTCATGTTTTCTACAAAACTGCTAAATGAAATAGCTTTCCTGCTAGCTTTTATAGCTTCCGAAGGAGACTACCGCTCAATTTAAAACCTTGAACCCAGATCATTAGAATGTACCTTTCATTTAATATAATATTTTTCATAAGACATGATTTATTGACAAATTTGAATACATCAAGTGAGTGGTGTCTTGGCTAATGTAAGGTTTTGGTTTCTTTTGCACAGCGAATGTATTCTAATTTTCTTCATTTTAAATATATAAATAGATTATTATAATATTCCCAATAGAGCACAACCATTCAATCCAACCTTTTAACATGAAAAGTAGATAATTACTAGAATAATATTGTACTTTGCACATAGTAAAATTGTAATTTCAAAAAAGAGGTATTAAAACATGAGATGGAAAGGGACACATATAATGCTGATACTACAGAAAATATGTACCTCCACCCCTCCACCATTTCCCAGATATGCAAGTTTCTGCTGTCTTCAGTAGCTACAATGTAATTTGGTTCGAATATCAGAATGCACGACACTGTCCCATAAGGCATCAAATTGGTTACAAGTGAAACATAACCCATGTTAACAGATACAATTTTTAAAAAACTATCTTCGCATCGGCCCAAGTTGCACACCGAGCACAAGCAATCAATGTTTTGCATCCTGTCAATAAGAATATTTAATCAGCACCAGCATAAGGTATACTCACTCCATCCACAAAAGGCTGCAACTACGGGATTTGTGCAACTAGATTAACTTTGAGCAAGTTTATAGTAAAAAGTAGAAACATTTATGTCTTCAACTAGGTTTACTATGAAAATATGTTTCATAATTAAATTAATGGTATTTATCTTATATAATAGATGTTCGTACTCTTTTATATAACTGTAGTCAAACTATAAATCATTTGACTTGTCGACAAGTGAGAATTGCGACCTTTTGTGGACCGAGGAAGTATATACAACATTTTCCTGCATGTCACTAAGGGATTATGATTACAACCTGCAAGAAGGTATTCTGATCCTGCTCAGGAGGGCCAGAAACTGGCCATCAGGTGTAAAATGCAAACCAGATCTTCCAAACAGAAACTGAAAAGAACAGAAGTGCAAGAAACTTAGTGCAATGTTGCATCACCGTGGGGGGCGAGGGGGAGGGGGGGCTGTGCTCACAGAAAACTTACATTTCCTGTTAAAGAATGGTCCAGGGTGGGCAGTAGAAGGTGAGTGTAACCAACAAAACATGGTGGCGCATCTTTCTGGTCTTTAGGAGAGATAGTGTAAACATAAAGGAATCTTCGGCAGCTCTCCAAAAGGCCACACAAAACATAAATATAGAACTGGTTATGATTTTTAGCATTTAACATGACAGACAAGACAGGCATTGGGTGGAGGTAGCATCCCACCAGCTCTAGGTGATGATCTGACCTTGCTTGTGTTCTTGTGTATTCAGATACTAAATCATGTGTACAATTAGTCATAGAAAGGGCATTATCTGGTTGGTGATGAAAAACATCATTTTCACTCTTTGGAGGTATGTGTTCACAAACATTGCCTTCCCCACAGACAGAGAGCATTGTGTTCTTATCACCATTTTGACATCCAATTTGACATTCTTCCACTTTGCCAAGCGAATTTCCTTTATCTGCTTTAACTCCGTCACCACCAAGCCAACCTTTAGTGGTGCTTACTCTTTGTGACCCATCACTAGAATACATGTCTTTGTCTGATGACTCAATAGCAACATGTTTGTCAACAAACTCAGCATTCTCAGAATGAAAACGAGTATTATCATCAGACTTTATACATTTATAGCTTACACTATGGAACCTATTTTCCTTCTGATCAATTGCTGGCACTTCCGTATGATGTTGTTCATCTCGCATGACCAACAAAGATGATTTTGCCTCACACGCAGGTGGCAAAATCAAAGTTGAACTCACATCATGCTTACTCCACCTTACAGCATCACTATGTGCATTAAATTGAACTGGAGCAGGCAAGATATTTGCTAAACACTCCTCATTCCTTGAAACTGCTGAACCATGCCTAGCAAAAGCTTCTGCACAAACATCAATTGATCCATTACCAGTGTTCTTCTGGTATGAGACATCCACCGAGACTGGTGAGTCATTTTTTATAACATTTGTAAGTTCCTTAAATTGCTGCTCAATTTGTTTAACACCGCCATTAAACTGGTTGTAGTTTGCAGGGTGGGAACTATCTTCACCACCGAACTCATCCTCTAGACAAGCAACGAGTGAATCAGACAAAATATATTGTCCATTTTCATGATTGTATACCACATCAGATGCATTTTTGCCATTATGCACATTTGCCTGATACTCAAAAACTTCACTTTTGCCATTTAGCAACTTCGACTTCTCGTTAGGTCCCCTAGAGCACACATCCTCAGGATAATGATGATGATTACCCATTGATTTTGTCATATTGTTGCCCAAAATTTGTGCATCATCCTCAAAACTATCTGTAACATAACCACTCATCTCATCTAATTTAACCACTGAGTCATCATTTCTGCAGCCATCATTGGTGAACCCCTTTTTAACCATGTCATGATGAGATCCCCCATGGTCACACATTCCAGAACTATTTTCATTTGTATCTTCACCTGTTGGTACAGTTACATCTGTTCAAAAGAAGGGATTATTCAGAACCGTAGCTCCCTTACAGAAGAAAAGGATCATCAGTCAGAAGTTGCAACAGTCCAAACTATGTTTTCTGTAGCCTTCTTGCTTGGCTATAGAAAGTTACCCTTATCAAAAAAAAAAAGGAATAGCATTTTAACTATTCTGATTAATCTAATTTTCCATGAAACATATATTTCCACAATAACAGGTCCTCAAACAAAGATATATTTCGACAAGAAAACTAAATTAGTTACCTTGGCAGCAACTATCAGATGGATAAGCTGAAACTGTTTTCGCCGGAACAGTAGAGGTTTCTTTATTTTTATGCTTGGATTTCCTCCTTTTGTAACTTTTCATGAGAAGGGGAATAGCTTGGGGAAGCAAAATAGACATCATAGACTTTGCTACTTCCTTCTCAGCCAATTCTATATCAGATTTTTCAGAGCTCAAATAAGAACCAGAAGATAAACCAACTTGTTGAGATGAAACTAGGGAAGACTCTCGCAAATTATCATCCAGAGAAGTGGGTTGTGCATTGTTAGGGACTTCTTCCAGCAATGGAAGGGCGCATCGTGAATCAGAGACATCTTGCAAAAGTGCTCTACCTACAGTATCTCCCTTAAACATTGAAAAACAGAAATCATTAATTCATTATCAAATATGGCCCAACAAAGAAGTAGCAGTGTGGCACTACAATCCAGAGAGTTACATGCATGAGGATGATTAACCAGCTCATGAGTGAACTTTAAGAACTTAAACTACTTTGTTTAGCATCCTGACTATGGTACAGAATAATAATTTTTTTAACAGTAATAATGAGAAAATTTTGTTTTAGCGAAAAGAAATATGCAGGCAATAAAAGTTGTGTGTTCTCGCCAAAAGGTGGTGAAGTACATTGCCCACATTTGTAGACAATCTTAAGCTTTGAGGCGACAACTTTCATCAAACAATGCCAGAGGTGCAGTCAGTAAACAAGCTATGTAACTAATGAAAAAAAAAGCAAAGCAATATTATGCATTATTTAAAAAATACTATGGAATTTTATAGCACAATCCGTGATTACTAAAGCTACAAAAAAGTACCCGCGTTGTCTCACATGAATTATTTAGCATTAAACAAGTGAAAGGAAGTCCACTAGAGCACACAAGATTCAAAAATTAGACGATAATTACGAACAGGCCAGACAAGCCATGATGTAACTTATTTCTAGACTGACAAAACCATTGCGTCACATATCCATGATTAAACACGAATTACACTTTAAGGGGAAGAGGGGTTTAAAGAAAGAGGAGCTCAGCTTACTTCATTTGTATTTTTATGTGTGGATACATTGCACTTGTCAACTGAAGTTAACATGTCCAGGCAGCGGACTATCAAGGTATTTTCCACTTTGCTGGGCTCTATACTTCTTTTAGGAGTTCCACTTTCCATGCCTAAGCAAACAGATATATCTTCAGCCTCAGAAACATCAGATGCATCTTTACGAACTAAATGTGCACCAGCCTCAGAAGCGACTTCACAAGGCAGGTTAAGTTCAACTGCTCCAGTTGAATCTACTATAAGCTCACGAAGCAATCTCTGAATAGATGCATTTTTTAACCCAAAAAGCTGCACAGGAGTAGGACAAGAGCAAAACTAAACATGATTATAAGTTGGTTATAGTACACAATGTTAACAGAGTGCAATTACCCCTGTTCAACTTCTATTCAAGAAAATAGTCAAGCACTGCTTCTTATTGATCACATTTCCATTTCCTACTGGAATAAAACATTTGGATTCTGTGGCACAATTAGTGTGTGTGCCAGGGCTCTTGAGTTTTTGTTCTCGATTGCCTGGATGAAAGTGTCAATCATTATGTGTGCATTCCCCTCCCTTTCCTTCAGTACGCAAAAAGCAACTGCTCCTATGCTTGGGGATACAAACCTAACTGCTGCGGAGGAGCCAGGTTTAGACTTACAAGTTTACAACCAAAGCAACCATAAATAAGATGAACCATTAGTAGATTAGTCTCCCTCTTATTTAAGTCTTATAAGTCACCCAGAAAATAGAAGAATAACATAGCACCTCCATTCTGATGCAGTGTAAAATGTTCAGTAACTAGAACTTCAATAACTATTTTAATTACCAACAACAGTATGCTATCTTGGCATTGGGCACAAAAAAGGAATCTTGTCTTTAACTATTTTGATGGAATGTGAAGTTGTGAAGCAGCTAGAGGTGTGAAACATGCCTCAGCACCATCAATCTTTTGAGGGAAGCTCTTTCTCCTCTGCCAGTTCTTTACTTTAGCCCCAGCCTTTTTCTGGAAGTTCTTCCAAGCAATATCAGGGGTCTGCCCTGTCGCTGAGTCTCCTTCAGTGGATGTAACCTGCAGATTGAGCTTATCAGCACACCATCTATTTCTATAAACATCCGAGCCGAGTTGGTGTGGAAGATTCCTCACCAGGAATATTGGACCCTTGGACCCCTGTTGGATTTCCATGGCATATGATATTCCAGTGAAATGACGGACAGCATGGTAACCCACCGGGTAAGGGTACCGGTCCTTGCCCTTAGGATAAATTGCACATCCCGAATTAGCTAAGCATGGATAAAACTACCAAAACAAAAATGACATTACTGTGCACTATGCAGCATGTACCATACGATCTGTACTAAAATCCTATGAAAATAAAACGTGAGCGTATAGGCGGATTACTGCAGATCTGCGATTTAGTTTCAAAATTGCGAATGAGCATCCTAGTTCTTGGCTCCTGCTCGAATCCCCAAACTAAGCTGCAGCGCTTTAGCCTATATTTCCCCAAATGAACGCCCAATAACTATTAATCCCCAGCACTGGCGCCCGCGAGAGAATCCGCGTACCGGGAGAGAGGCGAACGAGCAACAAGTCGGGCGAGGCAAAGAAGATTTGAAGAAGAAGGCGAAACCCTATGCCCTAGTTTGGCGGTTTTACCCTCGAGTAGCTCCAGTATTTGCGCTCCCAGTCGCCGCCGCGGTGGTAGAGCGCCCCCGCTGACACGATCTCGATCACGCGGTCGCCATCCGCGTCCTCCGCCGCTGCCATCCTTCGCCTTCTCGCCGCCGAGCACGAGGTCCGCAGCGGGGGTGGGCGTAGGACCGGAAGGGTGGAGTCTCTCTCTCTCCGAGCGAGCGAGCGAGCGCGCGCGCGCGCAAGTTAGGCGGCTCGACGCGCCAAAACGAAACTCCTCAAGCATTTCTTTAGATTATTAGATGGACCAAAAGTTCAAAACTATACTGGGCCGGCGTTGGTCCCATCAAACATTGGAATTGGCATTGAAATCGGAACCGCAGTTTAGCCGTAGCTCGGCTATCTAAGCTAGGCTAGCAAACATATCCGTCTATTGCTAGAACAAAATTAAAAGTTAATGAAAAACATAAATAGGAGTCGTTAACATTGGAATTAGAACCGCAGTTTAGCCGTCGCTCGGCTATTTGAGCTGGGCTAGCAAATATATCCGTGTACTGCAAAAAAAAAAATCAAAAGTTAATGAAAACGAGTATTACATATTTATTTATATTTTATCTTTTTTCTATATCTATATATCTATATTTATACCTGTACCTACACCTAATAAAAAGACTTTTCAGGTCTTTTTTGTCCATACATTTTTTTTACGTCTCTTCCTCTAACTCGGACAATAAAGAGATTCTTCCGTACGAACTTATATATATAAAACATGTGCTCACTCAAGTTTGAATAACTTTTATCTAGCATGATACAGAGTCCAATTCTAAAACCTATTGGGTCGTATATGTAACCCAAACTCGAAAATAAATGGTTTTCCATACAAATCCTATTCCAACATGCCTCATGATCTAACAACTTGACTTGTTTGACATTACCTTCCTATCATATATCAGTTACCCCTATTATTGATTGATACTAAGTTGAAGTGATACTAGAATCTCTCATTTATTATCATTCTTAGCATTAGCTTTCTCTTGGGATAAAATAAATACGATAACTCAGAATACTCCCGGGTGAAGTACTATCCAAAAGACATAAAAATATCACAAGTATTTCTAACGTTGTTGCTGGGAACTATCATTCTTAGTAACAACGTTAGTTAATGTCAACAAGCATTTCTGGCGCTGTTGTCGGGACTACCGTTCTTAGTAACAACATTAGTTAATGTCAACGAGCATTTCTGACATCATTGCTGGGAAAGCATTGTCTAAGAATTTTAGTAAACACTACTACATAAAACTTAACGGAGACGGTCGTTTTCGATTCTCGGAGGCGGGCAAGGGCAACCGCCTTCAATGGAAGGCCTCCGTAAATGCGGATTAACCCGCCTCTATTAATCGAATAAAAACAAAAAAAAGATCGCACGGGCCTGGGCCATGGGCCGTGCCGCCGCCCAGATCCAAACCTCGTGAGCCGCATCGCTGCACGGTCCGCTCCGCTCCTTCGCTGCCGCCGCCCAGATCCGGTGCCGCCTCCGCTCCGCTCCTCCGCTGTCGCCGCCTAGATCCGGAGGGAGGAGCGGTCCCGTGCCCCGCTACAGCCGCCCTGCACCCCGTGCGCGCCCCGCACCCCATGCGGTCGTTAATGTCAACATTTACTATAATTATAAGCATGATAAATGGATCAATCACATGGAAAATATAAAATTTTAGAGTTTTATCTAATAATTTCCACGAGTTTTGGTATTCTGTTATTTTCTAAGGACTATTCTAGAAAAGAGCAATAACAGGAATCAAATCAGAATAAATATCGGAAGAATCCCGCAGACATATATTTACCATTTAAATTAAGAAGGACGCACACGGACATGTCTTTCTCTACCCGGACGCACACGGATTTTTAGCACTGGAGGACCGTATTTGTATCATCAACCTCCAGCAAATGACTACTATCCTCCACCAGAGCAGCATATAGAGCCCCCATAGCCAAGTGACGGATTTTTGCTAATGATTTTAGCCACCGTCTTGCAAATATGGAATAGAGATAGGACAGATTCCAGTCCACCTTAGACCAGAGTCTGAAGACTCAGCACCAAATGAACAATTGTCTACAAGAAATGCAGCAGCAGCAACAGTACAAGGAACATCAGGATCAAGGGTACCTGATCTGAAGTTTGGGTTTCAGCTACCCGCCGCCACCACCAGAGCTATAGACTATGTCATCAGACAGCTTGGGGGAGAGCCCTCGATAGGTAAGTACACTATCATATTTATATTTTTGTATTTAATTTTTTAGTTAAGTTTGCTATTATTGCTAAGTAAGAAAAGAAAATAAAAATGAGAAAGAAGAAAAAGAATAAAAATATATTAGCTAGAATAATGAATAAATAACTATGTATATATATATGTGCTTCTCACATATGTATATATAGTCCGCAATTTAGTTATCCCCATATTTTAAATTAATTTACTATCTCAGTGTGAAAACCTAAATCTAGTGGGATAAATATTTTGTTCCTGTCCAAGTTACTGTTAAATAAGATAGGGAATAAAAATAATTTGCTATGATCTTGTTCTAAGAGTGATTTAATTTGTGGAGAATTTATTTTAAGTGCTTAAAATTTCAAAAACTCTGAGAGATTAAAGTTGAGTATTATCGCATACCTAATTTAACGGTAAGCTTTCAAAAATAATCAACAACCATTCGAGAGGAAGTAAGAAGCCCATTAGAGCCGAATCGACACGGCCCATCGACCCACAGGACGACATGCACGAGGTCACCATCCAGTCGGCCCAAAAAGGCTGACGTGCCCCGGGCATACGTGCCCTGGGCAGACGCGACTCCGCCTCACCCGACGTCCTAGGGAAGACGTGCCCATATCTCCATCCACATCGACACTCTCTAGCTTGAACCAATTTGGGTCTTCCTAGTGAGGCCATTGGTTCCAGGAGGTGTGACAACAGTAAAGGAAAGACCTCTTTACCCCTATCCGAAGGGAGGGGGCCGCTAGTCCTTAGCTGCCAACGACACACTCTATATAAGATAAGAACGGAGGTACAAAACCACGTAGAATCGTACGCCCCGTGTAATCCGGGGCTTAGGATAACACCACGGCTCCTACCCGAACGAAGACATGTCAAGTTCCCCAATTGGGACGGGACAAAGTAGGCCTCCTGGACAGGTAGGAATCATGCCTCTCGCGAAGCGGAGTCAACCTCACACATCCCGGCCCCTACAGGAGCTCATCGAACGAAGGTACGACGGGTACAGGGGGTCCTTTGAATAACGGAGTCCATTGGCCAAGCATGGAGGAATCTCGCCGTACACAAAAAGAATTGGATGAAGGTACAACGTTGTACCAGCCGACGGAACAACAGGCAACCATGCCTCTATCCTACTATGGGCTTAACCGGAAAGCCCCCCCCCCCCCTATTCTCCGGCGGTGCGGCGAGGGGCCGACATGACACCCAGTCTTCGACCAAATACATGGACAATAGAAATATAGTATTATGAGTATTCCTCATCCTTATAGGAGAAGGCAAGGATAAGGCACCGCCTCCCAGGTAGATTCCCTGCGGCGCACACTTGTAACTCCCTTGAGCTCCTTGCTACTATAAAAGGAGGGCGAGGGGGACGACGAGAGACATCGAACAACAAAGCAATAGAGCTAGAACACACTTACTCACCGACGCACTCAGAGACTCGGGCTCATACCCCCTCTCTCGACCAGCTTATAATCCCCCTCCAAGCAGAGATAAGGAACACGAACAGCTACACACTGGACGTAGGGATTTCTTGCCCGAACCAGTATAATCCTCTTGTATCTTTGTCTCACCATTCAAAACCCGACACACGTACAAATTTACTCGTTGGCAGTTTCTAAACACCGACAGTTGGCGCGCCAGGTAGGGGGCATCGCGTGTCGCGACATTTTAGTGGTTTCGAATCGCCTCCCACAACTCCAACAACCATGGGCTCTCCTTCATCCGCTTTGGAAGCCTGGAGTTCGCCTGCTCCCCGGATGGGACCCTCACCCGTGTGCTACCTTCGCCGGACCAGGTCGTCGACACCATGACCCGTTCGGACAAGGGTCCCCCGGCTCTACGTGGGGACGCACCGGTTGAGACCTTCAGGCCGCGAGGCCCCAGAGCCAACCTCACCGGACTTGGGGAAGAAACTCCCCGGGACGACAACAGAGGGCTCCACCCGCTCGAGACGTTCATGAGCGGTGTGGGGGACTCTGACGACGACGGCCATGAAATCGATTACACGGCCGAGCACGCCGTGTTGCGTTTTGTGCGCTCCCAGTATGACTACCTCCTGGACTCGGACCCCAGCTCCAACGGCGACGAAACGCCAATGGACGACAGTCGCCTTGGAGCCGTCACCGTGACGCAGGAGGTCCACCAGGACACCGAGGAGTGCGTCGACAATCCCTTCCCCAACCACGGCACGGGGAGGAAACCTGCCGCGGGACGGACGAGCAGACCTCCGAAGACAGCGATCGCCCGCTCCTTCGCAGACGCAGGCCACGCCGGCGTGCCAAGGGCTGCACGGCACCACGACCCTCTCCGAGTCGTGCGCTGAGACAGACACTCTCCCACGTAGACACGGCCATCCAAATCGAAGGAGGCGCGCCATTGGAGAAAGGTGTCCCAGTCACGTACTCGTTCGGTCTCGTAAGCGCCACATCCATCCTTGAGCGGCTCATCGCTCTAAAGATGACCGACACCCCAGACAACGAGTTCGTGGGAACCATCGAATCATTTTACGACCTCCTAACCGAGGAAGACCTGACTGTCTCCAGCTCTGACAGTACGGGGACGGAACGCGTCACTCCCGAAGCCAGCGAGGGCCCCTCACGGGAATGCTTCATGTGTGATGGAAGGGATTCCACCCCAAAAGGGGTCGTGCGCGACCTCGACGAGGATGGCAACGAAATCCTCCCCGAGAACCCGGAGGCCCACACTCCGTCGCACGTCAACCTCGATGCCATGCGTGTTCGGCAGGGTGAGCTCGACGATGCCCGCCAGTAGGTAGACGACGCGCCAGTAGGTAGACGATGAGCGCGCCCTCGTCGAGCAACAACTAAACCCTCGGCCGGCGGCCAGCCCCCAAGCCCGAGCTCGTGAGGTGCAGCGCCGTATAGCCGAGGACGATGGGTCATCGCCGACTTTTCCAAGGGCGCAACAAAACATAGCTGCCACCGCCATGCTCATGCGACAGTTTCCATAGCCCACGATGCCCGAGGAAAAGAAGCTTAGAGGGGAGCTACGCGTTCTTCTGGATCGCGCGGTGGCTCAACAAGCAGAGAGTTCGGCACGACAGAGAGTCGGGGCTCTCTCCAGCGTACAAAATACACCGCCGCCGGAGAACTCTGTTCGCCAGAGGCCGAGGCCAACCCCCGCGAGGGATCAGGAGCCGGCTAGGCGACGCCTCGGCCGCGGTGCGCGTTTCGGAGATGACGACCGCGGGCAAAGTGATAGCGACAGCGGTAGCAAACGGCATGAACGACACCCACGAAGGGGCAGACGACATGACCCTGACGAGGACCGAGACTCCAGCCCAGAGCCCACCGGACTACGCTGTTTCTCCTCGCGCATACATGCCACGCGGGTCCCGTCGCGGTTCCAACCACCGACCTACATCCAGAAGTACACGTGGCTCACAAACCCTGGCCTTTGGCTGGAGGACTATCGGTTCGCCTGCGAGGCGGGCGGAGCAAACAATGAGAATTTCATAATTCGTCACTTGCCGCTCTACCTCTCTGATACGGCGTGAGTGTGGCTAGAGCACCTCCCAAAAGGAAAGATCCGAAACTGGGCGGACCTGAAGGAGTCCTTCGTCGAGAACTTTCAGGGAACGTACATCCGGCCCGAAAACTCCTGGGATCTCAAGAACTGCAAGCAAAAGCGAGGTGAAGCCCTTTGCGAATACATTTGTCGCTTCTCTCAACAGTGCAACGAGCTCCCGG
Source organism: Microstegium vimineum (assembly GCA_022036555.1). Classification (NCBI taxonomy): domain Eukaryota; kingdom Viridiplantae; phylum Streptophyta; class Magnoliopsida; order Poales; family Poaceae; genus Microstegium; species Microstegium vimineum. The sequence goes on along the minus strand of CM039119.1, from coordinate 25,302,172 downwards.
ACATAGCCGTCGGCGACGTGGTTACCGCATTCCTGTCAGGGACGACTTGCGAGTCCCTAGTCCATAAACTAGGGCATAAGAAGCCCAAGACGACCAAGGAACTGCTCGACATCGCTACAAACCATGCCTCAGGCGAGGAGGCCGTCGGCGCTGTGTTCCAGGGCGCGACTAGCCGGAGCAAGCATGATGAGGTGGAGGCTGAAGGACCCTCGACTCACCCTCACAAGAAGGGGCGCAACCGGCCATGGTACGACCCGTCGCTCGTCGCGGCGACAGAGAAGGGCGAGGGGCAACAGGACGGCAGGCTAACGACCACTTCGAAAAAATGCTGGAACGGACCTGTCCGAACCATGCGACCCCTGTCAAACATCTCCTCAAGTACTGCAACCTCATGAAAAAGTTCCTCGGTGGCGGTGTGAAGAAGAAGAGATGGGCGAAGAAGAAAGAGGACGAGGGAGAAGACGGCGGAGGAAAGGACAACGACTACGTCCCGGCAGATGAGACATTGATGATCTTTGGTGGCCCGGCGTCGTGCAGCTCCAAGCGTCAGCAGAATGTCGCCCGTCGAGAGGTATACGCAACCACCCCCGCTGTTCCCACCTTCCTCAAGTGGTCAGAGCCTCCTATTACTTTCAACAGTAACGATCATCCCGAATATGTACCGTACCCTGGCCGATATCCGCTAGTCGTCGGCCCCATCATTGGCACAAAGCACCTTACCAAAGTCCTTATGGACGGCGGGAGCGGACTCAATATCCTTTACGCTAAGACCCTCGATGCGATGAGGATACCGCGGTCACGTCTGCGACCCTCGGGGGCTCCGTTTTTCGGAGTAATCCCGGGTAAGAAGGCGGACCCCATTGGCCGGATTGATTTGCCCGTCACTTTCGGCGGGCCGAAAAAATTCCGTAAAGAAATATTGACGTTCGAGGTCGTCGGGTTTAGGGGGACTTACCATGCCATACTCGGACGACCATGCTACGCGAAGTTCATGGCAGTCCCAAACTATACCTACTTAAAGCTAAAGATGCCAGGTCCGAAGGGCGTCATCACGGTAGGCGTGGCGCCCCGACGTGTGTACGAGTGTGACGTCGAGTGTTGCACGTACGCGTCGGCGCTCGTGGACTCAAAGCAGCTCGCGGCTGAGATGACAGCCGAGGCTAGCGCGTCGCGGGAAGACACCTAGAACACCAAGAAGATTGGCTCGTTTGAACCCATGGAGGCTACGAAAATAGTCGTTCTCGACACCCGGGGCGGGGAGGAGAGGGCCGTCCACATCAGCTCCTCCCTCTCTCCCAAATAGGAAGGCGAGATCGTCGACTACCTCCGTGCGAACATTGATGTATTCGCATGGAGGCCCTCGGATATGACGGGCATACCCAGGGATGTCGCCGGGCACTTCCTGCATGTCAAGCCGGGGTCCAGACCGGTTAAACAACGACTGCATCGCTTCGACGAAGAAAAACGTGTTGCGATCGGAGAAGAGATAAAAAAGCTCCTCGTCGCAGGTTTCATCAAAGAAGTGCACCACCTCGAGTGGCTTGCCAATCCTGTATTGGTACGAAAGAAGAATGGAAAATGGAGAATGTGTGTTGACTACACGAGTCTCAACAAGGTCTGTCCAAAGGATCCATACCCGCTGCCCCATATAGATCAAATAGTTGACGCGACATCGGGGTGCGGACTCCTCTGTTTCCTCGACGCGTACTCCGGGTACCATCAAATCAAAATGAACGAGCCGGACCAGCTCGCGACGTCGTTTATCACCCCGTTCGGGTCCTTCTGCTACGTCACCATGCCTTTTGGGCTCCGGAACGTTGGGGCGTCTTTTCAGCGAACCATGATATGGTGCTTCAACGAACTTGTGAGTAAGACCGTTGAAGTTTACGTGGACGACATCGTCGTCAAGTCCAAACACGCTAGCGAACTCGTGGCAGACCTCGCCCTCACATTCGCGAAGCTAAAAAAGAACAACATCAAGCTTAACCCCGAGAAGTGCGTCTTTGGAGTCCCTAAAGGCATGCTCCTGGGTTTCGTTGTCTCCAAAAGGGGGATTGAGGCTAACCCTGAGAAAATCACCGCCATCGAAAAAATGGGGCCGATCCATAACGTGAAAGGGGTACAAAGGGTCACAGGTTGTCTCGCGTTGCTTAGCCGGTTCATCTCGCGCCTCGGCGAAAGAAGCCTGCCTCTTTACAAGCTTCTGAAGAAATCCGAGCGATTCGCATGGACACCCGAGGCCCAGGCGGCCCTCGACCACATCAAGCAGCTGTTGTCAAATGCGCCTGTCCTAGTCTCGCTCGACAGAGAGAAAAAAACTCCTGTTGTACATCTCCGCCACGAGGCTGGTGGTGAGCACGGTCCTAGTCGTGGAAAAAGAAGAAGAAGTGCACGCGCTCAAAGTACAGAGACCTGTCTATTTCGTTAGCGAAGTATTGAGCGACTCAAAAACCCGGTATTCCCATCTGCAGAAATTGGTATACACGGTGGTCATGACTAAAAGAAAGCTGCTACATTACTTTGGGTCACACGAAATCATAGTCGTAAGCAATGCGCCGTTGGGAGAGGTCATCCTGAACAGGGATGCCGCCCATTGTATCGCCAAATGGGCACTGGAGCTGATGGATAAACACATTACCTATGCCCTGCGGAGCGCCATCAAGTCACAGGTCTGTCTGACTTTATCGCGGAATGGACGGGTGCAACCCTCCCTGCTCCGGCTGTCGAGCAGGAGTATTGGACTTTGTACTTTGATGGCTCCCTCATGAAAACCGGCACAGGCGCTGGGATCGTCTTGACGTCACCTCGTGAGGTGACGATGAGGTACATGGTACATCTACTGTTCCTGGCGTCCAACAACGAGGCGGAGTACAAAGCCTTGCTTAGAGGACTACGAATTGCGATTGATCTAGGGATAAGGCGGCTCGACACTCGCGGAGACTCCCAGCTAGTAGTCAACCAGGTCATGAAGCAATCCAACTGCGTCGACTCGCGTATGGCCGCGTATTGCCAGGAGGTACGAAAACTTGAATCCAAGTTTGATGGCCTCGAGCTCAATCACGTACCGCGACGACAAAATGAAGAGGCCGACGCACTAGCTAGGGCGGCCTCAGGCCGGGAGGCCACGCCTCCCGGAGCGTTTGCGAGTGATCAGTCGATGCCATCTATCAACACCGGAGAAACAGAATCCTCCAGTGTCAGCTCTCCAGTGACCTCGAGAGCCCCTGAGGCCTCGACCGCAGGTGATGACGGAATCGCTGAAGCAATGAACATAGAGCGGGAAGAGTCGACGTCAGAAGAGAGGGACTGGAGGCAACCATACATAGATCGCCTAGCCAAGGGCGAGCTCCCCGTGGACTAGGTAGAGGCTAAACGGCTCGCCAGGCGAGCCAAGCCGTTCGTCCTCATCAACAGTGAGCTTTACATGCGAAGCACAACCGGTGTTCTACTACGTTGCATCCCAACCGAGCAGGGGAAAGAACTGTTACGGGACATCCATCAGGGGGCCTGCGGACATCACACGGGAGCTAAAACCCTTGTAGGGAACGCTTTCTGACAAGGCTTCTACTGGCCGACAACTGTGGCCGATGCCCAAGCTTTGGTTTGCACCTGTGAGGGTTGCCATTCTTCTCCAGGCAGATCCACATGCCCGCTCAGGCACTCCAAACCATCCCCCTTACGTGGCCGTTCGCAGCTTGGGGGCTCGACATGGTTGGTAAATTCGAGAAAGCACCCGGGGGCAACACCCACCAGTTGGTCGCCATAGACAAGTTCACCAAATGGATCAAGTTGCGCCCCATCACTAACATTAGGGCCGAGGAAACCGTTAGTTTCTTCACCAACATCATCCATCGCTTCGGAGTGCCCAATTCCATCATCACCGATAATGGAACAAACTTCACGGCAGGAGAGTTCCTAGAATGGTGCGACGAGCACCACATACAGGTTGATTGGGCCTCCGTTGCACACCCGAAATCGAACGGGCAGGTGGAACGCGCCAACGGGCTCATCCTACAAGGGATCAAGGCGAGAATTTTCGATCGGCTGAATAAGTACGGCAAAAAATGGCTCCAAGAGCTCCCTTCTGTTATGTGGAGTCTCAGAACAACACGAAGCAGAGCCACCGACTTTTCGCCATTCTTTCTGGTCTACGGCTCGGAGGCCGTCTTACCCACCGACCTCGAGTACGGGTCCCCTAGGGTGGAGGTTTACGACCCTAAGAAGGTAGAAACCTTCCTAGAAGACGCCATAGATTAGGTCGACGAGGCCAGGGACGCCGCCCTCCTACACTCAGCCAAGTACCAACAGGCGTTACGGCGATACCACGATCGACGTGTCCGACCAAGGGACTTCCAGCCAGGGGATTTAGTATTCCGAAGAATCCAAAGCAACAAGGAACGGCGTAAGCTCACATCACCCTGGGAAGGACCCTACATTGTCCACAAAGTGATAAGGCCAGGAGCCTACCGACTCAAAACCTTCACCGGCAAGGTCTTCACCAACGCCTGGAACATACAACAGCTACGTCGTTTCTACCCCTAAAAATCCCTCGTTACAACATTCCAGTTGAATTTTTTTCTTTTTTATGCATCACAAAAGTTTTGGATAAGAGCTCCTCTTTTATGCACAGCATACAAAGAAACCTCTTACCCGGGGCTACCCGATACATACGGAATAAAAGAAAAGTTTGAACAAATGTACATAACCCAAGTTCATTACAACCATCAAAAGCAAAAGAGCCAGAGCCTGGACAAGTTGCTCAAGACAACACCCTAATCTTGTTGACGCGATAGGCAACCTCATCGGAAAAATTCCTGCTCCAAAGATTGAACTCATGACAAAGACGACACTCCGAGCTACAGTACATAATTGCTCCGGCCCGATTTTCGCTCGCCGGCCCAGAGTGTCTACACTTTTCCCAAGTGCAAGCAAGGGAATCATCGACTGCTATCATCAGCACGTTCCTCGGACAACGAATATCCTTCCGCAGCGCGATGATGCGAAGATCCTCGCGGGAGTCGAAACGGAGCAAAGTTAGGCCGCGGTTGCCCCATCTACCATCTGGGAACGTGCCGCTAGTGATTTGGTTGAGGAGAGCAAGAGCTTCAGGGTTCGCTGGATCTGCAAGGTACAGTATCATGGATCGGAAGTACATCGCCCCGGCATCCCCATCTTGGATTGCTAGATCGATGAACCTCTAGCCAGAAGGGTCTCGCCCCCGCAACATCAACCGCTCCACGCCACGAAAGCACAAGCCCTCCCGATGGACAACCTCGAAGAAGCGCTGCTCAAGAATCATCCCTCAGGACTTGTAGCCGGACCGACAGTAACGCTGCATCTTCCGGAGGGACAAGAAGTGAACCAGTGCGTCGTCGTTGCAGATCCTCCGGAAGACGCCGCAAACCTGGCGAAGGGCACATGTAGTCAATATAGCTACCTCCATGGTCGATGGCGCGGAGAAGGATCTGGAAGAGAAGCTCCTCCAGCAGCGCCAGCAGGGCGCTGAACGCCATGGCGAGGGGAGCGCGACCAGCGTCCATCCCACCGGCAAGGTTGACGCGCCTCCTCGACAACGATGAAGCCTCTCCTCTCTCACCCTCTTAGTTGGTGTAAGTAGGAAGAAGACTAAAGAAGGCAGCGGGGAGTTACTCCAGTTCTCCTCCCAAAATATATAGCACAGGGCCGCCATCCCCCGTCTTCCACACACACGCCCCTCAGGACCACAGAGGCGCGACCCTTCATTTTCCAGGCGCGAAAAGTAGCAGCGAACCGTCAAATGACACGAAGGCCCCTCACGCCGAACCAGACGACTAACTGCCACAAGGGCCCACGAATCACGAACAACGCCAACTTCCCAGGAATAGGCAAGCATTACAAGAACATAACCAGTCCACAACGGCCAAGGTGAGAACCTACGGTAAGCGAGTCCATCTAAAGAATGTTCAATTCTCTTTATCCCCTCTGTTCAAAATGCAGGGACAACAACGGGGCAATGGTCGAAAGACCATTTTTTACCCGTCATACTCATACAACAAATGAGGTAACTAGGCCGAGGGATCTTGGTTGGCCCAAAACATTACGGGTTCGACAGCCTCCCCGGCCAAAATCGAAGAGTGAGGGACGTTGCTAAGCAGGCCCTAGCGGCCGAAACATAGACGTATTCACGTCAAACATGCTTAGTAAACGTGTTTAGGCTTTGACGGATAACAGAATATGTGGTAAACCCCATGAGGGATGGCATCGGGCCCTCGGATCCCAACGAACGGATCCTAGTACTATACGTATCGGCTGTCAAAGATTAGAGATCGGTCCACGATGGACCTCTGCCGGTGCGCGCCTCCACGGATGAGGACCCGGGGTCTCCCCTAAACTACCCGATTGCAGCTCGCCGAGCGCTCAATCTCGTCCACCGAGGAAAGACATGAGGCCGCTCACTTCCACATCCCAGATTATGGGGGTGCGAGGAAGAAATACGGGGGGCCACACGATGGCAGTCTCCAAAACGCATGATCCGACAAATACGATAAGCAACAAACGAAGGCCTAAGGAACAAAAGCGATAGCTAAGAACGGCGATTACAGAAGCTTAAAAGAGGGGCTCAGCAGGCCCAGTCCGTACAAGCAAGGTAAAGCACCTTGACCGGCGCAACACAACCAACTTAACTAACAAGTTATGGGATCCCCGCCAAGACCTCCTCCACAGGCACGACATCGACGACGACCTCATTAGCATCAGAAAGATGCTTGATAAGATGGACATACTGGTTGACACTACGCCCGTGTGGGAACCCGGCGGCATCTACCATGTCCGTCCCAGAACGGACCTCGGCCATGGCGAACGCGACCCCAGCACCACGGAATATGGCACGCGCAACGATGTGGCGGATGCATGCAGGAGTGGCCTGGAGATGCTCAACCACGGTGCTCCTAGGTGCGTGGATAAAACCGGTGACATCGTTCGCAGCAGAACGGAGCGCCTGTAGCTCCTCCTCCAGCACTGTGAAAGGGAAACAATGCGATACGTTGTAAACAGGCCACGATGAGATACCCTTAGGAAAAGAGCGATCAAGCTTACCCACGAGACGCCTGTCAGCCTCAGCCAGCTGATCGCGGAGGCAATAACCCGCCTGAATGGACCCTAACAGGCTCTGGTGGAAACCTTCCAGTATCTGGTAGAGCAGATCCATGTCCTGAATCCGACGAAGGTTCTGCATTGGACGACTAAGAAGCTCCTCCAGCAGGCTCCTGAACCTACGCGCGGGAGGCGCATGCGCAGGCCGTGGAGGGGCTGGTACTGCGACCGGATGAAGAACGCCTCCTGGACCAGCAGTAGGCATCGGACGAGGCAACATGAGCATGTTAGAAGGCGCCGCCCACATCTCAAAGCCACGATGGAGGGAGGCGTCGTAGGCCGAATAAGGCCTCCTAATCAAGGAACAAAGGTCAGTAGACACTTGGGCGATAACAAGGAAGTAGGGGTGCTGCGATGCAGGTACCATCCCGCCTCGGTCATCCGACGACGAAGGCTCCGAGGGTTAGACACGCCACCCTCCATGGGGCACTTGCCATGGTCCATAGACCAACGAGCAGCGACCCAAATGAAAAAGAATGCAAACAAAGAATGCAGATGAAGAAGCAAGGTGGAATGAACCAACTCGCTCAATGTGCCGCCTTAAATAGGCCAAGAAGCGGAGTCAGCAAGGCCGAGATCACTCCGCACCCGGGCAGGGCCCACCGTTCCCATTTTTCAACTCGCAGGGGTGATCAGAGAAGTGCGAGGGGCTCTATGTCAAGTCTTGTCATGGCGAATCTGTCGATGCGCCGTGAACGCCAGGAGCGTGACACGCGGATCACCGACAAACGCAGCAAGGTTAGGGTGCGGCGCGAGTCGCCTTAACCATTAGGCCTGTCATAGCTACATTTCAGTCGCTGACAGCACACTACCACGATTCCGACTCCGGTTCAGGCACAAACTGATCCGTGTGGCCTGACCAAACGGCATCAGTGCACATCCGGGGGCTTCGCACCGCAGAAAATTGCCGTACGCCGAGGGCTCGTTAATGGATGCGTGGGAGGGCGCGATGGTCGTCCCGCTGTGTCTAATCACGATGGACGAAGCCAAGGAGGTAATAGCAGGAATGTACGATACGTGGCGATGAACGATAGGCGAACAAGTTCCAAGTCTCGATGGCAAGTGGTAAACAACATCATGACCAAGCAGAGTCATCAGCAGCGGCAGTAGACTGTCAGGACAAAAACCAAATCCGATCCAACCTGAGAGTGCACGCTACCAGAAGATTGTGATTCGAAGCAATTAAAGCGTATCCGACGTCCGCAACCAGAGCGCTGAGATTAACACAACAAATCAAAAGCCTATGCAAGAGCTACGCTCTCACCCAGGCTCGGGGGCTACACCCGGCGGGTGCGCTCGCGGCACCCTCTCGGCGAAGGATAAAACAAATAGCTCGGCAAAACATACAAAGCCTCAGCAAGGAAATCAAAACCCTTCCTAAGGCTCGAGGGCTACTATCGGATACCTAATTTAACGGTAAGCTTTCAAAAATAATCAACAACCATCTGAGAGGAAGCAAGAAGCCCATCAGAGCCGAATCGACACGACCCATCGGCCCACAGGATGACAAGCATGGGGGTCACCATCCAGTCGGCCCATGAAGGCCGACGTGCCCCGGGCATACGTGCCTTGGGCAGACGCGACTCCACCTCGCCCGACGTCCTAGGGAAGACGTGCCCATATCTCCATCCACGTCGGCACTCTCTAGCTTGAACCAATCTGGGTCTTCCCAGTGAGGCCATTGGTTCCAGGAGGCGTGACAATAGTAAAGGAAAGACCTCTTTACCCCTATCCGAAGGGAGAGGGCCACTAGTCCTTAGCTGCCGACGACATACTCTCTATAAGATAAGAACGGAGGTACAAAACCACGTAGAATCGTACGCCCCTTGTAATCCGGGGCTCAGGATAACACCCCGGCTCCTACCCGAACGAAGACATGTCAAGTTCCCCAATCGGGACGGGACGAAGGAGGGCTCCTGGACAGGTAGGAATCATGCCTCTCGCGAAGCGGAGTCAGCCTCACACATCCCCGACCCCTACAGGAGCTCATGGAACGAAGGTACGATGGGTACAGGGGGGCCCTCTGAATAATGGAGTCCATTGGCCAAGCATGGAGGAATCTCGCCATACACAAAAAGAATTGGAGGAAGGTACAATGTTGTACCAGCCGACGGAACAACAGGCAACCATGCCTCTATCCTACTACGGGCTTAACCGGACCCCCCCGTATTCTCCGGCAGTGCGGCGAGGGGCCGGCACGACACCTAGTCTCCGACCAAATACTTGGACAATAGGAATATAGTATTATGAGTACTCCTCATCCTTCTAGGAGAAGGCAAGGATAAGGCACCGCCTCCCAGGTAGATTCTCTACGGCGCACACTTGTAACTCCCTTGAGCTCCTTGCTACTATAAAAGGAGGGCGAGGGCGATGACAAGAGACATCGAACAACATTTACTATAATTATAAACATGATAAATGGATCAATCACATAGAAAATATAGAAGTATAGGGCTTTATCTAATAATTTCCATGAGTTTTGGTATTCTATTATTTTCCAGGGACTATTCTAGAAAAGAACAATAAAGGGAATCAAATCAGAATAAATATCAAAAGAATCCCACGAAGATATATTAACCATTTGAATTAGGAAGGATCCAGAAGACACTAGAAGGAAGCAGGGCCCGAGAGGCCGACCTATGGGGCCGGCTGACCCCACCTATGGCCGAGCGGCCTGCCCCTGGGCCCGCATCCACCGACCTTCAGGAGTGTTCCTCCACCGCCTTTGAGGATTCATCTAGGCCCTACATTAAGTCAGTTTCATCCAACGGCTGTCGCGCATCCCACCGGGCTATAAATAGAGCCCTATACCCCCCGAGGAGAAGAACAACTAATCCAGGTCAAGTGAGATCTAGTTCAATATTAGAATAGATCTAGAGTTTCTAGAGATTAGATTAGAGCTCTAGTGTTTCAAGTCATTAGCCTATGTAGCTAGCAAGGTTCAAGTAGAGTTGGGTGATACGCTCGGGATTCCAGATTCATCTATCTGGAGATCGGTAATTTATCTTGTATCTCATTATCACTTTATACTTTATTATTATATTGCTACTTATTGAGTGCTTAGTTTATTTTGGTTGCGTATTAGATATAGTTATGATTGGTGATTATTATCTTTATATGATCGTAAAGCGCATAATTCAATTCTCGAGTGGGTTAGGTGGTATGTATTATGTAGGCATGGTGCATATATATTATATGTACCTACGGATGTCTCCTGATGTTTCGTGTCATGTGGTAGTTCGCTTAGGTGACTCTTATAGCTGCGTTGATTCCTCTGTAGTCCACCCTGGCTGAGCGTGATCACGACGGAGGTGACAGTTCCGTCTTAATAGCCTCCCTAATTGATGCTCCTTATGATGTTTTTTGAGTCAATTATGCTATATATGATAGTATGTAGTTAGAGTGTGCTTAGTTCCTTTTTATTTGGTGATTACTTAGGATTCTTTTACTCTAGCTGAATCTCAAGTTGTGTGACTATTTTATTAGTGAGTCTCTATTTCTATCTCTAGAATATCATTTATATTACACTTTTATTATCATATTCATTTATCTTGACATAACTTATCCCTGCTAAAGCAATTGAAATGTTGGTCTAATCTTAGGTTTGCACATTTATAGTCAAAGTTGTACGCATTTAGGTTTCCTTTTCTATCCCTATTTAATTACTGCAATTAATTGAAAGTTTTCCTTTTGACATAAACATATCAACGATACTCGGAGAATCTCACCGGGTGAAATGCTACAATAGGAGAATTATCTGTGCGCTTGCGGGTATATTCTATAGAATTATTTTATAAATTGTCAAGTGTAGATTATTTCAACATTTTTTGATATCATACTAGGGATGGCAAATTAGTTAATAGTGATGTTAGGAAATGTCTCTAGCATTTATGGCGCCGTTACTAAGGATGAAGATTTATCTCTTGTTTTTTGTGCGACGTTAAGAAATGTCAACAGCCGCCTCGCTGGAGACGGAGGAGCGGGCTAGGGCCGGCACCCAGATATCGTCTCCTCGTGCCCAGATGTCGTCTCCCAGCACGCGTCACCTTCCACGTCGGAGTAAAGGGAGAGGAGAGGGGGCACCAAAGAGGGAGGAGGGCGCCTCCGCGGCGGGATGGGGAAGGGGCGCCGGAGCAGATGGAGAGGAGAGGGGTACCATCGGTAGGGGAGGGGCTGGGGCTGAGCGCTGTCGGGAGGGGAGAGGCTTGGGTGCCATCAGGAGGGAGGGGAGGGGGAGGGGAGGGGGAGGCGCTTGTCGGGCTTAGTGGATGGGGCAGCGGGGTGGGTTTGAGACAAGTGAAACCCTAGCTCTGACTTATATATGAAACAAATATTGGACTCTAAAATGGGCTTTAGTTGGGCTTCGAGAATGTTAACCGAGGCAGGCCTTATAAGTGGTTTGCCTCTGAAAATAGGGGTATTTTTGGAGACGGGCCTATTATATATTTGAGGAAGTGGTCATTTTAAACCGCCTCCGTAAATCGATTTTGCGAGGCAGTTGAATATGACCGCATTGGTTAGTAAAAATGACCGCCTCGGTTAATCCCCGCATTAACCGAGGCGGTTAAAAAACTTGTCCGCCTACGAGGTCATTTTTCAAACATCTCTCAAAATTATTTTTGTAGTAGTGAAATTTTAATCCAGAAATCACTATCAATCTAGTTATTGTTGACGGTCGTTAGCGTCAACTTTTAATACAATTATAAACATAATAAATGGATCTATCATATATAAAATAGAGAAGTATAGGGTTTTATTTAACAATTTCCATGAGTTTTGGCATTCCATTATTTTCTAGGGACTATTCTAGAAAAGAGCAATAAAGGTAATTAAATCAGAATAGATGTCGAATTAATCCCGTAGAGATATAGTTGCTAATCAACTCACGGAGGATCCCACAGACACCAGAGCGAAGCGGGGCCCGAGACCCTAACCTATGGGGCCAGGCGGCACCCCCCCTGGGCCTACTATCCGCCGTCTTCTGGAAGCTTCCTCCACCGCCTATGAGGAGTCATCTCGACCCTACACTAAGTTTGATCCAACGGCTGTTGTGCACCCCCACTGGGCTACAAATAGAGGGCAGACCCCTCCGGAGATCTCATCTCAGTTCATTTGGAGATCCATTCAGTTTAAGTCATAGGAGATCTTGTCATCTAGAGCTACAAACCCTAGTTCATCTAGAGCTTTTCTAGTTCATAGCATAGCTTAGTTAGATCAAGAGTAGAGGAAGTCAAGATACGTCAATCGATCTTGGACTCCCGACGTTGTTAAGAGATTGGAGTCTAGTACAATTCTTATTCTCTTGTCTCTTTTAGTATTTATCTGTAGTTGTATGATATTTATAGGCAACACTATTCTTCATTAATATGTTCTTGTTTACTTTGTTCATTGTCTACGTTAATATATCTAGTATAGTTAGTTTGCCATTGAGTTCATGCACATGTTTGTATAACGCTCGTCTATTTGATCATATGGCGGGTGGTAGGCAGTATGTAGGTGTGGTGCTTAGATATAATGCTTATCTGTGGATGTCCTCATCTGTGCCGGGTCGTGGGGTAGATCGTGGACGTGACAGGTCCACTGAGTCGTTTGTAGGCCTCCCCCGTGCAGTGGTTTGGTATGGAGGAATTGTCAGGTTGAGGATATCTTGTTATATTTTAGGTTTCTGAACTCAACTTATCTTGTTCATGGCCCCATTGTGGTTGGCAACATTAGTAGTATTACTTAACAATGATTGCTAGATGTACTTGCATTTACTAGCGTAGCTTTGACGATAGCTAGAATATTTAGTAGTTATTTCTTTATTACTTGTATTGGATGACGCTTGTGTAGTGACTAGAATGCTCTAGAAACTTTATCATCATCATCATCATCATCATCACTATTATTATTATTATTATTATTATTATTATTATTATTATTATTATTATTATTATTATTATTATGACTGATCTATTTACCCTTATCATATATATTTATCATGTGACTCCCCTGTTAAAGAGTAGAGATCATTGGTGGTTAAATCCTTCATTCATTTCATATGCATGTTATCAATACTATAGATTATCAGTTTTAACTAGACCTACCCAGTGGTAGAATATAAATGACAACCTGGTAATACTCTAGGTAAAATGCTACAATGGTATATTAATTTGTCTGCTTGCAGAATCATTTATTCTTTATAATTTCATATCCATCATTATTTATTTCTGCCTAGTCATACATAAAATATAATATTTCATAAGTATCATAAAATATTCCTCACTCTATAATTAGGGATGACAACCTAGTTCCATGCTTAGGAGTATAAGGTAAAAGATAAGTGGCTAGTTTCCAAAGGCAAGTTAATTACATACCATGCATTTTTTGCGTCATTGCTAAAAACTATGTTCTTGGTGATGTCGTTAAGAAATGTCAACAGTTATCAACTAGTGGTAAGGGTTTACCCTTTGCTCTTGTTTCTCTTTTATAAACTAAGGCATTATATAAGTGGTCTTAGATTCTAAGCAACCACATTTGAAATTCCTAAGAATTATTGAAGGAATTCTAGACATAGTCTAATTTCCTTTCAAAAGTTCATCTTGAACTTGGATCCACTCAAGGAAGGTGGCCTCGCAACCATACTTGATGAAGCCATGGCCCAAAGGTCCATCTCCTACTTTTCTACTCTATCGATGTTGGGGATATTACCTCGACATATCCCCAGGGACCTTATGGGCCTACCAACCAGAAGACGGCCCAGCCCGCGAGACCTTGCGGCACACAACCAGCTCGTCGTGCTCGCTAAGGACTCCAAAGAAGTCTTGCTCGCCAAGGAAGATCCTAGTAGATAGACTCGGACCTTTTGCCTTAAGGGACCGATCGTAATCTGTTAGGATATGGAAACTGTAACCCTGCTCCCTGGATATATAAGGTGAGCAGGACAATATATAAGGAGAGCAGGACCCCCTCCAAAATCTCTCTCTCAGATCATCTACGGATCTTGTAACCTAGTACTCAGATCAATCCAGCCACCAAAACACAAGACGTAGGGTATTACGGTGATTTGACGGCCCGAACCTGTCTAATTCGCCGTGTCTACGCTCTCTGTGTTATGCTTGATCGCCGTCGCCACACCTCCGCCTACAATCTACTACCATAGGGTACCCCCTAGGTAGACTGTGACACATATTTCATCGACAGTTGGCGCGCCAGGTAGGGGGTGTGTGCATCGACTTCATGGCTCGTCAAGCGGTTACTTTCCCGGATTCGATGGTCCTCCTGACGGCCGGCACCGTGCTCCAGATTGGATCTATGTCCTGGACCGTCGGATCTACTCCACGTGGCGCAGACGCGCCGCTGCCCGTGCGTCGTTTCGCTACGCCAATATACCACCCGCGAAAGAAGATTGACATCGACGACCTGGTCGACGCCATCGATCACTCCAGCAACGGTATCATGGATTGCCTCGACCTCGTGCAGGCGGCACGACGCCAACTGTCCGGCCACCACGTCCGCCGACCACGCCGCCGCTGATCCCCGCTGAAGACGATGACTGCGACGACCAGGGACACTCGCCCTCCTCCGATGATGCCTCATGGAATCAGCAACCAGGCGGCAGCTTTCTAGCACCAAATGCACCGAACGATCTCCGACCAGGTCCCAGCAGCTCCCATCGTGAACATCGTTGTCATCTCCACGGTCCCCAATGACTCCGACCAGGCAGTTTCCATCGATGACACGGTGTCTTCGGGTTCCGATGACGCCGTAGGGATGGAGGTCGCTGATTCCTCCGGATCGACCAACAGTTTGCCGGAATTCCCTCCAGGCTTTGGAGGATTAGTTTTTCAAGTCTCCGCAGACAGTGTCGCCCCCGACAACGAGACGGACGCCGAACGCGTCGCAAGAGAGCAACACAATGTCGAGCGTGCACGGAGGCATGAACTGGAGCGCTGCGAGCAAGAAAAGCGCGACGAGGAGCGCCGCGAGCAGTAGCGACTCGCACGAGAACAACATGAGCTGGACCAGAGGAATCACGATCGCCCGGCATGGCGCAACCTCCAGCAGGACTTTGACAAGGTGGGAGACGTTTTGGTGTACCCGACCCCAGCGCCAATCTAGCGGTAGCCGCCTGCGAGCTCTCCAAGCTCCCCCCATGCTCGAGATCGAAAAGATAGAAGCCCACATCATGACGGCGGTGGTCCAGGTCCACAAGGCGGGTCCTCCGCCCGAATTCTCCGACCAGTCCCACAACAGGAACCACCCACGAAGCCCGCCAAGGGAGCCTAGGCGGGGATCCCCACTCCGCGACAATGAAGAACTCGACGGGCCTCGGCGCGATTGAGCACCTACACCACCACGCCAAAGCCCTCCGAGGGAGCAAAGGCGAGGATCACCACCTCACAACGACGGCGAGCATGAAAGACCCCGGCGTGACAGATCACCGCCACCGGCGCGCCAAAGCCCTCCGAGGGAACGTCAACACAGATCCCCACGGTACGATGATGGCAACCTCCGCCGTGGTCGGACACCGCCACCAGCGCAAAGAGTAATCGGGGGACTGCGCCCCTTCTCCGCACGTCTGCGCACCGTCCAGTGGCCCCCGAATTTCAGAGTTACGTTGGTGGAAAAGTATGATGGCAAGGCAAATCCAGAGCAATGGGCGTCCACCTACGAGATAGTTGTCCACGCCGCCGGAGGAAATCAAGACATAATGGCTAACTAACTTCCGGTGATGTTGTCGACCTCCACCAACATCTGGCTCCAGAAGATCCCAGAAGGCACCATCGACACCTGGGAACAACTCAAGGAAATTTTCATCAAAACATACAAGGCCACATGTGTTCAGCCCGAGACGAGGTACGACTTAGAGAGCGTCCGCCAGAGGAGCAACGAGAGCCTCCGGGAATACATCAGGCGTTTCTCCGACAAGCGATTGAACATCGCAGATATCTCCAACCCAGAGGCCATTGCCATCTTCTCCAATGGCCTGCGGACGGACGATCTCCGAAACAAGCTGGCACGGAAAAGCATAACAACCATAGAAGAGCTCATGACGATCGCGAATCCCTACGCCAATCAAGACGACGTCACCCGCAGCAGGGAGAACAGGCGGCGCTACTCTCGATCTCCAGAACGTACAAGGGACAACGATCGCCGACCAGACTACCATAGCAAAGGAAGGGCCGGCGACCACCGGGACTACCGATCGAACAATTCCGAGCGTTACCCATAGAGGTACGATTATAGGCGCGACAACCGCTACGTCGCCAACACGAACGCCTAGCCAAAGAAGAACTACGATGCTAGCTACGAGAAGGTCCTCGTCGACCCATGCCCTATACACAAAAACTCCAAACACTCCATGCGCAATTGTGAGCTCCTTGAGTCCGTAGTGAAGGCAAGAAGTGACAAGAGAGCAAAGAAAGATGACTCCGACAAGGACAAGGACCAAGAACCACTAGCCCCGGAGTTCCGACCAGCTTTAATGACGTACTCCATCTTTGGGGGTAGCGTGGTTGTGGAAGGAGAGAGGAGACGTCGCCAGGTTCGCAAGGATGCCTACTCGATCTCAGCAATAGGAGATGATTCTGCCAGTGCTCGCTACCTCGACTGGTCGGAACAACCAATTAGCTTCTTCGCAGAAGACGAGTGGACGAATTATAGATATCCCGACCGCATCCCACTAATTGTTTACCATACCATCGCCACGTGCCGCTTCAGGAAGGTGCTGGTCGACGGCGGCAGTGCTCTCAATATCATATTCGCCGATGCATTCCGCCAACTCGACTACTCCAAGAAGGACCTCCTGCTCGCAAATGTCTCCTTCTGGGGGATCATCCCCAATAAGGCATCAACACCGGTAGGCCGGATCACCCTGCTTGTGCAGTTTGGCGACCAAAACCACTTTAGGGTGGAGAACATTAACTTCATCATCGCTGATTTCGAGACAGCCTACCACGCGATACTTGGTCGACCAGCACTCGCCAAACTCATGGCAGTCCCGCACTACACATACATGGTACTCAAGATCCCGACGCAACAAGGCATCCTCTCCCTTCGTACCAACCTGAAGATTGAATACGAGTGCGAGCAGCAGACGATAAACGCCGTCGAGAGGCCCCGTATCCAGGATACATACAATTCCGAAGCCAGCGACAACCCCGCCGCAAAGAAGCAGAAGGAAGCAGAACATGCAGCGACCACTGCCGACCCCCTCTGCGAGCAACCATAGAAGACCGTCTCCCCCGGGAGATGCGAGACGATGCCCTAGCATAAACATAGTCCAATAAAAGCTTGTGTTGTATACTCTCCCAATAATGAATAAAGGCTTCTCGTTTCGCATATATTCTTTCTAACAGAACCTGTTGAGCAAGAAAAACGCTCACGGCGTACGACGACCCCTGCAAAACGCTCACAGCGCACAAAGGCTACTTTAACAACCACCACGGCATACGGCGACCACGGCAATGCAGCTACTAAACGATCGAACACAATAGGGCGTTTCTCCAAACAGCCTGGCCATAACCAGAAAGCACCCGAAGCTGGCCCGCCAATGAACCATAGCGAATAGAAGTAGCTACCCTAAGCGCTATGACTTCATTGACAGGCCTCCCAAGTGGCATTTCCCCAGAAGCCAGGCGATGTCACTTGGGTCGGGAGCCATGAGGTTGTGTGCCCAGAATCTGTATACGACCACGGTACGGTCGACGACTCTACAAGAAGCATGGCTTTTCGCCCAACATCTGCAGGAACGGTCTCCACAGGCCCTAGTCACGCCATGATCGACCCTCTCGAAAAAGGCCCTGTCACTGGCATCTCCTTAAGCGTGCATGAGCTGTTCGCCCTCTGCGCCGCGGGTTACCAGCAGCGTGCCTCCTTGGGAGTCCTTATGTATCCTACGCGTGAAGTGGCGCCAACCCTACGATCTGGACCATTTGAGACCCAAGGCCGAACGATTCATCGCTACGGCTCATGACTTAGCAGGCACAACAGGACATACAAGTGAAACAAAAGCTCACCACCCCGAATATATTACAGCTTTGTAGTTTTCACTTACACGTCCAAACACTTGTATCCGAGATACAAATTATCGCTGTCTCGCAGCAAAATAGAGCATGACAATAAAATCGAGACTCCCAAACAGAAGGAACCACACCTAAAGACTAGTCACTCCGACGATTACAACTTCATCCTACTGATACGATAAGCGACTACTTAACTAATGTTCCTAGTCCAGAGATCAAACTCATGTCGAAGTTGACATTGCAGGCTACAATACATGATGATCCCAGGCGTATTGTTACCAAAACGGTAGCACTCGTCCCAGATGCACTGATGAGGACCGACGACGATGACTAACTCCGGCACATCCTCCGGGGCATGAATCCACCGCCGCCGCCATATGACATGAAGATCGTCACGAGAGCCCTCCCGAAGACGATGCAAAGCTCGATCACAAAACCGACCATCTGGAAGGGCACCTCCGCTGAGTCGATCGATGATAGCCAACACCTCTGTATCTGCTGGATTCGCATAATGCATCATCATGGTCCGGAAGTACATGGCGACCTCATCTCCAGCAGCCACCACTCGCTTGATAAGCAACTGCCCATCAGGATCTCTCCCCCACAATATCAATCTCTCCACACCACAAAAAAACAATGCCTCGGGGTGATCAGCCGCAAGAAAACACTGCTCGAAGGCAGTCTCCAGAAAAGGGAAGTAGGGCCGGCAATAATCTTGGACACGCCGAAGGGACAAGACCCGAATCGTCGACGCGTCATCGCAAAAGTCACGGAAGAGACGACAGACTGGACGAATCTTCACATACTCACACACATTGTCGCCATCATCAATCACGCGAAGAAGAATCTGAAATATCAGGTCCTCCGACAGAGCCAGCAGGGCGACGAAACCCACCGCAGGACGCGCACTGCCACCCTACATCTCCATCGACGAAATCCTAGTACTAACGAATCCCCTCTACTCTTTTATCACCTTTCGCGAACAGCAAGCGTGGAGATTATTGAACAAGGTGGACGGAAGCCCTCTCAGATCACTAGCATATATAGCACAAAATCGCCGACTCTTCATATCCCCGACGCACTTGGTAAGACAAGGAGACGCGACCCTTCCCGTTCCGCCAACCGCCGGAGTTGTCCTTTATACCGAGCGGCGCGGCGCTTCGCCTTCCAGGGTTTTTGAGAAACCGCAACGACCGAATACGGAACCGCCATGCTGCCCACTCCTTGCGCCTCAAACACGGGCCGCCAAATGCGCGGTTAATTCGGCCCATTTACTTCCTTTCTGTCCTCCCTTACATATTTACTTCTAGATAATTCCCTCAATTTACGGCTAACGATTTTTTGAATATCACCAACATTACAGTCCTAGGGACTGGAGTCGCAACTTTGTTACAATCTATTTTGTGCAGCTACAACAACATGGCTACAGTAGCCTAGTCGGCAAGACCCATAAAGCTTGCGATATAACCAAACTCGGGGACTCCGTCAACAACAACCATGACTCGGCTGTCTACTTGCATTCTCGACCAGGCTCGGGGACTGCGGCGACGGCACCGAAGGACAACACCCAGGGACTGATGCCCGGGGATTGCGAATCAAGCAACATGACCCGATGCAAGGACCTCCTAAGCTCCTTACATCAGGCTCGGGGACTACGAGTATTCGCAATTGTATCTCATTAAACTCATATTTCAGTATTTCAATTTTCAAATATATGATCCTGATACAAGAAGCTTCCAGTTTCTTACATCAGGCTCGGGGACTACGGGTATTCACAGTCGTTTTACCAAACTCGTGCTTCAATTTAAATGCTTTGTGCATCTTTTTATAAAGCATGACACCACGTGAATACTTCACCTGCTACCATGCTCGGGGAGTAAGTGGGTACACTTCACCTTGCGGTGAATGTACTAATTATCTTCTCGACAAAGGCCTGCTATTTTGTTTGTTGTTTTTGCAGAACCTAAGTGGGTACACTTCACCAAGGAAGAACTTTTCAAAAGTTTTTTTCTTCTTCAGCACGTCACATCCTTCCAACAAGCAGCTGCAGCATCCGACGAGGCGACCAGCTCGCCCATCACGCTACGACTCTCTCGACCAGCCTGACCAGGACGAGAGACTTCTCCGATCGACACCGCGACCAGGGAGCCTAGTCGGGACTTCACGACAACCACGACGCTTGATGGCGACCAGCTGAACACCTCTAAGGACAACGCTGCGGGCTCGCCGGAAGAATATAACGTGCTCGAGGACTTGTTGGGGATATTACCTCGGCATATCCCCAGGGACCTTATGGGCCTACCGACCAGAAGACGGCCCAGCCCGCGAGACCTTGCGGCACACGACTAGCCCGTCGTGCTCGCCAAGGACTCCGAAGAAGTCTTGCTCGCCAAGGAAGATCCTAGTAGATAGACTCGGATCCCTTGCCTTAAGGGACCGATCGTAATATGTTAGGATATGGAAATTGTAACCCTGCTCCCCAGCTATATAAGGCGAGCAGGGAGCCCCTCCAAAATCTCTCTCTCTCAGATCATCTATGGACCTTGTAACCTAGTATTCAGATCAATCCAGCCACCAGAACACATGACGTAGGGTATTACGGTGATTTTCCGGCCCGAACTTGTCTAAATCGTCGTGTCTATGCTCTTTGTGTTACACTTGATTGTCGTCGCCACACCTCCGCCTACAATCTACTACCGTAGGGTACCCCCTAGGTAGACTATGATGCATATTTCGTCGATAATCGACTACTCACATAGTCACGGGACCGCAAGTCAATATAGGTGATGTTCACTTTGAGCTTAGCCCAACCTTGATCAAGATGGCGTAAGCCAGTTTATTTTGTGGGAAGTACCATGAGGATGCAAATGCACACCTTCAACACTTTATGGAAGTCAGTAGCACCATCGTCATCAAGGGAATAACATCATACATCATCTATCTTTGCCTTTTTCCGTTCTCCTTCGATGGGAACGCAAAACAGTGGTTCTATGCTCACCCTAATGATGTTGCTACTTGGGACAAGTGCGACAACACATTCCTCAAGAAGTTCTTCCCGATGGGCAAAACCAACGCTCTTCGTGAAAAGATTTCAAGCTTACAACAACATGCAGAAGAGACTATTCTTGAAGCATGGGAACATCTCTAGGTGTACATTAGGGAATGTCCATATCATGGAATTAAGGAATGGCTCCTGATCCAAGGTTTCTATTATAGGTTGACCACAACAACCCATAGTAACCTTGATGCTTCTACAAGAGGAGCATACACTTCACTCAATGTCACCCAAGCCAAAGACCTTATTGAGAAGATGGTGGCAAATCAAGGGTGGAATGAAAAAAGACTCCCACCAAAGAAAAGGGGTATTCAAGAGGTAAAGGCACTCTTTGAGAAGATGGCTCCCTTCATGAACAAGCTCGAGGAACGAGCAAACTTCAAGAAATATCAAGAAGCCATACAACATTATGTATCAATACAGGCTACACAAGAAGATCAATGGTGCAAGATATGTGATGAAAAGCATATGGAGAGTAATTGAATTAGAGCTAATAAACTTCAAGATATGCAATGGAGCGAAAGCCATTTTTTGCCAGTCATTAAAACTGTTGGTCAACTATTTAAACATTTGCTCATGCCATGAGAAAAACTTATTTGCTACACAATTCATTCCATTAAACCACATTAAGAATCTATTTAAAATATGAAACCACATATTTTATAGATAAACACAAAGGCTATGGTCAAAATTCTCAATTAGTATATTCTAGCCCGCTTAAAGGAATTAGTCCCCGAATTCCTCAAACCATAAAGAAAAGTAAGATACTAACAAAGCACGTTACCTAGAACTTTTAAAATCTGGATTGAACAAGGTACCGCTTAGTTAAAAAAAATACAAAACCATTAGTGAATTTATTTGACAAAAGAATGTACATAAGATAGAATGATATGTCACACATTTTAAAGAGTGAAATCAATTAAGTGAGCAACCAGTCAACACCTATGCCTGATGGATTAGGTGAGATAAGGTCAACCCTCCAAAGGATGTACACATCATGCCAAACATGACAGGTTCACACAAAAAAATATAAGAGATGGCTTAAATCAACCATCGCCTCCAGCTTTGCTATATATGCACTACCCTATAACACCAGAAGTATCTATCGTCACAAAGACAAGTAAATTAATCTTAGCAAAAGAGACCACAATTATAGTCAAATTGAGTAGCGAGCTTATCAACATAAACTTTATTTTCTAGAGCCTCCACACAATTAACCCAAACCTACTCAGAACCAAGTCATAGACTTTAAGGTAACTTGCATAAAAAAAATATTTCACATAACACAATAAAGTATACATGGCTTCAAGAAAACACTAACTATAACACCACCAAAACTTTCAAATAACATGTTTTCATGATTGGATACTAGGTGTTTGGTAGCTATTATGCTCTCTACAAAAAAAATATCAATACATCTAGCCCACAAATCCATTTGAACTCAACCAAGTACTGCTCTAACCACATCCCAATGATCTATGCAAGGTCACCTCATACGTTATGGGGAAAAAATTCCTACATCATTCTAAGTCTAGGCTCAAACATCATCGCATCAACATTTATAGAAGCACACAAAATGATGCACCATCAGATATATCAAGAGAGAATAGTTAGAATGGACGGAATGGGGGCTAGTCCACCAGTACACCCCACTATTTTCTTTCAATATGGATAATTGGGTCATGATCTATTTCTCAAGCAATCCTCACTTAGTAGTGTAGAAAAAAGGCATTGTGGGGGGCCTCTACTCTACCCATCTACACTACCAAACTATAAGTATTATACGTGTTTCCAAACCATTTTTCTATATAAATAAAATAAAATAATTCAACATTTTCACAATCAAACAATGAAAACTACAAGACCTTAAAAGTATAGCTATGAACAAACATCATGGTGAAAACTAAACAAGCATATACTTGTAAGATCAACTAATATGCCTGAATCATACTCAAGTAGCTACAAGATACAACAAGATCGATTAAAGCTGACATAAACGAAGTAAATAAATTTTTGCTCTTGACTCATAGTTAACAATAGCAATGATATAAGATATAAACATCAAGGAAAGTTAAGCAAAAGCAAACACCTCAATCTCAAAAGACAAACAAGATATGAAAACCAAGGCTGCATTACTAGAGCCTATTGATGAAACCCAGGATGAGGACCCTATTGATCCTGAACCTCTCGATAAATTACTAGAGCCACCTAAGCAATCTGTTGAACTTAAACCTTTGCCCACTGGTCTTAAATATGTTTTTCTAAATAACGATCAAGATTCTCCAGTAATCATAAGTGATAAACTATCTCAAGAAGAGTCCTTGCGCCTAATAACTGTCTTAGAAAAATATCGTGCTGCTTTTGGATATTCACTCCAAGACCTTAAAGGCATTAGCCCTGTTCTTTGCACCCATCGCATCCCAACTGATCCAGAAATTTCACCATCTAGAGAGCCCCAACATAGGCTAAATAATGCGATGAGAGAAGTTGTTAAGAAAGAGGTTTTAAAGCTATTGCATGCCGGGATCATTTATCCTGTGCCGCAAAGTGAGTGGGTAAGTCCTGTTCAAGTTGTTCCTAAGAAAAGTGGTATGACCGTTGTTAGAAATGAAAGAAATAAATTAATTCCACAGAGAACTTTCATAGGTTGGATATGTGTATAGACTATAGAAAATTAAATAAAGCTACAAAGAAAGATCACTTTCCACTACCCTTTATTGATGAAATGTTAGAGCGTTTGGCTAACCACTCGTTCTTTTGTTTTCTTCATGGTTACTCTGGATATCACCAAATTCCTATTTATCCTGATGATCAAAGCAAAACCACTTTTACATGTCCATATGGAACCTATGCTTATCGTAGAATGTCTTTTGGATTATGCAATGCTCCTGCTTCTTTTCAAAGATGCATGATGTCTATATTTTCTTATATGATTGAAGACATCATGGAAGTTTTCATGGATGACTTTTCTGTTTATGGAAAGACTTTTGATGATTGCCTTGAAAATTTAGATAAGTTTTTGCAAAGATGTGAAGAAAAGCACTTAGTCCTTAATTGGGAAAAATGTCATTTTATGGTTAGAGAAGGAATAGTACTAGGACATTTAGTGTCTGAAAGAGGTATAGAGGTAGACAAAGCTAAAACTGAAGTTATTGAACAACTACCTCCACATATAAACATAAAGGAATCCGAAGCTTTCTTGGTCATTGTGGTTTTTATCGTCGTTTTATAAAACATTTTTCACATATTTCTAGACCAGTGACTAGTCTGTTAGCTAAGGATGCTCCTTTTGAATTTGATGACGCATCTTTGAAATCTTTTAAAATCCTTAAAGAAGCGCTCATCTCTGCACCAATCATTCAACCCCCTAATTGGTCTTTACCTTTTGAAATTATGTGTGATGCTAGTGATTATGCTGTGGGGGTAGTTTTGGGACAAACTAAAGTTAAAAAGCATCATGTAATTGCCTATGCTAGTAAAACAATGACAGCAACGCAACTTAATTATGCAATTACTTAAAAGGAACTCCTGGCTATTGTTTATGCTATAGAAAAATTTAGATCTTACTTTGGAGCAAAAGTAATTGTTTACACTGATCATGCTGCTTTAAAATATTTGCTCACTAAGAAAGATGCTAAACATCATTTAATAAGATGGATTCTTCTACTCCAAGAATTTGATTTAGAAATAAAGGATAGAAAAGGAGTAGAAAATCTTGTTGCTGATCACTTGTCTAGAATATGTTTTGAGAATTCACAAGAACTACCTATCAATGACTCGCTGAGGGACGACATGTTATTCAAGGTAACAAAATCAGACCCTTGGTATGCAAATATTGTCAACTTTATGGTTGCAGGTCATGTACCACCAGGGCAGAATAAAAGAAGGCTTATATATGAAAGTCATCTCCACATATGGGATCCACCGTACGTCTTGAGAGTTTGCGCTGATGGCTTGCTCAAAAGATGTGTGCCGGCAGAAGAAGGCATTCAGGTGCCATTTAGTACCATATGGAGGACATTATGGGGCATTTCACACACATGCAAAAATTTGGCAGAGTGGATTCTTTTGGCCAACCATGTATGAAGATACAAAAGATTTTGTCCGGAGATGTGGATCATGTCAAAGGCACGAGAACATCAATTCAACAGATGCCATGCCACTCACCAACAATCTCCAGGTAGAGCTCTTTGATGTCTGGGGAATTGATTACATGGGACCATTTGTGAAGTCAAAGAATTGCGAGTACATCTTGGTGGTCGTGGACTATGTATCCAAGTGGGTAGAAGCCATGTCATGCAGCTGTTTCAAGACATTCTAGAAAGATGTTCGAAGAGATAATATTTCCAAGATTTGGAACTCCAAGGATGGTAATAAGTGATGGAGGAAAACATTTCACGGATAAGAAGTTTCACTTATACCTGACAAGTCATGGAATCCGTCACAATGTTGCTACTCCATACCATCCTCAGACAAGTGGCCAAGCAGAAACATTAAATAAGCAGATCAAGAATATTCTACAGAAGACAGTAAATGAAATGGGAACAATATGGAAAGATCGGTTACCTGAAGCACTTTGGGCCTACTGAACTGCATACAAGACACCCTTGGGCATGTCACCATACCACTTGGTATACGGGAAGACTTGCCATTTACCATTAGAATTAGAGCACAAGGCTCACTGGGCTATCAAACGTTGGAATATGGATTTTGAAGCTGCTGGAGAGAAAAGAAAAATGCAATTATCAGAGTTAGAAGAATGGAGAGAAAAACTTACCATAATTCGAAGATCTATAAAGAAAGAACCAGGCGATGGCATGATAAAGAAGAAGGAGTTTGCACCTAGAGACAAGGTATTACTTTTCGATTCCACGGTCAAATTATTTGGATTCGTAAAGCTACGAAGCAAGTGGGAAGGACCATTCATGGTGGTAAATGCATCATCACATGGAGCGGTGACTCTACAATCACACGAAGGTACATTATTCAAGGTAAATGGTCACCGTCTTAAACTTTTTCTAGAACCTTCTAGACCACCTGAGGTAGTAGATGAGATTAATTTTAGTATTTTACCTTAAATTAGCAACTACCATTCTTCGTAACGAACTAAAATTGGAAATTTTATCTATCAAGATTTACGCAGACCGTAGAGCCACACCAAGAAAGGGCACCCCGAGAGGGTGACAGGTGGGGCCGACCAGCCCTATAGGGTGCTGGGCGGCCACCCATCTCCACCTCTCAGGATGTTCTGAATCCCAGTGATCTTCCCTTTCCTTTCTTTACATGATCCCGACGGTTTAAATGGAAGTTCTCCTTTAGTTCGTACGAATGCCTATCTAGGAAGATCTCACACATGCCGCTAAAACCCACTATAAATATGCACCCATACCTCCTTCACTCTCATCCCATCAAAGCCTCGTCATCTCTCAAGTTAAACTCTTTCTAGTAGATAGCTCCCATGGCTGGCAAGGAGATGGACGCCCGCGGTGCTAGCCGGGGGAAGAAAGAAGACTCTCTAGCCCTCGTTTTTGCTCAACTCAAACCTCTCACTGTCATTCCATCCAAGCACCTAGCCAAAGTACCTCAACACCAGCACCATGAACAAGCTTACCATGTCCAAGAGCTACCCGCTCTTCCATCACCTCTAGCAAGGTTGTTGCTTGGAGACTCGTCGCGAGGTTCACGAATCGCTCTTCCCCAGGGTACCAAGCTGCTACCCCCATTGGAGAACGAGAAGCTTAAGTCTGTAAAGTATAATAAGTTCAGGGACATTACTTGTGCAAAGTATGTGTCAACCCGTCCATCTTTTGAAGGAGTTCGTGCTACCCCAAGCCAAGTTCGCTACACTAAGCCCAGGCCAGAACCTAAGAGATCTTCTTCCACGCTTGCTAATACACCCAAGCGCCCTAGAACCACCATTGCTATGCTAGAGGAAAGAATCAACTCGCTCTCAAATTCCATCAACTCTCTTTAGTCAGAGAGTAGACTTAGAATTTCAACTAGCCACTCTAAGCAGGCTCGTTGAAGTCAATGTGAAGGAGATCGCTAAGCTAAAGAGGAGCAATGAACAACTTAGAGGCATAGTCCTTCCGAACAACAACACTTAGTTATCCTTGTAATAGGGCACGCTTTAGTTAATGTTCTTCATTTAAAAAGTTAAAGTTAAGTTTGTCGTCTTAGTTAAAATTCAGTTTTTAAATTCAGTTGTTTAGAAAGTTTGCTTAATCATGAATAAAGTGCCCTATTTCTTTTAATGTCTTTGTAATCTAATCTACTCTCTATATTTTGGTATGTGTGTTTTGTCTCCACATGTTGCGTAGAAAAGAATATAGGAAAAACAAGTGTGGGGGAGACACACCACGACCACGAAATAAAATTAGCTCGGGAAATTAATGCAATTCAGAAAAGAATGAAACAGAGATCGCACCTGACAAAGCGGGACTTGAGGAGCCTCAGCTGAGGGTAGCCTGACCCCACAAATGGCCGGTCGGCCTGCCACCTTGGCCTCCCCCGACCCATTTCGTCCACGGTCAGGTTTGAGTTATACACTTTACAACTATATATATTTTATCTATCGCTTTGATCCGAATTGAAATTCTCATGTTAAAACACTTTTAATGCTAAAAAGATGATTTAATTCATAGCTTGAGAATAAACTTACATAATACTTTTCTCACAAGTCATGTTACAATTCATTTAAAAAGATATTATGATTACTTAAGATGATTTGAGAATAAGATATAGTAAGATTTGAGAACTTGATTCATGATATCTTGTCTCTGGAGCATTTATTCTTTAAATTCAAAAAGCTTTGAAAAATTGGAAGTTGAGTACTTTGCTATGCCTCTATGATCAAAATTAATTTGAATAAAATAATAATTTTGCTTCGTATGTTTGAATCATCCTCTTTAGAAGAGTTGTATGAGGCTTATACAAAAAAAATGTGAAAATAATCCATGCCAAAAGATGCATGGGAGAAAATAGAGGGAATTAAAAATAGGTACGTGTCCGATGCACCCTCAAGAATAATAAAAAAGGGCAGGTGTCTGACATACCTCCTTAAAAAAGCCCATACTTCTCACAAGAAGAGGATGACAACATAGGAAGAATTAATGAAATAAGAATGATTACAACTAAAGTATTATGATCTAAGGAAATAGCAGAGTATTCTCTTACAACTTTTGTAGGGTTTCTTTTCAAAAAATTTACAAAACTCTCCAGAGGCTTGATTGAAAGAAGAAGGTAATCTATTCGAGCTATTCTATTCTTTAATCACTTAAGATTCATAGTATGCATTTCTTTTCAAATGACTTGGGAAAGTCTTATGATAAAGTTTATCTTCAAGTTATGTATTAAATTTTATATTTCTCTTAACCAACCTTTTCTCAAGGATGAGTAAAAGCCTAAGTTGAAAGGACCGTGATGCCTAAGAGGGGGGGTGAATTAGGTCACTTAAAAACTACTCTCTATTCTATGGCCTCTTTTTCTAACCTTAGAAAAACTTATGCAAAAGGTAAACTATCTAGAAGTTCAACTAAGGGTTTTCTAAGTGTTGCTATCTCTACCGCAAAAAGAGTTATGCAACCTAGTTTCCAAACCTACCAACTAGCCTATCAACTAAGCTAGGAAAGGTAAAGAACACAAGGTAAACAAAGTAAGTGCGGAAGGTAAAGAGCAAGGTATAGATGCAAACTCCCGTCGACGACTCCGGTATTTTTACTGAGGTATCGAGAAGCGCGCAAGCTTCGCCCTAGTCCTCGTTGGAGCCCCTCGCGAGGAATCCCACGCAAGGGCCAAGCTCCCGGTCGGGTAACTCCGTGGATAGCCTCGGGCTCTCCCCACGCGCAAGTGGGTCTCCGATGTGCCTTCCGGCAAGCCTCTCCCGGATGCTCTCCGCCGTCTTCACTATCAAGCTTCCGGCCGAAACGCCGCGGGCCTTGTTCCCTTCAGTACACCGGTGACAGCCACATCACAAACGCGGTTGGTGTGATCGCGCAAGATTACAAGCCCCACCGAGTACAAGCTTGGTGCGCACAAGCACCCTTTGATCAAGAGGTTTACAAACCTCACTAACACTAGGCTTACACCTAGAGCAAGCGCATATGAGTGGTCTAACTAACCTAAGCACTTTGCAAAGCACTTATGCTAATCACCGAGTATATCTCTAAGCTCTATGCATATGAAGAGCACTAGAATTGTGTATCAACACCTTGGAATGATTCTCAAGTCTCCCTTCTTTCATTTGGACAGCCATGGGTGCTATATATAGGCCACAAACCAAATGGAGCCGTTGGTACCTTGATGCAGCTCCTCTGCGTAGCTCCGAACGCAGGTAGCAACGGGGGGGGGGGGGGTCCGGACTAATCGTTGTGCGTCCGGACCTTCCAACGGTCTTCTGCGCGTAGCGGCTGACTGGTGGGTCCAGACGTTGTCTATGGTCCGGAGTCCACAGTCCGGACAGCGTCCGGAGCCTTCACGCGCTTCTGGAACATCTCTGCATAGAGTCTGGACGCCACTGTTGGTCCGGACCCCATGCTCCGGTCAGCGTCTGGAGTCCTTCGTGCTCTCGGGTTCTTCTCTGTGTGCGTCCAGACGCAAGCACCAATGGTCCGGACACACACTGTTCATAGCGTTCGGACTCGCTGATTTGAGCAGACCAAACCCTAGGTGTCCAGACGCATCCGCAATGGTCCGGACCCTCCTGTTTGCAACGTCCGGAGCCCTTTTTCTTCAGTGATTTCGTCTGGACTTTGTATCTTCGCGGTCTTGCTTCCGAGTAGGTTCCATCCTCCATGCTTGAACTATGCTTGATCTTTTAGGTCTTCTATATGCTTCAAATGTCTTGCTTGCAGTGTTGCCTAAGTCCAAAGCATGTTTGCACCCTATTGGACTACAAAATAAACACTTGCAAATACGTTAGTCCAATTTGGTTATGTTGATCATCAAACACAAAAATCCAAACTAAATGGGACATGAGGACCATGTTCCTTAAATAAGTGTAGGGGAGCTTGTTGACGGTCGTTAAGGTATAAAATAAACCGTCAACCTTTCTCACAAGGAACAAGAATATTAGAAAACATAGGATTATTACTGACAAATTCCATGAGTTTTGGTGATTTATTATTTTCCAGGGAGTCATTCAGAAAAGACAAAAGAGGGATCTAATTGCAAGAAATTGAGGAAACTCGACGCCGAAGGAAACGTGCACAAAAAATACTCTCAAAGGATCCAGAAACCACCTAAAGGCAGCGGGGCCCGTGGGCCGGACAGGTAGGGTCGGTCAGCCTTCCCCCGTGGAGATCTTCCACGATCTTCTGGGATCTTTTTCCACTGCCTTTGAGGAGTCATCTTGGACCTACATTAAGTCTGTTTGATCCAACGGCTATCGCGCATCCCACCGGGCAATAAATAGAGGTCTGAACCCTCCTGGAGCCAAGCCAGATCTGAAGCTCAAGAGCTTGAAGCCATAACTTCTATCTAGTAGATCTAGGCCAGCAATCAAGAGAGATTAGTTCTATCCAGAGCTAGCTCTATTTAGAGATTAGAGATATAGAGTTGGAGAGTAGAGTTCTAGAGGAGTTCTGGCCTGTCGGTGCTTCTTCATCGCTGTACTCTTTGGGATCAAGTCCTCTTGCCTAGGATTTGTATTCTGAGATACGCTGGTATTAGACTTCTGGTTCAAGTAAGCAACATTATCCTTATCGTTCTTTATTGTTTGCAACTGTTCTTGAGTGTTTTGATCTTGATAGCTTCTTGATTGAAGTAGTAATTCATAGTGTGGACGTGGTGCCTAGGCTAGGGTTTACTTGTGAATGTCCCCTGATTTTCTGGATAACGGTAGCTCGCGAAGGTGACTTTATAGCTTCGTTGATTCCTCTGTTGTCCGTTTCCCGTAATAGGTTTGGCAGGCATATAGGTGCTTGGTAGGAGAGAACTCTATTTTCTACTCCTATTTAAGTCATCACCCTTAAAGATCATAAAAAATAAAGGTTACCCACTGACTAGAATTAGATAGTCCTTGGTTCCTTCTCCTCGTATCAATAGTTTTCTATACTTGGTTGTGCAACGGGTTAAGTTTGTAGACTTTCCTCACAACACCGTTCCTTTGGGTTCGATATTTAAAACTGGTTATCTCGGTGAAGTGCTACATCGGTATTTATCTGTGCGCTTGCGGATAATTAACTTACTCGTGTGCATCTAATTTATACCAACACATATTAAAAATAGCCAAATGTTCAACAGTATCAAAGGCTTTAGCAAAGTCAAGTTTGACAATGACAATCTCTTTTCTTGATTGATGGCATTGGTGAATGTACTTGCTCATGTACATGCAGTTAACAAATTGCTGTGTAATGTACATACAGTTGCAGTTAACAAATTTAGTCTTTACAACCTTTCCAATGTTTTGTATGAGCATATTTTCTGTACATGCTCATGTAATTGGACAGATAGACATTTTCAGAAAATATTGCTTGTAGTGGGGGAGCAAACATTAATGCTAACAAAACCCAAAAGTAACATGGGTTGAGGTTTGCATGTCCAAGGATAAGACTGACCACACTCTTCATCCTCTATATTTTTCCTCTAAAAGGAATATTCCGTCCTGGTCAGCGAGATTTTTTCCTCTATACATATTTCTTCCGCACACATCATCCTCTATATTCCATATTCTATATCAACTACGAGTCCCACATATTTATAAATAAAATTTATCTAAATATATCCATGAGAGATCTTGTTTTGAAAGATTTATTAAAACAAATTTAATGGTATAAACGGAATTTAATTTGATTTTTTTGGTTTGTGAGTTAGAGCATTTTTTAGTTCATTGAAAAAAGAACATGCAATCCAAGAAGGTGGATCCCGTCAGCCAGAGGGATGCATGCACCGCATGCCGTTTCACGTAAGCCGCGCCAGCTAGAGGGAATATCATTGGTGGGTGTTGTTCGCTTGCTTACAGTTGCATTTGGAGTCCGTGATGTGCAAGTTTTTTTTACCGGAGTACACTATACAACACAATGGTGCAATTAGTCTAATGGTGGCCTTGGGGCTTTTAAGAACAAAAGATGAGTCTCTTCTTCTCAAGCAATTAAAAAACTATGAATAAGAAAGACATCCTTGGGTATCTCTAATTTGGGTAAGTTATTAAAATAATGCTCATCCTCAATCCAAAGTGAAGAAGGCCTAGTTCTAGTGGAGGGAGATAAAAACTTCAAGACAAATATAAGGGTCTTGTAACAGTAAATATCAACACTAGAAAATCTTGTTTCTTGTGGCTATACCTATGGAACAATAGTGTGCCAAAAATCTCATATGTCCTAGACAACTTCAGTTGCTAGAGGAAAACAAAGCTGAAACCTCTTAGAATAACCATACAAGTAAAAAAGTTTGACAAACAATTCACATAATTGCTAATAGATACAAGTTGTCTTTAATGGATATTTATTGAACTCATAACATGTCATGGATACAAGGAAATACAATCATCTCTATGATTACCTCTAGGGCATACTCCCAACAACATCATATTTACCGCTTTCATGCATTGTATATATGTGTGATACACTTGTGTGTGATGGTATACTTGTGACATATTCTATGTTTTTCACTCTTATATGATGATGGGTTGTCACTTATGATTCATGGTATGCTTATGCACTAAAGATTGTGCTTCCACGACATACTCCGATTATAGATGGCCATGTGGCCCGAGGCCCGATGGCATGACCCGCGACACGTGTTTTTGGCCCGGCCCGAAGCACGACATGACCCGGTGCCAGCGTGCCCGTGCCGGCCCGACCCAAGGCACTAGCCCATGCCTGGGCCGCCACCCCGGCCTATGGCACGGCACGGGCACGGGCACGGCCCGATTGCGGGCGGCCTGCTAAGTCACCCTCCAGACCTCCACTCACAGCCTGCCAACGGCCCATCAAGGGCCTACCAACACCCCCTAACCCTAACTCTTGCAACCTGCCTCCTCCCCCGCTGCACTACTCGCGCAACCCCGGCCTCGCGTCGCACACCCTCCCGCTGCCTCGCAGTCGCGCTCGTGCCACGCCTTAGCTCCTCCTCGTGTCGCGCCGCGCCGACGCAGCTCCTCCCCGCGCCGCTCCTCCCCACGCAGCGCCGCGCCGCCATAGCTCCTCCCCGCGCTGCTCGTCCCCACGCAGCTCTTCCCCGCCCCAAGCCCCGAGCTCCGCCCCGATCTCCGCTTCGAGCTCCGCCTCCGCCGTCCTCCCTAGCTCCACCTCGAGCTCGCCTCGCCCTCTTCCTCTTCCAGCGAGTGGCGCCGGCGGCACGGCGGCACGCCGTGCTCTCGGCACGGCCCGACGGCCCACGGGCCATGCCTTGGGCTATCACCCTGACACAAAGCACGACCATGGCACGACATGGCCGACACGATGGCACGGTGCGGCACAGTGAAGGTGAGGCACAGCACGGCACGCCGTGCCGACATGACACGGTGGCCATCTATAACTCTGATGTATCCTTTTGGGTATATCATGTGGTACCCATGCTTATTTCTTATTCTATTGAGTACTTGTTGTAGCTTGGTTAGGATAATCATGTCTTATTCATTCTATTTCACTAACCCATGCTTATTCCTACCAAGTCATCGAAATCCTCATCGAACCATTATGTTATACATATACTCGAGGCGTATTGTCGTAAATCACCAAAAAGGGGGAGGTTGAAAGCATCTAGGCCCCATGGTTTCAGTGATTAACGGCAATATAAAGTTATTATGGCTAACGTGTGTTTTGTAGAGGCAATTAGGATGTTAGGTCATGATGACAAGTGTGAATGGGCAACCAATAGTAATCTAATGCCACCAAGGTGGATATCGTTTTGCATTTCAAAGGATGGAGATCAAGACCATAGATTGACTAGGTCTAAGTGTCATAAGGAGATGAAGGGCACTTAGTATAGATTAGGTCTTTGTTTTATCTTTGACCATACTATTAAGGGGGGTTAGAATGAGTAGCTTGACTTAAGAGAGCTTCATGGTATAGGTGTGGTGCACACTTGACATACATAACCCTAAGTGAGCCTAGGTTGACCCTAACATAGCCTAGAATAGCTTCCATATTCATCGCTAAGTGATTTGGAGTTGATAGAGGTGCATAAGTGTTAGGAATATGCCCTAGAGCTAATCATGTAGATGATTATATTCCGATTGTATCCATGATTAATAAAGTGTTCTTTGAATATCCATTATAGACAACTAGTATTGATTGACGATTATGTGAATTGTTTGTGGAACTCAATTACCTGAATGGTTATTCTAAAAGTTGTCCCTGGTCGGCATTCTTGTAAGAGCACACTTGAATATTAGACCAGCACATGTATTAGTTGATGGCTATGTTTCACAAGTCATAGACATGGAGATGTCAAACTAATAATGTGGGCACATGTGAGACATGTAGGCTAGACTGACCCAACAAGAGAAAGTCTCTATTCATGTCATGTACGTTATGTCCTTAGACCTGAGATTGTGGTATGTACTCAAGATGTGAAACGATCTACTTAGGGACTATCAAACGCTACTCCGTTATTGGGTAGTTATAAAGGTGGTCGTTGGGTGGTCGGGAAACATGCTATGAGACATAGACAATCAAGATGGAATTTGCCCCTCTCTTCGTGAGAGAGATATCACTGGATCACTCATGTGATTGGATCAACAAATGCATGGCCATGCTTGGGTTAAGTGTTAACCCACGAGTTGAACCATATATCGAGTGGCGAAGGGAATAACTTGTACATGGTCATAGTGGTTCGTCTGATATGATCATAGCGTATGCATAGGAGTTGACACGCCTTGCTAGAGGCCGCTATCAACTATTGGTCGAGTAAAAGTACTTGGGCCATGTCTATGTATGCGTGAGCCCATAGGGTCGCACGCTTAAAGGGCTGGAAGCCTAATTCGGGTTGGACCCGAATTAGACTAGGTTTAGGGTTACTAATGGGCCTCCAACGTGGGAGCTCGTCAGGACGCCTATATAAGCAAGGGGTGGGCGCGGGGCGAGATTGATCCACGCCTTTTGGCAGCGCCGTCGCCTCCCCACGCTCGCGCCTTTTGCTCCTCGCGGACCTAGCAGTTCGAAGGCGCAACACTTCCTCCTTGTACGTGTGGGATTCCTCGGAGGTGCTGCATCTGGAGCACAAGGACGAACCGCGCGAAGGGGACGTTGAGACGGACGACCACGCAACTGCACTGCCTGCTGCGACGCGCACGACTACATCAAGTCGTCTTCCGCTGCACCTGCGCGTCTAGTGGTAATCCCGTAACCTATAACTAGCAGTAGATCCTGGTTTATGAGGTCAAAAAGTTTTGTTTTCCGGCTAGCGTAGCAACCTCGTATTCCTTCAATAAGAGGCATCGGACGCTGGTGCACCTGGCACCGGACGCGTCCGGTGTAGTCTTGGTGCCTAGGGTTTGGCACCGGACTCACCTCTGAGAGGCATCGGATGCGTTCGGTGCTCTCAGAGAGCTTCAGTGTTGACTAGATGCCTACACCGGACTCAGTGCCCAAAAGGTGGGTGAGTTCGGTGAGTGTCTAGAGAGGTTCTAGAGAGCTCCAATGGCCATCGAACGTGTCCAGTGGCAAGGCACCGGACTCTAGGGTGAGTCTGGTGTGATTCTAGAGAGGAATCCGAGAGGACAAAGGTGCACCAGACGCGTCTAGTGCTGGGGCATCGGTGCGTCAGGTGCCTCAAGATTTGAAACAGTAACTAGCCATTGGCCAGGCACCAGAGCGTCTGGTGCTATGAATCGGAGGGTTCGGTGCCCCTTTAATTTGCGTGATTCAGTAGGACGATGGGCTGGTTTTGTGAGGGGATTATAAATACCCCTTGTCTTGCTCTCTTCTCTTGCCTTTGCTCATTCCATCAACCGAGAGACACCTTGGGAGTGAGAGAGAGAGAGCAAGAGCCCTAGTGAGGAGTGAGATTTGAAAATCCATAGCTTTGATCCCTCATTAGTGAGTTCCAAGAGTTCAAGTGCACATGCATCCATCTCATGAGGCTTGAGTGAGACAAGTGAGAGTTCTAGCTTGTTACTCTTGGTGATCAATATCACCTAGACAGTTTGGTGGCGATCGGAGGCTTGGTGACCACCGGGAGATTGTTGGTGGCCCTCCTCCACAACTTGTGATTGGTTGTAGGCGATTAACCGAGATGGAGCGGCAAAGAATCATCCCGTAGTGAGCACTCGGTCCTTGCGCGGATCAAGGGGGAGCGATACCCTTGCGCGGATGCTCCAACGATGACTAGGGGGAGTGTCGACTCCTCGATACCTCGGCAAAACGTCGTCGTGTCAACTTCCTTCTTCCTCCCTACCTCTTTACTTTCTGCAATTACTTTCAAGCATTTCATAGTTGTTCTTGATTAATACTTGTGATCATGCTTGATTAGAATTTCTTAGGGTGTTCTTCCATTCCTTGAATTGCTACCGCTTTCTAGCTAGGACACACCTTTGTAGGCACGTGGTGGAATTGGCATTTGCTTAGGATTTAATTTCCACATTAGAAATTTAAATAATCCCAATTCACCCCGCCTCTTGGGCATCTTGATCCTTTCATCTAGTCTAAGAACGGTTAACCCGCACTAGGAGTGGAGAGAAGACGAGAGTAGTGTGTACCCTCGTGGCCTAGGGCTGGATTGGAGGTGTACTATGCTCTCGAGTGGTGGAACCCCAGTCTTGGATGGAGGATCCGGAGAAAGGTTGATATATGTGTGCTTTAGGGTTACATATGTTGTGTGATTAGGAATCCCTAGTTGAGTTTTAATTGATTCGAATTGTTGTGTTCCTCAGATATGGAAACATGGCTCTGTTGGGGATATTACCTCCGCATATCCCCTGGGACCTTATGGGCCTACCGACCGGAAGACGGCCCAGCTCGCGAGGCCCTGCGGCACGCAACCAGCCCGTCGTGCTCGCCAGGGACTCCGAATAAGTCTTGCTCGCCAAGGAAGATCCTGGTAGATAGACTCAGATCCCTTGCCTTGAGGGACCGATCGTAATCTGTTAGGATATGGAAACTATAACCCTGCTCCCCGGCTATATAAGGCGAGCAGGACCCCCTCAAAAACAATCCCTCACAACCTCTTTGATCTCATCTACACCTCGTGTAACATAATACTCATATCAATCCAGCCACCAAAACACAGGACGTAGGGTATTATGGCGATTTGTCGGCCTGAACCTGTATAAATCGCCATGTCTACACTCTTTGTGTTACGTTTGATCGCCGTCGCCACACCTCTGCCTACAATCTACTACCGTAGGGTACCCCCTAGGTAGACTGTGACGCATATTTCGTCGATAGTTAGCGCGCCAGGTAGGGGGTGTGTGTATTGACTTCATGGCTCGTCAAACGGTCATCTTCCCGGATTCAATGCTCCTCCCGGCAACCGGCACCGTGCTCCAGATCGGATCTATGTCCTGGACCGTCGGATCTACGTCACGCGAGGCAGATGTGCCATCACCTCCATGTTGCCTCGCCACGCCGAAGCACCACCTGCTAAAGAACATCAACATCGACGATCTGGTCGACACCATCGATTGCTCTAGCGCCGGTATCATGGACTGCATCGACCTTGTACAGACGGCACGACGCCGACTCTCCGGCCACCATGGCCGCCGACCACGTCGCCAGCAACCCCCGTCGAAAACGACGACTGTGATGACCAGGGGCATCCGCCCTCCCCGACGGTGCCTTATGGGCTCAGCAGTCAGGCCGCGATCCTCCAACGCCAGGTGCTTTGATCGGCCTTCGACCAGATCCCGGGCCCCCATCGTAAACACCGTCGTCATCTCCGCGAGTCCTAGTGACTCCGACCAGGCAGTGTCCTGTTGACGGTCCTTAAGTACCAAAATTAACCGTCAACTAAACAAGGATAAGGATCTAAATGAAACCAACAACTAGAAATAAGGTTTAAACTAATAGAATTCCACGAGTTTTGGTGAATGTCTGTTTCTACAGGGGGATATCAAGAAATATGGAGGAAAGGCCCACATGTCATGTTTACATAGAGATAATTATCATTCGAACGAAAAAGAATAATCTAGAAGGGTCAAGAAGGCGCGGGAAGAAGCGAGAGGCCAAGCGGGCCCAGGGGAAGAAGTTGATCGGTATTTATCTTTTGTCACTATTCATTCATTATCTATATCTTATGTGACACTTATCTTGTACTGAGTGAGATAGATGAAAACTCTCCATTACACATGCAGTGATACTCATTGATCATTAATACCCATTCCTCATTTATTCCTTAGTATCCCTTCCCAGTGGTAAAAATATAAATAACGATACCTGGAATACTCCTGGTTAAAATGCTACTTCGGTATTATCTGTGCGCTTGCAGAAACACATTTCTATTCATATTCACTTAGAGCAATTGCATATTTCAATACCGCATCTCTCTGCCATGCTGGGGATGACAACTTGGCTTAAGTGGCATGAGAGGTGGTTAACCCTTTTTGGCGCCGTTATCAGAAATAGAAATTATTATACTTTTGGTAATGACGTTAAGAAGCATCAACAAGCATTTTTGGTGCCATTGCCGGGGAAGGTTGATTAGCTATTAAAAGGAATAAATGAGCTATCACTTGTGTCACTAATGGATTGAGAAAACATCAATTCTCTACTCGTACAACCTTACCCTTGATCTTTGTCTATTTTTCCTATCATCTTTATGCAGGGTAATGTATGAATAGGTTTGATCTTCCAGACAATTTTGTTGAAAATCCTGAAGCATTAATCAGAAGGACAAAAGCCAAGCTCAAGAAAGTAACGCATCATCATCATCATCAACATTTCAGCTTGAAGCTTCGTCCAACCGAGGAGATCACCAAAACATCGCTCGAGACATGACACCAGAGTTCGAAGTCATGGCAAACAAGTCAATCCGTGAGTTCTCAGCCCCCACCACAGACAACATCCGCACTGGACCTGCTGTGGACATTGATCGGTCATTTGAGCTCAAGCCTATGCTCATCAACATGGTGCAAGCAAACCAGTTCTGTGGGAAGGCACACGAAGACGCTAGTGCTCATCTCCAACACTTCCTGGAGATTTGCAGCACATTCACCATCAAGGACATCCCCAGAGACGCCATACTACTTCGCCTTTTTCCATTCTCACTCTTGGGAAGAGCGAAGCAGTGGTTCTATGCAACCAAGGAGAAGAATACCACGTGGGCACTATGTTCCACCAACTTCCTAGCAAAGTTCTTTCCCATGGGGAAGACCAATGCTCTCCGTGGGAAGATTTTAAGTTTTTAGCAACAACATGACGAGTTCGTTCCAGAAGCATGGGAGCGCTTCCAAGATTACATCCTAGAATGTCCCTATCATGGAATGGAGAATTGGTTACTTATGTAGATGTTCTATCATGGGCTCAGCAACAGCACACGTGAAACCATGGATGCTGCTGCCGGAGGAGCATTCCTGTCACTTACAATACCACAAGCCACAACTCTTGTGGAGAAGATGGCATCCAACCAAGGTTGGAGTGAGGGAAGAACTCAAACACGCAAGAAGAGTGGAGGTATGCATCAGCTCAAAGAGGTAGACATGCTGTCAACAAAGCTAGACCTGCTCATGAAGAGGCTTGATGAGAGAGCTGGAGAAAAGAAAGAAGTCATGAAAATCTACGACTCACATGACCTG
Organism: Microstegium vimineum; assembly: GCA_022036555.1. Lineage (NCBI taxonomy): Eukaryota > Viridiplantae > Streptophyta > Magnoliopsida > Poales > Poaceae > Microstegium > Microstegium vimineum. The sequence continues at coordinate 25,262,307 of CM039119.1, read as the reverse complement.
TGAGGAGTGTGGAGACACTGGACACTCAGGCAATCATTTTCCATAATTGCAAGAGGATGTGAATTACATCAACAACAACAACTATAACCGTCCTCAGCAAAATCAAGGTTGGAACCAACAACCACAAAGGCCTAACTACTTAGGTAACTACTCAGGTAATTATCAAGGTAACAATTCTTATAATAATCCTAGTTTTCCACCTTTGAGAGAGTTAGTAGCTAACCAAGGAAAATTAATGGATAACATGTCTAAGAAAATAGCCTCCAATGATAAAATATTAGAAAACATAAATAATAGAATGGATAATTTTTCTGTTGCCATTAAGAATCAAATTAGCTTTAATAAAATGATTGAATCTTAGCTAACCCAGATAGCTGTTGCTGTTCCTACCACTAACCCCGGTATTCCATCACAACCGGAAGGACTAGAATCTGCAAACCTTGTAGACATATTTGATGCAGGTGCTTATTGGAACAACCCCACCAAAGGGTGGTGTGGCGACTCTATGCCAACTAAGAAAGGAGATCCAGGATGACTAGTCATCCCAATCTCCATTGGCGTCACAGAATTCCCTGAAGCACTTTGTGACTTCGGCGCAAGCGTCAATGTCATGCCCAGGGTAATCTATGAGAAATTCTTCAATTATCCTTTATCAGATACAACCCTGTGTTTGCAGCTTGCAGATCGGACACTATGCTACCCGAGAGGAATATTAAAAGATCTCCATGTCCGGATTGGTACCTCGTACATCCCAGCAGACTTCATGGTAATAGAGACCGGTGTTGATGAGAAGTCACCCATCATCCTTGGGAGGCCACTCTTGAACACTGCCGGAGCTGTCATCTATGCTAGCACTGCCAAGATCAGTTTCTTCATCAAAGGGAAGAAGGAGACATTTACCTTCAAGAACAAAACCATACAAGCTCCCGAACAACCTCAAGATCAACCAATGAAGAGGACCAACAGAAGGAACAAGCAGAACAAGAACAAGAGGCAAGTACGGATAGAACCAGCAAGGATGGTCACAACACTCGACAATAATCAAGATCACCAAATCAGATCCCCTCATTTGATCAAGAAGGACGACCCAGGTGTCCCAACCATCGAATGTACAATCAACAGATGCTCCTTCCAGAAGGCAATCTGCGACACCGAATTGGGCATCAACATTATTGCCAAGTTGACCTATGAGTTTCTTTATGGTAAAATGCCTTTACACCCAACATATACCAACCTCCAGATGGTAGATCAGACATGTTGGGTCATCGAGGGCATAGCCAAAGATGTACCCATCTAAATTGATGACCACTTCATCCCTACTGACTTCCTAGTCGTTGATATGGGAGAAGATGATTATGATCCACCTATCTTCCTTGGAAGGCCATTCCTAAGCACCACTAAAGCCATCATCTACATCGGGACAGGAGAAGTGCACCTACACTTCTCCTCTGAAAAGGTACGTCGTTACTTTATTGCTAACTACATTGTTGAATAATCTAAGCAGAATAGAACGAGAAGAAGACGTCGCTACCACAACCAGAAGGGGCAGAACACCAAGGATGGATGGGCAAGCTATAAAGGAGAAGTTTCAAGATATGAAGAAAGATACCCCGAAGAAGAAGAGTCAACATATGCAAACACACCACCAACTCCAAAGTTGGTAAATGAAAGATCATTCTATGACTACCCTAGGCATGAGAGCGGAGACTCTTGTGAAGAAGGAGAGGTATGTCCTTTCAATTGTAATAAATATCCAAAAACAAGAGTTTGTCCTAGGAAGGCTACCACACCAACACGAGTGTGGAGAGAAAAAGAAATCATACCAGAAGAAGAAGCACAGCCGAAGGCGCTAGCTACGCCGTCCAACGAGCCCCAGGACAACTAAGGACGTATGGAGTCTTGTTCGGAGGACTTAAACCACCGAACACTGTGCTAAGAGGTAACACTTGGTAGTTATCTTTTCCCTTAATTATTTACTTCTGCAATTTAGTTAATCATGCTTATACCATCTTAGAAAGAAAATAAAAATATTTTAAAACTATTAAGCCCCATGTGAATACACTCGTGGCATAAAACCCATGAGTATACTCGCTGTGGTGGCCTAAAAATAAATATGTTTTTGTTTTATAAAATATAAAAATATAAAAATTGTAAGTCTATGATACTGCTAAATAATAACATCCATTAGAGGAAGCTCAACATGATTCAGGCTAGAGATTTATGGCTAACACTTAATCAGTTCCACAAGCTTTGTTGTCTATTTGAGCTTTCACAGAATTCAAGGATCAAAGAAGAACAACAACCAGAGGACATCCAAACACCTATGCTACCTGTCAGCTACACCAGAAGAAATTATGTCAAAATCAAGCTTGGGGGAGAGCACCCCCACGTATCAGCTACACCAGAAGAAATTAAGTCAAAATCCAGCTTAGGGGAGAGCACCCCCATACTCAGCTAAGTATTTCTACCTATCAGTCTTTATATTCTACTAAAAAACAAAAAGATGCATAATCATAGAAAACCCAATAAACATTTTCCCGCTTATATATATATATGTCTTTGCTTAGCTTACAAGTTTGCCGATAAATAATAGGAGACAATAAAATAAAATAGCTATGCTAAAATGAATCCCAATGATAAACTGTTAATATGGAGATGATGAATAGTTGCTCTGTCGTAATACCTTTCAAGTACCTAGTTTTCAAATTTGATCTCTCTCTCAAGTTTAGGCATAATTATGGTTTGAAATTTGCTCTGAACCTAAAACTTGTGGGAGGAAGTACCTGATCTAAGTCTAAGTCATTGACGCATATGATATGGGAAGGTTTGAGTTACTATTTATCTGCTCCTAGAGATACTAGAATTCTAGAGAATTTTATCTTTTGAAAACTTTAAAAAGGCTACATGATGAGTTCCTGTATGACGAGAGTTTAAATTCCTACCACAACCATATATACATGCTTACTAGATTAGGAAACCCACAATTTTTACATACTACTTATGAGCATTGAGTGTGGTCAAGCTGTGCGACCCTCGGGAACTAGTCATGCGGTTTGAATCAAGATTCACACACACCCACATACGCTACTTCTATCCTGGAAGTATGCATCCATATACCCTCCATCCACATAAGCTGCTTCCATCCCAGAAGTACGCATCCACATATATCCACTCATTTCCATCTCCAGATCCACCCACCAAAAACATTCTACTCCTAATCCGGGACAGAATAGAAACACATAAATATTCTCATATTCCTGTTTTATCCCTGTGAAATAAAGGCTCCAGTCAGTGTTCGCTTTATAGCTCTACAAGGATGAGTCTCTTGAAAAAAAGAGAGATACGAGGAAATAAAAATGGGCAAGTGCCCGCCAACCTCGGAAAAAAAATAAAAAGTAAGAAGAGAGGTAAAAATGGACAAGTGTCCGACAGTAGAATTAGGGGTACAAGATACCCACTTCAAAAAAAAGTATTATATCGAGCATCTCATTCCTTCCAAAAATGTTTCAAATACAAGAAAGGTATATCTATCAGAGAAGGGAGCATAAGTAGAATTAGACTTTCACCACTACCACTATCATCATCATTCACCACCATTACCATCATCACACATCATTCATTCGCCACATATGCACATCTTGATTTGACTTATTGACATGTTCCTTTGGATTCGCGGTTTGACTATACAACATATGTCTTGTAAGTATGTATATGCTATCTCCCACCTATGAGCTCCAGATATTAGCCTATTAGAAGTAGGGTGAGAGAGAGAGAGGGTAATACCACAATGCCTTATACCACAAATACCACATATTTGAGAGAAAGGCATACACCATCAATGCCTTGGTAAGGATCCAGAAATACCACAAAGGAGCGACTGAGAGAGTCATACAAGGAATCTCTGAGTTTTATTTTGAAAATCTCTAAAAACTCTGGAGCTATAGTTGATCAAAGAGCAGGTACATGGTGCTTGACTAGACCGTTCTGTCTTTCAACTACCCAAGACAAAGGTGACGGTTACAAGCCCCATGGTGAAAGGTAAAATGAGTAAGTTTTTTATCATAATAGTTGATCTAATCCGGAGATGAGATCTTATTTGAAAGCATGTGTACCTGTAAGGCGTGAAAGCATTACAGCAACTCCTGATCCATCACTGAGTCTATCTTTGCTCAAGGACGAGCAAAAGGTAAGCTTGGGGGAGTTGTTGACGGTCCTTAAGTACCAAAATTAACCGTCAACTAAACAAGGATAAGGATCTAAATGAAACCAACAACTAGAAATAAGGTTTAAACTAATAGAATTCAACGAGTTTTGGTGAATGTCTGTTTCTGCAGGGGGGGTATAAGGAAATATGGAGGAAAGACCCACATGTCATGTTTACATAGAGATAATTATCATTCGAACGAAAAAGAATAATCTAGAAGGGTCAAGAAGGCGCGGGAAGAAGCGAGAGGCCGAGCGGGCCCAGGGGCAGGGCGCCCGCCCTACCCCTTGGGGCGGCCGCCCTAGGGTTGAGTCCAACAGGCTCTGCCCTATGGGACCACCTCTCCACCGCCATTGAGGTTGCATCTAAGCCGTCCATCAAGGTCGGTTTGATCCAACGGCCGACGTTCATTTGAGGAGGCTATATAAGGAAGGCCCCCTGACCCTGAGGGGAGAGCCTCTCTCTGACCTAATTCATTATTCATCATCCATCTCAAGAGGAGAAGCCCCTGATCAAGCCCTAGAGCCACCACATCAACTAGATCTCTAGTTTAGCATAGCTATATAGTATTAGAACTAGAAGGAGTCAATCTTTGATTGGTTTCCAGATCTGTCAGGAGAATTATTGGTAATTCTCTATCTAGTTCTTCATTGTTCTTCATTGTTCTTCATTTGTTCTTCAATATTATGAATATGACTTTGCTCTACTTCATTATATTGTCTATGACTTTACTCTATTCGTTTATGTTCTTAGTTATATTGTTCTTAGTTTATTATGATATATACTTGGCATAGTTAGATCTGAATCATATGCATGTTTAGGATCGTATAGTGTTTATCCACCAGTACTATGGGTAAATGATAGATATTGTGTAGGCGTGGTGCCTAGACCGTATTTATCTGCGATTGTACCCTACATTCCGGACCGTGAGGTAGTTCGTGGGAGTGACAGTCCTGTTGAGTCCTTTGTAGTCCTCCTCCCGTTTGTAGGGCAGGCAGAGCAGTTCTATTATGGGGAAATGATTGCTATGTTCTTCACTTAGTAATACTCACTATACATGAATATCTCTTTTCTCGCCATGATTGCCAAGTGTAATTGCACTAATCATAGTATACTATACTGTATAGTTAAGAATGACTTAGGAAATATCTTTGTAGTTCATCCTAATTCCATGCTAATGACTTGCTAGAATATCTGTTGAGGTGCTTATCATTATCTTATGTGGCTACATTTATGTTGATCAGTATTTATATTTTGTCACTATTCATTCATTATCTATATCTTATGTGACACTTATCTTGTACTGAGTGAGATAGATGAAAACTCTCCATTACACATGCAGTGATACTCATTGATCATTAATACTCATTCCTCATTTATTCCTTAGTATCCCTTCCTAGTGGTAAAAATATAAATAATGATATCTGGAATACTCCTTGTTAAAATGCTACTTCGGTATTATCTGTTCGCTTGCAGAAACACATTTCTATTCATATTCACTTAGAGCAATTGCATATTTCAATACCGCATCTCTCTACCATGCTGGGGATGACAACTTGGCTTAAGTGGCATGAGAGGTGATTAACCATTTTTGGCGCCGTTATCAGAAATAGAAATTATTCTACTTTTGGTAATGACGTTAAGAAGCATCAACATGTCCCTCGATGGCACGATCTCATCAGGTTCAACCACTGCCACGGGGGCCGAAATCGCCGACTCTTCTGGATCGACTAACAGCTTCCCAGAATTCCCTCCGGGTTTCGGAGGAATGGTCTTCCAAAGTCTCCGCCGACAGCTTCGCCCGTGACAATGAGACGGACGTCGAGCGCGTCGCGAGAGAACAACACAACACTGAATGTGCGCAGAGGCGCGACCTAGAATGCCACGATCAGGAGAGGCGCAACGAAGAGCGCCGTGAGCAAGAACGCGTCACACGGGAACGGCATGAGTAGGGGAATCAAGATCACCCGCCACGACTCAATCTCCAACACGAGTTCGACCAGATGGGTGACATTCCGGTGTTCCTGACCCCCAGCGCCAATCTGGCGATTGCCGCCTGTGAGCTGTCCAAGCTCCCTGGCATGCCCGCGATCGAGAAGATAGAAGCCCACATCACGGCAGCGGTGGTCCAGGTCAACAAAGCAGCTCACCCCCCAGAATTCTCTAGTCAATCCTATAGCATAAACCACCCCCGAAGCCCTCCGAGGGAGCATCGACAAAGATCCCACGACGCGACGACGAAGAACCCCACAGGGCCCAGCGTGATCGAACACCGGCACCAGCTCGCCGAAGCCCTCCGAAGGAGCGCCAAAGACGATCCCTGCGGCACGACGATGATGAGCATGGTAATCCCCGACGCGATCCAACACCGGCACCGGCGCCCCCAGCCACAGGGGGACTGCGCCCCTTCTCCGCTCGTCTATGTACCATCAGGTGGCCCTAGAATTTTAGAGTGACATCGGTGGAGAAGTACGATGGCAAGGCAAACCCAGAGTAGTGGGTGTCCACGTATGAGATTGCTATATACACCGCCGGAGGAAATCTAGACGTGATGGCTAATTACCTGCCAATGATGTTGTCGACCTCCACCAACAACTGGCTCCAGAAAATCCCAGAAGGCACCATCGACACCTGGGAGCAACTCAAAGAAATCTTCATCAAGACGTATAAGGCTACGTGCGTCTAGCCAGGGACACGTTACGACCTGGAGAACGTCCGCTAGAGGAGCAATGAAAGCCTCCGGGAATACATCAGGCGCTTCTCCGACAAGCGGTTGAACATCACAGAAATCTCTGACCCGGAGGCCATCGCCATCTTCTCCAACGGCCTGCGGACAGACGACCTCCAAAACAAGTTGGCGCGGAAGAGCATAACAACCATAGAAGAGCTCATGACGATCGCGAATCCTTACGCCAACCAAGACGACACCACCCGCAACAGGGAGAACAGGCGGCGCCACTCTCGTTCCCTGGAACGCGCAAGGGACGGCGACCGCCGACCAGATTACCGCAGCGAAGGAAGGAACAGCGACTACCAGGACTACCGATCGGGAAACTCCGAGCGCTATCCACAAAGGTACGATTACAGGCGTGACAACCGCTACGTCGCCAACACGAACGCCCGACCAAGAAGGAACTACGACACTAGCTATGAGAAGATCCTCAACGGCCCATGCCCCATACACAAAAACTCCAAACACTCCATGCGTGAGTGCGAGCTCCCTGAGTCAGCAGTGCGGGGAAGAGACGACAAGAGAGCAAAGAAAGATGACCCTGACAAAGGCAAAGATCAAGAACCACCAGCGCCGGAGTTCCGACCAGCTTCAACGACATACTCCATCTTCGGGGGCAGCGTGGTCGTCGAAGGAGAGAGGCGATGCTGCCAAGTCCGCAAGGATGTGTACTCAGTCGTAGCAACAGAAGATGATTCGACCAGTGCTCGCTACCTCGACTGGTTAGAGCAACCGATCAGCTTCTCCGGAGAAGATGAGTGGACGGACTACAGATACCCCGGTCGCTTCCCACTCATCGTTGATCCAACTATCGCCACGTGCCACTTCAGGAAGGTGCTGGTCGATGGCGGCAGCGCCCTCAATATTATCTTCGTCGACGCATTTCGTCAACTCGACTACTCCAAGAAAGACCTCCTCCTGGCGAACTTCTCCTTCTGGGGGATCATCCCAAATAAGGCATCAACGCCAGTAGGCCAGATCACCCTACCCGTGCAATTTGGCGACCAGAGCCACTTCAGGGTCGAGAACATTAACTTCATCATCGCCGACTTCGAGACAGCCTACCACGCGATACTCGGCGGACCAGCACTCGCTAAACTCATGGCAGTCCCGTACTACACCTACATGGTGCTGAAGATCCCGACGCCACAAGGCATCCTCAGCCTCCGCACCAACCTGAAGATCGTGTACGAATGCGAGCAGCAGACAATCAACGCCGTCGAGAAACCCCGCATCCAGGATACGTACAACTCTGAAACTAGTGACAGCCCTGTCGCAAAGAAGCAGAAGGAAGCAGAACCAGCAACGAAAACCACCGACCTCTCCTGCGAATAAAGTATAGAGATCGCCGGCCCTCAGCGGCGCAAGAAGACGTCCTAGTATAAACATAGTCCAATAAAGTTTGTACTACTTTCTTCTCCATTAATAAATAAAGGCGCCCCATTTCCCTTATTTTTTCACCTAACCAAATGGGTTAACACACAAACGCCCGCGGCGTATGACGACCACCGTAAAATGCCTACGGCATACAATGACGACTGCGAAAACCCCCACGGCGGCCACTACAAAAACGCCCACGACGTTCAGCGACCACAACAACAAAGCTGGAACGATCGACGAATTCTCCAAAACACTCCCATAGTGTTCGACGACCTCTCCACAACACAATAAGGCGTTTTCTCCAAACAACATGGCCATAACCAGAAAGCACCCGAAGCTGGTCTCCCGATGAACCATAGCGAGTAGAAGTAGCTACCCTAAGCGCTATGACTCCATCGACAAACCTCCCAAGCGGTATTTCCCCAGAAGCCGGGCGATGTCACTTGGGTCAGGAGCCGTGAGGCTATGTGCCTAGAATCTGTATATGGCCTCGGTATGGTCGACGACTCTACAAGCAGCATGGCTTTTCGCCCAGCGTCTGCAGGGACGGTCTCCACAGGCCCTAGTCATGCCACGATCGAGCCTCTTGGAAAAAGGCCCTGTCTCTGGCATCTCCCTAAGCGTGCATGAGCTGTTCGCCCTATGCGCCGCGGGTTGTCAGCAGCGTGCCTCCTTGGGAGTCTTTATGTATCCTACGCGTGAAGTGGCGCTAGCCCTACGATATGGAACATTTGATACCCAAGGCCGAACGATTCATCGCTACGGCTCAGACTTAGCAGGCATGCCAGGACATACAAGTGAAACAAAAGCTCACCGCCTCGGATATATTACAGCTTTGTAGTTTTCACTTACACGTCCGAAAGCTTGTATCCGAGATACAAATTACCGTTGTCCCACATCAAAACATAGCATAACAATAAAGTCGAAACATCAAAAGAGAAAGGTCCACACTTCGGATTAGTCATTCAAATAGTTACAACTTCATCCTACCAATAGATAAGCGACCACCTCACTAATGTTCCTAGTCCAGAGCTCGAATTCATGTCGAATTCGGCATTGCCGGCTACAGTACATAATGATCCCAGGCATGTTGTTACCCGGCGGGCCTAAGCGACGACACTCCCCCAGATACAGACATGAGGATCAACGGTGACCAACTCCGGCACATCTTCTGGGGCATGAATCCACCACCGTTGCCAGATGACATGAAGATCATCACGGGACCAGAAGCGAAGACGACTCAAGCCATGATTACCAAACCGATCATCTAGAAGGGCACCCCCGCTGAGATGATCGATGATGACAAGCGCCTCCAGATCTGCTGGATCTGCATAATATAACATCATGGCCCTGAAATACATTGCGACATCATCTCCAGCCGCCACTGCTTTGCCAATAAGTGCCTGCCCAAAAGAATCTCGTCCTCGCAACATCAACCCCTCCAGACCACGAAAGAACATAGCCTCTCGATGACCGACGTCGAGGAAGCGCTGCTCGAAAGCAGTCTCCAGCAGACTGTGGTAGGGCCGACAATAATCCTGAATCCGTCGAAGAGACAAGAGCCGAATCATCGTAACATCGTCACAAACCTTCCGGAAGATGCAGTAGACTTGACGAGCCTTCACATACTCGCGCACATTGTCGCCATCATCGATAACACGAAGAAGGATCCGAAAGAGCAAGTCCTCTGGCAGAACCAGCAAGGTGGCGAAACCCATCGCGAGGCGCGCGACGTCAGTCCCTATCAATCCTGGCAAAGCAAAACCCTCTCGCCCTTTGTTTACTCCCTTGCGACCAAACAGCGCGAAGGAAATCGAACAAGGCGGTTGGAAGTCACCCTGGTTCCCACTCGAATATATAGCAAAATCTTCGCCCCCTCGTATCCCAAATACGAGCGCCTTGAGCAATGAGACTACAACTCTTCGGATCTCCAACGCGCTCACGAAGAGACAAAGACGCGACCTTTCCCGTTCCAAAGTCCGCATCTTATACCGAGCGGCGCGGCGCTTCGCCTCCTAGGGTTTTTGGGAAACCGCAACGATCAAATACGGAACCGCCAGGACACCAGTTTCTTGTGTCACGAGTTGGGCCGCTAACTGCACGGTTAAATCGGCCCACTTACTTATCTTTCCCCTATTTTGTATTTACTTCCAGTTAATTTCCCCAAATTACGGTTAATGATTTCCGAAATACCACTAACACCACAGTCCCGGGGACTAGACAAGCAACATTGTTATGATTTATTTTTTGCAGCTACAGTAACATGGCTATAGTAGTCTAGTCGGCAAGCACCACCAAACTGGCGGTACAGTGATACTCGGGGACTTCGTCGACAACAGCCACGACTCAGCTCCTTGGTCGCAGACCCGACCAGGCTCAGGGACTTCGTCCAAATAACACCAAGCAAGGCTCGGGGACTACGGCCATGGCGCAGAAGGGCGGCACGAAACAGAACAACACTCGGAGATTGAAACTCGGGGACTGCGAACAAATCAGTATGATCCCGACACGAGAACCTCTTGGCTTCTCACATCAGGCTCGGGGACTACGGGTATTCGCAGTCGTTTCTTACTAAACTCATCTTTAGTTTTTAATACATGATCTTGATACAAAAAGCTTTCAGTTTCTTACATCAGGCTCGGGGACTACGGGTATTCGCAGTCGTTTTATGTAAAACTCATGCTTCAGTCCTTAGTTACATACCTTATACATCTTTTTATAAAGCATGACACCACGTGCATTCTTCACCTGCTACCACACTCGGGGACTAAGTGGGTACACTTCACCTAGCGGTGAATGTACTAATTTTCTTCTCGTCAAAGCTCTGTTGTTCTTATGTTCTTTTTTGCAGAGCCTAAGTGGGTACACTTCACCAGGGAAGGACTTTTCAAAAGTTTTTTCTTCTCCAGCATGTCACATCCTTCTGACAAAGCACCTGCAGCATCCGACGAGGCAACCAGCTCGCGCATCAAGCTACGACGTTCTCGACCAGCCCGACCTGATTGGGAGGTCTCTCCAAGCAGCGCCTCAACCAGCCAACCTGGTCAGAACTCTGCAACGATGACTTCGCATGATGGCGACCAGACTCGCCAGAAAGAATATAATGTGCTCGGGGACTTGTTGGGGATATTACCTCGGCATATCCCCAGGGACCTTATGGGCCTGCCGACCGGAAGACGACCCAGCTCGCGAGGCCCTACGGCACGCAACCAGCCCGTTGTGCTCGCTAGGGACTCCGAAGAAGTCTTGCTCGCCAAGGAAGATCCTGGTAGATAGACTCGGATCCCTTGCCTTGAGGGACTGATCGTAATCTGTTAGGATATGGAAACTGTAAACCTGCTCCCCGGCTATATAAGGCGAGCAGGGACCCCCCTCAAAAACAATCCCTCATAACCTCTTAGATCTCATCTACACCTCGTGTAACATAATACTCATATCAATCCAGCCACCAAAACACAGGACATAGGGTATTACGGTGATTTGCCAGCCTGAACCTGTATAAATCGTCGTGTCTACGCTCTCTGTGTTACGCTTGATCACCGTCGCCACACCTCCGCCTACAATCTACTACCGTAGGGTACCCCCTAGGTAGACTGCGACGCATATTTCGTCGACAACCTCTGACTACCTCATCGTAGTTAATGAAACTTAAACCAAATACTGTGGATAGCTTTATGGATAAGGTTGTTAGCACATTATCGATCAGAACTGCGATCAGTACTTGAGTGACTGTTTATAAGAAAGGAATCAATTTCAATTGTTATTGAAAAATGCTCATTTATGCAAAAGTTTGATCTTGGCAAAACCCGCGTTGGATCCCAATATCCTGCGTTCCTTTATAATCACTACCTTTTTATTAGTCGGTTAAGACTTGTTGAGTACTCTCGTACTCATGGTTTGTTAACCCTTGTTGCAGATGAAGGTCAGAACCCTATTTGTACAACTTCTTGTTGTATGACCGTGGTTAATGTCGGTGAAGAATAATGTTTTTCTGTGACCCTTGGGCAGGGTGCTTAGTTTATGTGTAATGAAAGTTTACCGCTATGGTTTGAGATGTAATAATCGTACTTAAGTTATGTTTCCAAACTTATGGTTTGTAATAATACTTTTGTAAGACTTCCGCTACCTCTTTTCCTCTGAATGTAAATTTTTTATTGTATACTTCTGCAATGTCTGTAGTGAGATCTTGCTCGGAAAATGTGTGACTCGGTTCAATCCGATGACACCAGACAAACTTTTTAAGAACTTGGAACACTTGTGTTGCAATCAGAGGTTTTTAAGACAATGGTTAACACAAGTGGGCCATATTTCTCAAGAGGTTTTGTCACCTGATTGTTTTTATACCCTTTTTTATAGTTTAATTAATCTTTAATTATAATAGTTAATTATTGTCAACAGCAAGTCTAAGGATAATGGGGGCCTTGGGGCTCTTAATGTAGAACACAATATGAGGCTCTTCTTCTCAAGCACCTACATAAAATTCTGAATAAGAAAGACATCTTTGGGTATCTCTAATTTGGGAATGTTATTACAACAATGCTCATCCTCAATCCAAAGTGAAGAAGGCCTCGTTCTAGTGGAGGGAGATCTTAAAACTTCTAGACAAATTCAAGAGTCTTGCAAGTGTAAAATCTTGTTACTTGTGGCTATACCTATGGAACAATAGTGTGCCAACATCCTCATATGTCCCGAACAACTTCAGTTGTTGTAGGAAAACAACGTTGAAACCTCTTAGATTTTTTCCATGTCCCCTTCTCAAAGCAGGTTTTTCAATAATTTCAACTGTTGGAGCAAGACCTACAACTATTAATATTGAATGATCAATTGATACCTGGACATATATGTGGAACTCTTCTGGTTTCTCAACCTCAGAGGTTTTTGAAATCAGAGTTTGCGTTGTTTACTTTTGTTTCACAATGGTTAAACAAGTTAGTACAATTTAGTACTTTTGTTTCACAATGGTTAAACAATCTAGTTTGAATGATCTTGTCTGTCTTATTTTCTTTATTTTTTTCTTTTTGTCTCTTGAGCAGCTCTTGTGCTCTGTTTACTTTGTAAGTTAGCTTCTTTTTTTTCTAAAAAAATTACAGTACAAGCAAACCCCTCCTGTTTTCATTAAAAAATATACCTAGGGTAGTGTTTTGTTGCATCTCTTCCTTTCGAATCCAGAGCTAAAGCTCGGGCACCCAATTAAGCCACGTCACCCGTTAGCCTACTAACTGTTGGACACGGCAGGCAAGCGTCCGATGCTGGACCGGTTCAGGTCTCTGCCCGCTTCTATGCCCATCCAACAACTCGCGAAGTTTCTCGGTCCATCTGGCCCGTCATGCTTCTTGGGACTCTCCCCTTCTCGATGCAGGGGAGAGCGGGTGGCAGCGAGGGTGCGGAGACCAGCGAGTAGACGTGAACGCATCCAGCTTGGGACACGGGTGCCGCCGAAATGTTGGCCACCAATGCCTGCATAAGGCGGCACGAGCCACCGGCGATAATCCCTGGCGTGGCATTCTGCGTCTTGCTCCCAGCAACAAAGCCCACCGCCGGTCACCCCTATTTCCTAGTAGCCGCGACCAGAGTCACAAGTGCGGCAGCACCTACTCCCACTCCACGACCGACATCCTGTCCCCCATCCTTCTCACCTGCCTCGCACGCCCCCCTCTGTTGGATAAGCCTGCTTAGTTCACGCTCCTAGTTGTTTCAGTTATTAGCTTTCAATTGTTCAGGGAATAATCAGACTCTGAGTTGTCCACTCTAGAGCATTTGTATCAACCATGACGCATGCCCAGTTCATGTGGTGGTTCCAATAGTGGTGACCACGCACTGCATGAACTCACTCGTGGGATGGCGCGAGTCTGTAGGAGATCGTGTGGTGCGGGTTATTAGCGGTAATGGTGGCTTCAGCTGTGTAAGTCAGTTTCTATATATATTACACATCAATAGAGTCAGAAAAGCTATAGTTCAAGGCGGCACCAAAACTCTCCATGTGTTCTACTGTGTTCGCGTTGAGTTTGTGTGTGTTCCAGGGTGTCTTCCTCGTCTCCGGCAAGCATCGCCGGCGAGCAGAAGGCATCAAGTGGTATCAGAGCCATCGGTTTGCGGAGAGGCCGAGAGTGTTGTCATGGCGTTGCGGAGTCGGCGCCGCCACGCGCTCGCCACAGCGCTCGCCACACCGGAGTCGCTCGCCGCGGCGCCAAACGCGGAACCGTGGTGGACGCCGTCTGGTGCATCCTCGTGAAGCCGTCATCGAATGCGTCGTGCGGGAGACATCGGGCTCCGGCAACTGGCCACAACTCACGAAGACCAATTACGAATCATGGTTGATGTTGATGAAGTTGAAGCTACAGTCTCGCTATCTCTGGGATGCGATTGAGGACGACGACGTCGACTTCCACAACGACCGTTCCGCGCTGGAGGCCATCTGCTCCGGTGCGCCCAGGAGATGGTGCCCATATTGGCGATGAAGCCGTCGGCCAAGGAGGCGTGGGAAGCAATCCACACGATGAGGATCGGAGATGATCGCGTACGCAAGTCGACAGCTCAGAGGCTTCGGGCCGAATACGAGCAAATCGGGTTCCGTGATGGTGAGTCTATGGAAGACTTTGCTCTGCGTCTGTCTAATCTGGTGGAGCGCTTGGCAATCCTTGGTGATCCGGAGCCGAAGGAGAAGGTGGCTGCAAAGTACCTCCGCGTCGCGCGACCGAGGTACAAACAACTAGTGATCTCCATCGAGACGCTCCTCGACATCGATGAACTCTCGATCGAGGAGGTCACAGGGAGGCTCAAGGCGGCGGATGACGGCCACGACGAGTCTTGCGCGCCTCAACAACACCAAAGAGGAGCCTGTGGCGCGCGTCATGTCCCGGCTCCAACTCTCTGGCGGGGGCGACTCGGGTGGAAACCGCCCTCCCTCTTCGGCCCATTGACAGGGCCGCGGCGCTCCGCGCAGGAGTGACGCTGGGAGCTCGGGTGGTTCACAGCCACCGAAGCCCACCGGCGGGAATGGCACCGATATGAAGGCCATCGGCGACAACGAGTGCAAGTATTGCGGCAAAGCGGGGCATTGGGCCCGTGAGTGTCGCAAGAAGAAGAGGGATGAGGCGGCCCATACGGCACAAGCAGCCGAAGGGCCTAGCGAGGAGGCCCTGATGATGGGGATTGCCACTGTCTGCATTGACTCTCCGCCACAGGCGCCGCCACCGGCGTCCTCTGATGACCTCTCCGTCCAGATCGAGGGGGGAGGCTGTGCGCGGTGGACGTTCGCAGAGGAGGAGCCAGAGCCAGCAGCGCTCGTGGCTGTGGCGTCCGCCGGGGTCCCGAGGCACCTCTACCCCATGGCGTCGGAGGTCCACATGGAAGAGAACAAGTTGTTCGTCTAGCTCGATGAGAAGGGCAGCAACGGGGGTACACGGTGGATCTTCGACACCGGCGCAACAAACCATATGACGGGGGAGCGTCAGGCCTTCTCCGAGCTCGACACGGGCATCCACGGAACCGTTCGTTTCGGGGATGGCTCGGTGGTTGCCATCGAAGGGCGCGACACGATCCTCCTCAAGTGCAAGACCGGCGAACACCATGTGCTAGCCGGTGTCTACTACATTCCTCAATTGACGGCCCGCATCATCAGCTTGGATCAGCTCGACGAGGACGGCCACAAGGTTCTGATTGAGAAAGGCTTTCTCAGAATCTGGGACCGGCATAGGAGGTTACAGGTGAAAGTGAAGAGATCGGCAAGTTGGTTGTACATTCTCGACATCGATGTCGACCGGCCGGTGTGTCTTGCTGCTCGGAGCTCTGAGGTGGCCCGGCTGTGGCACGCCAGGTTCGGAGACCTCGGGTTCTAGGGGCTCAAGACTCTGTCCAAGGGAGCAATGGTGCGTGGACTTCCTCCGATCGAGCAAGTCGAACAAGTCTGCGACAGCTGCTTGACGGGGAAGCAGCGTCGGCACTCCTTCCCGTCGGCCAGCAGGTATCGTGCAGCCAACCTGCTCAACCTTGTGCACGCAAACCTCTGCGGCCCGATTACACCGGAGATGCCTGGTGGAAAGCAGTTGTTCCTGCTCGTCGTCAACGACAAGAGCCGGTTCATGTGGCTCGTTCTCCTGGCGTCAAAGGACCAAGCTGCGAAGGCCATAATCCAGCTCCAGAAACACTCAGAAGCTGAGGCGGGGCGCAAGCTGAGGACCCTGCACACTGATCGTGGCGGTGAGTTCACTGCGCGCGCGTTCGGGGACTACTGCGCCGAGCACGGCGTACAACGCCATCTCACCGCGCCGTACACACCCCAGCAAAACGCGCGTGGTGGAGAGACGCAACCAAGCGGTGCTTGGCATGGCCCGAAGCATGTTGAAGGCCAAGGGGATGCCAAACTGGTTTTGGGGGGAGGCGGTCTGCATGGCGGTGTACATACTCAACAGGTCTCCGACGAGGAGTGTTGAAAATATGACGCCGTTCCAAGCATGGTATGGTTTCAAGCCTCCAGTCCATTACTTCCGTACCTTTGGCTGTGTGGCGCACGTGAAGGTCGCTGGAGGATGCCAGCAGAAACTGGGTGATTGGAGTAAGCCAATGGTCTTCATCGGATACGAGCCGGGTTCCAAGGCCTACCGGTTCTACAATCCTGAGACTGGGCGCGTGATCATCTCACGCGATGCAGTCTTTGACGAAGGCAGGGCATGGGATTGGAGCAAGACTGAAGAATCAACAACGTCGTGGTCGGAGCCGTTCCACATCGAGTTCATGACGGCTCCGATCAAACAAGGCAGACGGGCGAACTCTGAAGCCCCGTCGGACTCTGCCTCTACTCCAGGCATGGGGGACGGAGGAGTAGGTCCGGGCTCTCCACTCACGCCTGTGCACTCATCGACCACGACAACGCCACCTGCATCGGTGGAGTTTGTGTCACCACCACAAGGTGATACGGACCTTGATGGAGATCATGATGACGACGCCCCTCTGCGGTTCAGAGCACTAGACAACGTGCTCGGACCGGTGGAGATTCTAGACTTGGCGGAGCGAGAGCTTGCCATCGATGAGGAGTTGCTTCTTGCTGGTGGGGAGGATGAGCCAGCAACATTTGAGGAGGCCCGTGGAGACGCACGGTGGCGCAAAGCCATGATGGAAGAGATGGCAGCCATTGAGGAAAACAAGACTTGGACGCTGGTGGAGCTCCCGTCTAGACAGCGTCCCATTGGTCTAAAATGGGTTTTCAAGTTGAAGCGAGATGAGCAGGGCATCGTTGTCAAGCACAAGGCCCGCATCATCGCCAAAGGGTATCTTCAGCAATCGGGGATCGACTACGACGAAGCATTTGCCCTAGTCGTAAGAATGGAGTCTGTGAGAACCCTGCTCGCTGTGGCAGCTCAGAGAGGCTGGCTTGTGCATCAAATGGATGTCGAGTCAGCATTTTTGAACGGCGAGGTGAAAGAGGTGGTGTACGTCCGGCAGCCGCCAGGCTTTGTTGCTGCTGGGCATGAGGGGAATGTGTTGCTGCTGAAGAAGACGTTGTATGGGCTTCTCCAAGCCCTCCGAGCATGGAACGCGAAGCTGGACAGGTGCGTGATCTCGGCTTCAGCAGATGTGCCAGTGAGCATCGCGGTTGTTTTAAACCCACTTCATTCACTCTACTGCAACGAGAGAATTCGGAGCATGGGTGGCTCATTCGCACGGCGACACATGTATCTGTCTGTTTTTCGAAAAAAAAAACCCTCCATCTTATAGGAAACTAACCCGCCGTCCAGTGCAGGACCTATAAACCGCATTCGCGTTTGTATTATTCTCATATAAGCCCCTGATCTAAATTTTATTCTAACATGAAGAAGCGAAAATTCCATTATTGCCTCATTTATGCATAAAACCCCCACGGGAGATTTGTTGGAGAGCCCCCGCCCACTGGCCCGAACCTGGACCTCCCCGAACCCTTACCCTCCATCCTCATTCCCCTCTCTCCTCGCTACCGCCGCCCCTCGCTGCTTGCGGTCCGCGCGTCTTCTCACCGCCATCGGGAGCCAGCAAGGTTCGATGTCGCCCTTCGCGTCCACAACACCACCTGTTGCTTCTCGCCACACCTGCTTCCCCGGCGCCACCATCGCTATAGCACGGGGTCGCGCGCGAGCTCTGTGGCATTCATGCACACAGCGGCACGGGAAGCCGCGCGAATCGGCGGTGCCAAGATAAGGTGGAACTCGCTGACCTCTGCGCACACGCTCATTCCTCGCGAAGTCTCGAGAACCCCATAAGAGAGCAGTCAGGTTCCCCACTTGCGATGAGAAATCGGTAGCTTCGCCCTCCTCCAGATCCGGGCGATACCTCCTCCTCCAGATCTGGCGTGTTGGAGACAACGGATGCTTCCCTGCATGCTGAGGAGGTACGCGTCACCCCCTTCTGGACATTGTGTGCTCTTGGGTCTTGGTCCATCCATCGATCCCTTATCACCTCGATCCTGATTTAGGCGCCGCGGATGTGTGTGGAGTTGAACGGGTCCCGTTCATCTCTGGTGAGCTGCCCCAATTGTGTCAGCGGGAGGAGAAATCTAGCGGCCAGGAACAGGACGACAAGCTAGATAACAGCCTTTTCATAGGCCATGCAAGTTCTTGCACTATGAGCAAGTTGTTACGTATTTCTGATTTCTCACAAATTTTGTAGACTTGATTTCCTTAGTTCCAGCTCCTCTACTGCCGCATCCATGACAAGGTAATTGCAGTGCATGATAATAATGACTAGCATGTATATGTGCCTTTGTAATTGATTTTAGTGTCACAATGCATTGCTTCCGTTCAAATAAGTAAATGTTTGTGCAACCATCGTAGCATTTTATTGGGTTTGGTTCATAACAATCCCTGATTACATATTTTTCTGCACTGCATTCAGAAGAGATGTGTGGCTTCTCGAAGAGGCAGAAGTGTCTCAGTTGTTTCTGTAGGCTTCCCTGATTACACTGAAGTCTATGTTTCCATTTGTTCCGATAACTGGTTTACCATATTTCAGATCAGTTTTCATGGTGGCAAGTAACACAACGTGTTAGCCTGCGCCAATCCTCAACTGCATTTGGCTGATGGACGTGAGTTCTCAAGAATTGGTATTTTTATGTTCCCTTTGATACAATTTTACTTTTTTTTTTCACCCTGTACCTCTGCATGAATCAACTGAAATGCTATCTGGTGAACATGTCAAAATAACCTTTGCTGTCTCTTGGCCTGAAGCCTTATAATACAATTACATTGCATGGTTTAATATAGCTGAAAAACAGAGATGGCAGAGGTGAGGCCTGTAGTTCTAAGCATGATTATAGAAGATTTGATGCACGCCATAAGTATATTATATTCATGATGGAGCACACAAAGCGCTCCTGATGTTCACATATACATGCCTAAATGAACTAGCGCCAATGTAGCTGATTGTTGGCTCCAACTCTCGGTACTCTAATATGTAGAGAGATAAGTGAGAATATGAGCAAAGCATTCTGTACCCAATTTCAGGTACAGAATGAAATGGTTCATATATGTTGTTACCTTTCTGCACTTGAATATATAAGGACATAGGCTGTTGGATAACTGTACAAATGGTGTATTTGGATTATCTAATGGATTATTGCCTAATTAATATTTGTACAAATGTCATCTGCTTCCAGTACGGTTACTAACCAGCTTATCAGTTTACATGCCAGTTACTAAGCTGTACACAAAATGTTAATAAGAGAGAACCATTTTCATTTTTTAGGGACAGTTGAAAACTCTAGCTTGATCTTACACATGAAAAGTATTACTGTATATTTTTTTTTGAGGACATGAAAAAAAGTATAATTCATTTTATAATTGAATTTTGGAGTATACATGTAGAAATGATCAAGACAATTATTTCCTTTGACAATATTTGTAGATGTCAAACTCATGGTGACAGTTAATTATTTTGCCCAGATTTTTATCTCTTTCGTGAGCTTCTTTAAAATGCTGGTTAGAATCACCTTTTGAGTAGAGATCTGAGTTTATTGTCCTATTTTTTTTGTTTACAATTATGTTTGCGGCCTTGATGACATGTTTATAGGATGTGTGCAGGGCTGTTTTGTCGAAATCAGGCAAGGTGTATGACGTTGCAAGTGTATGAAGTGTTGCAAGCTGGCTGTGCAGGGCTGTTTTGTCAAAATCATGCAAGGTGTATGACGTGTTGCAAGTGTATGAAGTGTTGCAAGCTGGCTCTGCTTTGTATCAACCAGGAGTGCAACCAGTTGAGCATAGACTTAAGCAAGCTTTTCAAGTCTAACTACATGACATTGTGAGATACTGTATTGTGGAAGTGTAATGTATATAAGCAGCCTGACTGTTTATGTGTGTCAGCTCGACATCTGAATTCATTGTGGAGGTGACACGACACTATGACGATCACTCGATCAGCTATTTTTTTAAAAAAACTCATGGCTGTAAAATGAGTATTTTGTCTTCTTTTGTATCTAGAGGACTGCAGTGACCATACAAAACATATTAAATGCAATTACTTCATAACTTATGCTATGATGCTTGATCTTAGATATTGAGATTGCTTATAATATATTATTCATGTCTGCCAAGCATAAACCTTTAGTTATTTAAGCCGATGCAGGGCGCCTGATGTCCTAGTGGAATGTACACCAAGGGTGATGAGGCTTCACGGGTGGTGGTTGGGGTCCATGTTGATGACCTGATCATCACCGGGGCAAAGCCAGCGGACGTCAAGGTGTTCAAGGAGCAGATGCGACGTTCGTTCAAGATGAGTGATCTCGGGCTCATGTCTTTCTACCTCGGGCTGGAGGTCAAGCAAAGGCATGATGCGTTCTGGGGCAAGAAGCTTATGCACGCAAGCTGCTGGACAAAGCTGGCATGGGAACTTGCAACCCGTGCCACACGCCGATGGAGGTACGTCTGCGACTCTCGGCGAAGAGCTCATCCCCAGAAGTCGACGCGACGAAGTACAGGAGCCTGGTGGGGAGTCTGCGCTATTTAGTGCACACTCGGTCCGACATCACATACGCGGTGTGCTATGTGTGCCGTTTCATGGAAACGCCAGGAGCACCTCGCCGCCGTCAAGCATATCCTACGGTACATCACTGGCACGATCGACTACGGCATCGTCTACCCCAAGCGCTGCAACACCGACGTCAAGCTGACTAGGTACACTCTAACTGGGTACACCGACAACGACTTGGGGGGAGACATTGACGAGAGGAGGAGCACTAGAGGTGTTATCTTCTTCCTTGGGGAGATGCCTGTGTCATGGCAATCCCAGAAGCAGAAGGCGGTGGCCCTTTCAACATGTGAGGCAGAGTACATGGCTGGCGCAGCTGGAGCATGCCAGGCCGTGTGGCTCGTGCGGCTGCTGGGCGACATCACCGGCGTCAAGGTCCAGCCGCCGCTGCTCAAGATGGACAATCAATCGGCAATCGCACTCAGCAAGAATCCTGTTCTTCACGACAGAAGTAAGCACATTGACACTAAGTTTCATTTTATCCGTGAATGTGTGGAGAGCGGGAGGATCTTCATCGATCACGTGAGCACTGAGGAGCAGCTCGCGGATGTTCTGACGAAATCACTTGGGCGCGCGAGGTTCAGTGACCTCCTTACTAAGATTGGGGTCGTCAAGATTGGTGAACAGAGATAGGCTTAGGGGGAGATTGTTGGATAAGCCTGCTTAGTTTCACGCTCCTAGTTGTTTCAGTTATTAG
The DNA here is from genome assembly GCA_022036555.1 of Microstegium vimineum. Lineage (NCBI taxonomy): Eukaryota > Viridiplantae > Streptophyta > Magnoliopsida > Poales > Poaceae > Microstegium > Microstegium vimineum. The sequence continues at coordinate 25,240,305 of CM039119.1, read as the reverse complement.
CTTTGCATTGTTCAGAGAATAATCAGACTCTGAGTTGTCCTTTCCAGAGCATTTGTAGCAACCATGACGCATGCCCAGTTCATGCGGTGGTTCCAATAGTGGTGACCACGCACTGCATGAACTCACTCGTGGGATGGCGCGAGTCTGTAGGAGATCGTGTGGTGCGGGTTGTTAGCGGTAATGGTGGCTTCGGCTGTGTAAGTCAGTTTCTATATATATTACGCATCAATAGTCAGAAAAGCTACAGTTCAAGGCGGCACCAAAACTCTCCGTGTGTTCTAATGTGTTCGCGTTGAGTTTGTGTGTGTTCCAGGGTGTCTTCCTCGTCTCCGGCAAGCATCGCCGACGAGCAGAAGGCGTCACCCTCGCCAGTGCCCGTGCGGGCGCCGCCGTCAAATCTCGAGTCACGTCACAATGAGGACCTACAGCGTCTCGCATTTCTTCCCTGCGGCCTGGTGCGGGGCCAATAGGGCCGTACCCCGTGCTCTCTACACATGAGCGCCGCAGCAGGGGAAAGCGCGCTGAATCATGCCTTGAGCGCCGCCACCCGCTCCCACTCGGCGTGAGGCGACCGGCAAAGCCGATTCTGAGTAACAGCAAGAGGACCAAAGACCAAGAAGGGCTTACAGAACTCCGTCGTCACCTTCGCCACAGATCACGCCCACAGAGAGCTCCGCTCTCCTTCAACACGAGGTAATCTCGAGTCAAACCCGTATATGGCTGCATCTAGCTCCTTCCCGTTTGAATGCTTCTTGACGTGGATCTATCATCTATGGCAAGTTTGGTTCTTTCTTCTCTCCACTAGTGATAAGTGCGCGCCCTTGCGCGCGGATTGCACCAGAGTTTCTGTTTCTTAAAATGTAGTTTGATTATTTTGAATACCGGAAGATAGAGAAGAGGCAACACGATAGATACGAAGCATTAGTTTAACAAGAAATATGAAGAGAATGAAGTCATTTACATATCTAGCGAGGGTATAGCCAAATTAGGATAATCAGCACAAATGGCGAACGTATAACAGACTAATAATTGAAAAGGTTGGCTGTATTGTCTAAGCAGCATAATGCTAAGAACATGGGTCTTAGCATAGCTCATCACAGAAAGGCATAGTCATGAAAAGTATGTAGATTATAACAGTATAGAACATATTATATTACACATGAATAGTCTCATTAGCATTAGCTATCACATGGAGAGAAACAATCATGTCTCTTGCACAGGACGTTTTTTGAGTGATGGTGCTCCTTGGTTGGTACTCAGGATGCATAGGCCAGCTATCATCAACAAATTCACGGCATCAAGTCTGTCAAAAGCCTGCTGAGGTCAGCATAGTAGACGTTATTTGTGGATATACCATAGTCCAGTTATAATATAGCAATTCGGCGGAAAGCAAGTATTGTTACCTCACGTACAATGATATATGCATGTGTTGTAACAACAATAAAGATCCTAGCATTGAGACTGATATAAATATTTCTACTGTATAACATAGGGACGGTGAATCTGTAGCAGCCAAAGAAACGCCTAGAAAATAAAATAAAGCTCATCCATGCATGAGGCATGAGCCCACTTGAGGTAATAAGGTTACAGTTCTCTGCAAAATCTAACATTTTCAGAATAGGACTGATTACATCCTGCTTATATTTGTAGCCTGGTTACATTTATTGGCAAGATAAAACTATGTTCAGTAAGTTGCCCAAATATTTAAAGGATCAGCTATATTGGTACTTTTATGCTCTCAAGTTTATCAGCAGGCAAGCACTTTTTACAATAGATGACTATTGTGCAAATATATGGTCTCATGAATAACTTTGGTAGAAGCCCTTTTATTCTCATGAATTTTGAAGAAGTGTACAATAAATGCAATGCATAACCTCAATGTCTAGCATGAACTCAATCCAAATTAAAATCTAATAATTATAGTTAGGCTTATGCCAATGAGCCATGAGGATGACATTATTCACAATGTAAAATATATGCAAAGCTCAGTTGCAACACAGTTCCCAAAAACGAGGGCACGCATACATATTAGAAGTTGTTCCATAATTGATATTTGGCCATGCTCTAAACTAAATTAGCTAATAAATGAATGAGGGACGATACTATTTTACTAACTGATATTGTCTTTGTAACCAATAGGTTATATGTATTTAGAGAAAAAATGGCAGCACCAGTAGAGAAATATAAGATACCTCTAGACAAATATTTATCATGTAAAAAGAACTTCACAAATGATGTTTGCACTGAAATATGTTCTTTTTAAATCTGAAGCAAACCAACAATTTGATGTGAGCATTTAGTAGTAAACAATATCTATAGGGCATCAAAGTTGATGGATAGAAATTTTTTTATGAGAATGGCATAGACGTACCTGTAATAAAAAGTTTTTCCTCTAAAATAGAAAGATTAAATAACAACCAAGAATTGTTTGCACTGATATATTCGTAGATTGATATGACACATTGTATCATTAGTTTGGTAAAGCATTTTTATAAGCTGTGAAATATCCCCTAAGATTTTTCCGTGACCAGATGGCCCATTTTCTGTGCCAGGCAAGTCTTCTCTGTAACACAAAACCTGATCACCCAAAAAACAAAGAAGGAAAAGCAAAAAAAAAGAAAGGGATACAAAATAGGGAAACTATGGCATTGAAGGTGAGGGGGAAAAAGTGAAACTATATATGTATTCCTAAATCAATGTAGTTGGTGACAGACTAACATCTTAGGACCAAACTTTTGATTAGGTAGAAAAATAGTGGGTCTTGGAGGAGGAACCAAACACGAAAAACATATCTTTGGCCAGAATTTCAGAAACACACGGCTCAACTGCATAACGACATGGTTGGCTGAAAAATCATCAATCTTCACATCAATCCCAATGAACTTGTCACTTGGCAACACTACAAGGTATGGATCAATATGAGAGATATAGAGATTGAGGAGCTAACCGATCAAGTTCAGTAAGACATTGGCGGCGCAATTCTAAGGTTTAATCTGGGACGACCATGCTTTCTTGGTATGCCAAGCTGTTATATATAACTTTTTTTTGCTACATTTAGGACAACTCCTAAAACAATGAATTGCAGTTAGAATCGTAGCTTTGACTACTATAAGACCACATCCAAATAAAAAAATGACATTGAAGACATTACATATATTAACTACCTCATTATATTGGAACGTAGGTAATTTCAGAAGTACCAGGTAGCGAGCAGTACCAGCAGCACATAACATGGGATAATTTCAGGACCGCTAATACCTGCACATATATACCATCTATGCATATTACATAGAATCAATAATATAGAAAAAAAAAGAAAATAACTTTATTTATGTGAAGTGTGGAGAGGCAGCCACATATATTGTTGATTTGCTACGAATAATCAAGGACTTATTTTCATACAAATGCATAACTGTGGTACACCAGAATATATGAAGGATAAGTAAAAACAAAAAAAAAATGTACAGCTTGGTGTTTTGGTTGAAGGATCAATTTTTACTCATTTTAAGAAGATTACTGCAACATGAATCATGGCAATTGCACATTTCACCTCTGTGTTCCATATCTGCATCCTAATTCTGTCTTACGAAGCCAATAACCTCATAGGTATACCCGTCTGCTATATTCATTGGTTAGTGTGCAATGGCAGCATAGATGTAGTCAACAAAATCGTTTTTATTAATTCTATAGCACTATCCTTTAAATGAGGAATTATCTAGCAATTAGAACATGCTAAGTACTATAATTTCAAAGGTAATAATGCCATTTTTCGCTGCTCAATAGAAACAGCACATTTGTCACTCTAAATTATTTCTCTTCCTTCCTTCAACAAATATCAGTTGAAGATATTAGTGTCAGGAATTTTAGGCTCTTAATTAATAACATGGAGTCCAAAGAATGTGTGGACTACCACAAATGCTTTATAAACATTAAGGAATATAAGCACCTTTTTTTACATATTTTACAATCCACAGGCAGAGGAAAACATGCAACATGTGGTACCTGATTGGCTGATTGTTTCACGGTGGTCCTTACAGCCTAGCACATCCATATGGACATTTCATCCAACACCTTGAAGGCACCTCGCTAACATTCTACACGCAAAGCACATATTAGTTGTCAAATGCAAGGCTTGAGGTGGGGCAGGAGGTGGTGCTCCAAACCTTTGGATACGTCGTTGGGAAGAGCAGGGACGTCCCCGGCCGTGGACACACCATCAACATCCGCCGCATCACCTGCCCCAAAGTAGAATGGGGAGATTATTTGGCGTGTGCCAAGGAGCCAAACGTATGAGCGGCTCAAGAGAGGATGATGGGAGGAGAATGCAGCAACGCGTACCTGCAGCGCCAACATCACAAACGATGGGAGGCTGGATAGCGGCGGTAGTCGGAGGCGTCGTGAGCCAGAGAGCCGGTGGCGAGCGCAGCCTGCACGTGGTCGTGCCCACAGGGGTTGCGCATCGGCACGGTGGTGGCCGCGGAAAGGAGATGTCGCCGTGAAGGCGAACTCGACAGATGACACAGCAGTCGGTGGTGCTGCCCCGAGGGGGCTAGGCCGCGCCGCACCCGCCGAGACGCCCCCTCGAGGACGGCCGCGCCCTTGGGCAGACAGCCGCCGGGCCCGCCACCGTGTCCGCTCCTGTTGACAGCACGGCGAGAGAGAGGAGATGGTGACAGGCGCTGCTAGCCGGCCGCTGGAGCAGATCCAGGCTTCCCCACCCCAAAATGCCCTTTACCGCGCAACCCAGACCTGGTTGCACCACCTCCGCGCCGCCGCTCTGGAGGCCACCCGTGCCGGCTGCCGCGCCGGAGACGTCGCGCCTCCACGGCTCGTCACCCTAGCCAGGGCTGGAACGCCGGGATGCGCCCTACCGGAGTTAGAGACAGAGAGAGGGGGCGCATGACGGAGGGAGCGTCCGTCAGCACGCCAGAGGGCGGCCACCGGGCGGCCACCGGCGCCGCGCCGCCGCCGGCACCAGGAGAGGGGAGAGAGAGGCGCGACAGTGGCCGCGGGAGAGGCGAGCCGGCGAGAGGAGCGCGTGGAAGCTGAGGAGAGACGGGAGGATACACGCTAGGGTTGGGGGCGAGTGAGGACGCGGGGCGAGGGGCCGGGTCAGCCGTCGCAGCGGCCAGACGGCGGGGTGTTCTCCGCAAAAGCGGCAGGCGGGCGGCTAAATGCAAAAATTCCATAAAATCAGAATGTCTTTACTGTTCACTAAGTCCCTAGCTATACCATGGGTTGATTTTGACTAAAATGGAGGACCTTTTTGCAAAACGGTCCGCGCCCTATGTCGCGATTCCAGCCGTCTAGAGGCACGATAATACAGGGTCCTGGACGAAAAAAATCAGAACGCCTTTACTGTTCACTAAGCCTCTGGCTGTACCGCGGGTTGATTTTGACTAAAATGGAGGACCTTTTTGCAAAATCATTTGCGCCCTGTGTCGCGATCCTAGCCGTCTAGAGGAACGATCGGACGGCCGGAACGAGGGGGGCGACGTGGCCAGGGCGAGGCCGCGTCGAGGCCGGCGCTTCTAAAGATAGTTCATGTGTTTGCTGCTACGACAGGAAGGTGAACAGTACAAGCTAATAAAAACTTACACATTGGTACCAATCCATACATAAACTTATAAAAACTGTAGGAAAATAACTATAGATCAAAATATTATGAAACTAATTTAGTTAGATTCATAACATAATTCTGTACCTTTTGAAAATATGTTTGCACATGCTACTCTAACCAAATTTTCTTTATTTTTATTATAATGCACAGAACTTGAAAAGATGCAAAATGAATTCCCAATGGCTCCACAAATTTCAACACTAATTTTATTGGATCTGTTGTGATAAGCTTGAGAAATCCATATGCACATGTGTAGGGTCGAGATAGCGGACTAGAGGGGGTGAATAGTCCTTTCTAAAACTTAAGCGCAACGGCTAACCGAAACAAATGCGGAATTAAAACTATCAGTCTAGCCAAGACTACACCCCTCTATCTAAAACTCTAGCACCTACCAAAGAATGTCTAAGAAGTTAACTAAGGTGTCGGGCTAGGAAGCTCGTCTAAACAAGTCTAGGTTACAAGGTCACACAAACCTAAGCAACTAGTACTCTAAGCAAACCGAGAGCTCCTACACATACTAGTAAGCAAAGCAGAAAGCACCTAAGCTCACTAGCAATGCTCTCTAGCAAGACTACACAAGTCAACTAGAGAGCTCAACTTACTTAGCTACACAAACTAAGCAATGTGACTAACAAGGCTACTCAAGCCAATTAGCCATGCAAGAGCTACTTCTATGCTACACAAGCTAGAAGGTAACTAGGCAAGCCACACAAACTAAACTAGTTACAAGAGCATCAACTACTCACTAGCACAAGTATATGAAAGTAAATACAAGCTAGTGATTTGGAGAATGCAAACCGAGAAGAAGAACAAGGTTGGCACGGTGATTTTTCTCCCGAGGTTCACTTGGTCGCCACGAAGCTAGTCCCCGTTGTATTAGCTTACTCACTTGGAGGTTTACGACTTTTACAGGCCTCACTCGCCTAACCCCATCAAGGGTTGCCGCCTAACCAACACAAGATGAGGGCACTCAACGATACCTTCAACTAGAGTTGCTCTTCGCGATCTCCCGCGGGGCGAGCACAATACCCTTCACAAAGCTCTTCTCCGGAGCCACGCACAAGCTTCTTGCGTGCTTCGACGGAGACTCGATCACCAAGCTGTCTAGGAGGTGGCAACCTTCAAGAGTAACAAGCACCACCGACTTGCAACACGATCATCTAGTGCCACACGAAGCTATCTCTCAAAGCAACGCACTAGAGATCACTCACTCGCAATTAGAATCGCATTATTGCTTGCACAAGTGAGTTAGAAGGCTCCTTCACCAAGCACACATACCCAAGGTGCTCAACTAGCCCCAAGGGCCGGCCAAGGGCTATAAATAGCCACACCCACGAAACAAGCTATTTTTCCCACTCAATGGGCTTCCTGCAGAGGGTCCAGACGCACCCATCACTGGGGTCCGGACCATGCCGCGCGCGTCCGGACCTCCTGTCCGTTTGAACCGACCGTTGCCGCCCTGCATCGATCGCTGCCACGCTTCTCCGGACTAAGCAACAGTGCGGGTCCGGACCAACACTCCCAGCGTCCGGACTAACACTCCCAGCATCCGGACTCCAGCAGAGAGCTCCCCAAGAGCACTTTTCATCCGGACGCTAGTCCGGAGTCCACTGTCGGGACGACGAACAGCGTCCGGATCTCCTCTGTCAGCACAACACAGTCAGTGGGGGTGGTGTCCGGATGCACAACCAATGGTCCGGACCGCCACAAACCCAGCGTCCAGAGTCCGCAGACTCAGCCAAACCTAGGGTTTGGTTCCGAACCCAAACGCAATGGTCCGGACACCGAAAACCCCTAGCGTCCGGAGCTTGAAACTTAGCCGAGACTCCTCCTAACTTCTTCCTTTGCTTCTCATGTGTTAACACAAATGTGTTCTTCACCTTGTGCAAGTGTGTTAGCATTTTCACAATCATTTTCAAAGCATTTTTCACTAGCTCTCACCGTGCCACTCGATCCTAATGTATCACAAAGTTAGATCGCTCAAGTGGCACTATATAACCGTTATGCAAACAAGTTTGCCCCTCTTGATAGTACGGCTATCTATCCTAACCCGGTCATATACTTCTCTACACACCAAATGACCGGTGAAATGAAATGCCCTATAGGTTATACCTTTGCCTTGTGCATTCCATTCCATCTTCATCTCCATCTCCAATGTTGATGCAACACATGCACCAACCTATCACCAAATGATATGATCCACTTCATATCATCACATGACCGTATTGGTTCATCGACCTTGACCTTACTTGCTCTTCACCGTTGCATTGGTCCATCGGTGCCAAGCATCACTCACTTGCCCTTCACACTTGCAACCGGTCCATCAAGCCAAGCCTCATCTTGATCTTCTCCACCTTGGTCACATGACTCCATGTCATGTCTCATGTACAATAAGCTCCTTCATCATATAAACACCTGTGAACTAATCTTCTGTGTATATATCACTCAAAACACATATTAGTCCACCTAAGTTGTCACTCAATTACCAAAATCACACAAGGACCTTTCAATCTCCCCCTTTTTGGTAATTGATAACAACTCTATAAAGATATGGAAATTAAGATCATTTTGGACATTATGCCATTTATCCATTATTTAAGCTCTATGCCAAGATTTGGATAAATGCCACAAAGTCCGACTTGGTAGTGTTAGCTCCCCTACATGTATGCTCACAAAGGTTTAAATTAAGTTTTGCACACATGCATGAATAGACATTATGGGAGTGCTAGCACTACTAAGTGATGCTAAGGGATATAGGATAAACCTTTGAAGATATCCATGTAGTTCCACTTTGAAGTTCATCCTTAGCACCATGGTTAGCTAGATACAACAAAAACACTAGAAACCCCATGAGATCAACATTATAAGCACGGTTTCTAGATACCAATATAAAGATCATATATCTAGCTTACCAACCTATGCATGCTAGTTTATCAAATCATCATCCAAATGCTATAACTAGCATACACCACACAAGCATGCATATAAAGATAAGACTCATGCAATATGCAAGCAAGCATATGAATATGCACATATAAAATGCAATCAATCAAGTTCATGAGCTTGCTCCCCCTACTTGTGTGCATCACTTAGTCCAAGACTTTGATCCTTTCAATCTTGTTCCCTTGTTCATGTCCATGTCTCTTTCCCTTTTTGTGCATGTCCAACATTTCATATCTTTCCACTAATCTCTCTCCCTTTGTCATCAATTTCCATAAAAGGTAACATTTCTTTATTGATGCAAAGGTTGCACTAGGGTAGATGGTTGATACTTTTTGATGGACACTAACACATATGTATTGGATGACTCTTCATGTAAGATTATTGACCATGATACCTTTGAGTAGGGCAACTCCCCTTTGGTCAAAGCAATTGTCATTCAAATAATCTTTGTAAGCAAGAGAACTATGATTTGATCACTTAAAGTTGAGGATCACTTGTAAACTTGTAGAATACCACTTGTGACATACCACTTGTAGAATAACTTGAATGAAATACTTGTGGAATATCACATGTATGCTAGAACTAGACATCTTTTGCAAGTACCAATATGAAGGTTAATACTATTTGAAATATTAGCATACGTCTAGATACCACTTGAAAGTTATATCTTGATATCCATTTGCATTGTTGTCTTGTTTTTGAACTAGATTCATCTTTATGAGCTTCTTTGTTGGACTTGAACTAGAATGAATAACACAAGCTTTCAAGTCCGGTTTAAACCCTCTCTAAGCTTCTTCACATGCATTAAGCGGTTATCTTATAGAGGTTGTACTTGTCATTTAATTGTAATCCAAAATAGGTCAAGTACTTGGGTTTACTAGCTCATGAACAAACTCATATACTACCACTAGATTCAAACAATCAATCAAGCAATAGTGGTAGACTATAAGCATAAAAATCATTTGATTTTCAATGAATGAGTACTATGGATGACTATATGCACTAAACATGTCCTGAGCAATAATATATGCATATGTCAAACAATTTCACCTTTGCTATGTTGGAGTAGAGGATAGTCATATAGATTTCATCTCCAATTAGCAATGTGAATTCCAATTAAGAACATGGTGAAGGCCAATGAATACCAATATAAATTCTATTATTCACCCATATGATTTGAGTCCCACTAAAGATCAAGTGCACTTCCTTGTTGTGGTTGACTTGCTTCTTCTTTGATCTTTGCTTGCATGAGAGAATACCAAATGATGTACCACTTGTAAATCATGATACCACACATGTAGGAATGTTCATGCATCTCTCTCTTTTTGGGTGTTGCTTGCTTGCTTTCTTCTTGATCAATCCTATTGATAGCTTCAACTAAGCATCTCCAAATGATCCCTATATTATCACTTTCATGTTAGCCTTCCAAGCACCACACTTGGTTTACCTACACAAGGCGACAAGCCCCTACAAAAGGGAGAAGTGACCTTTCTCTAAGAACCATCCTTGATACTCACTTGAAATGTCTTTGTTTGATTGATCATCATCTTGAGTACTAAGCATGTGCCAAATACACTCCAAAATCAAATGGACTTGTACTCATTGCTAACATAGGAACCTCAATTACTTATAAGCATGATTCCAACTTGAGGACCTTTCAATTTGAGTGACTCTAAGTCAATCCAATGTTTGTCACTTTTCTGGCAGATTTTGCACTCTTCAAAGAATATATCATATCTCTCAAAGTACATATCCAATGATCATGAAATTTGGTGGAGATGTGCTTCACTAAGTCATCTAGCAGCCATAAAAATTTGAGTTTTATTGGACTTCTAGATTGCTACCAGATTTCACATCTTTCCACCTAGGTACATGCTGAAAACTGCTGCACATGTGTTGACAAGATCCACTCCAAAACCAAAGTGTCCCTTATCCATTATTCATGAAATTTTCACAGAAACTACTACCATAAGTGTAGAGCATGCACATCAAATTTTAAGCCAATCCAAATAGATTTGAATTCCCAAACATGGCCATGATCACAGCTAGCTCAGATTTTGAATAAAAGACAGATTTGAACACAATGAGCTATGCTTCTTTAATTTGAACCAAACTTGATACTAACTTGTTTGAACACTCTCATAAGACATATATCCATTCAATCCACTTACTAAAAGTAGTCTCATGATCATATCCATTCAAATCAACACAAACTTGATCACTAAGCATTAATCCATTCAATCAACTCATAGCAAGCAACTAGTGCACACATATATATCCAATTCAAACAACTCATATGCACTAAGTGTATATCCAATTCAATCATCTTATACACACCCAAATGAACTTAATCAACAATAGATATACCTTAGTAGACCATGATCAATCCATTAGCAAGCTTCAACTTGAATATTTGCAAGCCTTCAACTAATCCAATAAATCACCACAACTTGATCATACACTTGTATGTTGTAGCACTTGGACTTGATTCTTTTGTCTTGGCATTAGGATGAGAATAGAACTAAGCTTCATTACTTGATTCAATCATATGATGAACACTTATGAACTCAAATGAATCAAGTCTCTAATGCCAATGGTACCTACACACAGTCATCCACTTGTTGATGGTACCCAAACTAGTTTGGGTCCTCTCAAGTTAGAAGCAACATACTTAGGCAATGCCTTAGTATGGATAGCGGGATGTTTTACAATAGCAACCATAGAGGTACCATTACCATCCTTTCTAAGCATGTGATCATCATCAATTGAAATAGGCTTAGAAGTCATACCTAGGGGACATGAATGAGCCATGTGTCCCCTTTTCTGACATGAGTAGCACACTCTCTTTGCTTGAGCCTTTTCTTCCTTGCTTATGTTGTCCTTCTCAGTGTCTTGCCTCCTTTGTTTTGCTTGATTCTTTATCTCAAGCTTGGTAGGACACTTCGAGGCAAAGTGTCTCATATCTTCATACTTGAAGCATTTGATATGAGCCAAATGATTCTTCTCTTGATCTTTGCTCATCATCATCTTGTTGACATCATGAATGGGAGTTGGATGCCTTGCTCTAGCTTTGCCACCTCTTTTTGTCTTCTTCTTCTTTGTCATCCCCGAATTACCATCTTCATGGTTGATCTTGTATTGCACTTGGGGCTTGACTTGTGGCTTAGCTTGAGCATTCTTGGTTGGTCAAACATTTGTAAGATGTCCCATCCCATGGCACTTGAAGCACATGAAATGAGATAGCTTCTTTGGTTCTTGCTTCTTCTCTTTCTTGCCCTTGCCCTTGCCCTTGTGGAAACCGATTCCACACTTGTCACCATAGCTTCTTTTATTGTTCATCATGTGCTCAAAGGTCACTTTGGAGTTGTAGCACCTCTCTAGCTTGTTGCTCATATTCTTCAATTCAATTTTGAGCTCATTATTCTCCTTCAAAAGGTTAGTCTCACAAGACATAGAAGTAGAACAAGCATCTATATTTGAAGAACATGGCATATCAAGTAAATCATCACAAGAGGTGGATACATTCTTCTTCCCTACATCACAAGGGTTAGCAACAACATGTGATTGATCATTTGACCCAAGTGATGAGCTCTCTTCATTTTTAAGATTTAGCAATTCATTAATTAGAGAGCCATGTTTGTGAACCAAAACCTCATGAGACACACGAAGTTGCTTATGATCTAGCTTTAGTTCCTCATGTGAAGATTTAAGAACATCAAGTAAGTGCTTATGTTCTTCACATGAGTTCTTTAGAAAAGAGTTTTCATCTTTTAGTTTCTTAGTTTTGATTAACTCATTTTCTAAAGCTTTGGAGAGTTTGCACACAAGCTCAAAGTTAGGGTCATCACAATCTACAATCACATTGCCAATTGATACCTTAGTGTCACCATGTGATATGAAGCAATGTGATGAGGTAGAAGAGCTTGTGGAAGCATCACTCTTATAGCCCGAGCATGCATGCATCATCATCATTATAATCAAGTGTGATTGGAATAGGATCATCAATTGCAACACTTGATGTTGGGTCTTCATCATTTTTGTCAAGTGATCTTGGGGTAGGTAGATCATCTTCATCATCACTTGACCATGAGGTGGAGTAATCTTCCACAACCACCAAGTTGTAGTCATGCTCAAACTCTCATGTGCCACCAACTTGGACACATCATCATCATTGTTTGGAACCTTCTTATATTTTTCAATGAGGTAGGTCCAAATCTCATGAGCGCTCTTCATGTCCATAATCTCACCAAAGATGTTATCTTTAATAGAATGGTAGAGAATGTTAGTAGCTTGGCAGTCGAGATGTAGGCACTTCTTTTGTGCTTGAGTTGCATCCTTTCTCTCAATTGCACAAGAGAGTCTCACATCTATGATCCATCACATTTGGGGAGAAATAAACTTAAAATTACATGTCAACCAATTTCTCCATCGTGCAAAGTGTGTGCCATAAAAAATGTGTGGACACTCAACATCTAGCCCATAAGTCGCCATCCTCTCGGGTCGGTAAAGACCACAAATGAGAGACCAAGCTCTAATACCGCGTGTAGGGTCGAGATGACAGACTAGAGGGGGGGTGAATAGTCCTTTCTAAAATTTAAGTGTAACGGCTAACCGAAACAAATGCGGAATTAAAACTATCGGTCTAGCCAAGACTACACCTCTCTATCTATAACTCTAGCACCTAGCAAAGAATGTCTAAGAAGCTAAATAAGGTGCCGGGCTAGGAAGCTCACCTAAACAAGTCTAGGTTGCAAGGTCACACAAACCTAAGCAACTAGTACTCTAAGCAAACTGGGAGCTCCTACACATACTAGTAAGCAAAGCACAAAGCACCTAATCTCACTAGCAATGCTCTCTAGCAAGACTACACATGTCAACTAGAGATCTCAACTTACTTAGCTACATAAACTAAGCAATGTGACTAACAAGGCTACTCAAGCCAATTAGCCACGCAAGAGCTACTTCTATGCTACACAAGCTAGAAGGTAACTAGGCAAGCCACACAAACTAAACTAGTTACAAGAGCATCAACTACTCACTAGCACAAGTATATGAAAGTAAATACAAGCTAGTGATTTAGAGAATGCAAACCACCGAGAAGATGAACAAGGTTGACACGGTGATTTTTCTCCCGAGGTTCACTTGGTCGCCACCAAGCTAGTCTCCGTTGTATCGGCTCACTCACTTAGAGGTTTACGACTTTTTACAGGCCTCACTCGCCTAACCCCCTCAAGGGTTGCCGCCTAACCAACACAAGATAAGGGCACTCAACGATACCTTCAACTAGAGTTGCTCTTCGCGATCTCCCGCGGGGCGAGCACAATACCCTTCACAAAGCTCTTCTCCGGAGCCACGCACAAGCTTCTTGCGTGCTTCGAGGGAGACTCGATCACCAAGCTGTCTAGGAGGTGGCAACCTCCAAGAGTAACAAGCACCACCGGCTTGCAACACGATCACCTAGTGCCACACGAAGCTATCTCTCAAAGCAACGCACTAGAGATCACTCACTCGCAATTAGAATCGCACTATTGCTTGCACAAGTGAGTTAGAAGGCTCCTTCACCAAGCACACTAAGGGAAACACATACCCAAGGTGCTCAACCAGCCCCAAGGGCCGGCCAAGGGCTATAAATAGCCACACCCACGAAACTAGCCGTTTTGCCCACTCAATGGGCTTCCTACAGAGGGTCCGGACGCACCCATCACTGGGGTCCGGACCATGCCGCGCGCGTCCGGACCTCCTGTCCGTTTGAACCGACCGTTGGTGCCCTGCGCCGATCGCTGCCACGCGTCTCAGGACGCAAGCAACAGTGCGGGTCCGGACCAACACTCTCAGCGTCCGGACTCGAGCAGAGAGCTCCCCGAGAGCACTTTTCATCCGGACGCTAGTCTGGAGTCCACCGTTTGGACGACGAACAGCGTCCGGATCTCCTCTGTCAGCACAACACAGTCAGTGGGGGTGGCGTCCGGACGCACAGCCAATGGTCCGGACCGCCACAACCCCAGCGTCCGGAGTCCGCAGACTCAGCCAAACCTAGGGTTTGGTTCCAGATCCAAACGCAATGGTCCGGACACCCAAAACCCCTAGCGTCCGGAGCTCGAAACTCAGCCGAGATTCCTCCCAACTTCTTCCTTTGCTTCTCATGTGCAAACACAAATGTGTTCTTCACCTTGTGCAAGTGTGCTAGCATTTTCACAATCATTTTCAAAGCATTTTTCACTAGCTCTCACCGCGCCACTCGATCCTAATGCATCGCAAAGTTAGATCGCTCAAGTGGCACTAGATAAGTGTTATGCAAACAAGTTTGCCCCTCTTGAAAGTACATCTATCTATCCTAAACCCGGTCATATACTTCTCTACACACCAAATGACCGGTGAAATGAAATGCCCTATAGGTTATACCTTTGCCTTGCGCATTTCATTCCATCTTCATCTCCATCTCCAATGTTGATGCAACACATGCACTATAATCCACTTCATATCATCACATGACCGTATTGGTTCATCGACCTTGACCTTACTTGCTCTTCACCGTTGTATTGGTCCATCGGCGCCAAGCATCACTCACTTGCCCTTCACACTTGCAACCGGTTCATCAAGCCAAGCCTCATCTTGATCTTCTCCACCTTGGTTACATGACTCCATGTCATGTCTCATGTGCAATAAGCTCCTTCATCATACAAACACTTGTGAACTAATCTTCTGTGTATATATCACTCAAAAGACATATTAGTTCACCTAAGTTGTCACTCAATTACCAAAATCACACAAGGACCTTTCAACATGTGTCTTTATATTATATTATGCACTTTAATTGCCTTATTTTGGTGAAAAGAATTATCTCTTTGTCATAAAAATAGTAATAGGTAGAATAATATGATCTTGTGGTTAGACCACTATTTTTCCATTACAACCACACTTATGCCCTATTGAATGATTTGACAAAGGACCATACTCTGATCTACGGCCAATTTGTTTATGATGAAAGTGGATTGGTTTAACAAGTGTAGAATTAGAAAAATAGTGCATATGCCCTTAGCTTCCAGGATTTGTTTTAAAAAAAATGTAATACTACTACAAGATGAAATTAAATTTGAATATAAAGAGACCGGTTATATTGTTTGATGTAACACATAGAAATAAAGAGATTTTTATGAATGCGTATCAACCTAAAAAAATGGAAGTCCAATTTTTACAATCTAACCATTTTACCCAGGCCGTGTTTATTAGCACTACTTCAGCACTATTTTTCAGCGAACAAACAATATTTTTCTCTCACAACGAATCAGCATAATCATTCCGCATAAGCTAAATTTCAGCACAACGAACATGGCCTCAGTGTTATTTCATTTGTGTGATCATCTAATTGTCAGCACTTTGACCATCAGTTAGAGAGCCATACAAAAGGCCTTCATGAAAACTTGAGCCATTTTGCAGAAGATTTAAAGCATGTTACTTACAATCAAAGCAAATTTGGCATACCACATAGATCTTTATTAAACTGATTATACATTTTTCTCCAAACTGCAGAAGGGAAGATACCTCCAAATAAACTTCCACTAACTCCGGTTCGAGTGGTTAGCATGGATGAAAAATTGAGGCTTTAGTGCACCTCAAGCATTACAGAAATTTAGAGAGAGGGATGGGACAATCATGCTCAGTGCTCACCATAGCAAGCCTTTGATATATTTTACACAGTGGGGGCAAGAGGTTCCAGAAGTCTAAGCAGATTGCAAGCCATGCTTCTTATTTGGTGATACTTTAGATTTTCTAACTTCCCTACTTCTATTCTTTGCTTCTTCCCATCTCAACAAGGAATACTTATTATTGTTGTGCTAAAATTTCTCAGTTTGTGGAGCAGTTCAATATGCCGTTCCACCGGAATTCTATAGACTATCGATAGGCTCGGCTAGGTCAATGCCGTACAAATTTGCTAAGTTGGCTAGTCTTGCAAAATATAAATAATCTTGTAGCTACATTTGATTTCTGAGCTCATAACAACACAATAATACTCAAAATAATAATTGCTCCATCAAACAAATTAAACAACAAGCGCAACCACACAAGGTCTTGCACAGCTGAAATGAACAGGCCATCATCGTTCCAAACTTTTTTTTGAAAGCATCATCGTTCTCTAACCTTGTACATATGAACTGGTCCAATCCACAGAGAGAGCGACTTCCCATTAGGTTCCCACTGAATTTGATTTTGGTAATATAGATTTGTAGCTTCATTAGGAATCTTGGTTATCTGTTATGCACTTATGATGTCCAACATTTGTTTCGTCTAAACCTTTGAACTGTTCTATCTGTTGATACTTTAACTATATATGCATTGAAGAGTTACTGGATCTAACTAAAATGCACATTTTGTTTTCCAATGAGCAACACCCTTGCTTTGGAAATTCATAAGCTGCAATACTCTATAGCTTTTGTTCAATGTCAAGGCCAATTTTGGCTTTCTTTTATGTCAGATTTATTATCGGTCAAACTCTGAGCTTATGTTTCTAAACTTTGCCATGCTATAATCTGATATTCTAAACTTGCATGGATATAATCTAGCATAATATAAGGCTCGAAACATCTCAGGATCAACAGATATACATGATGTATCAGAAAGTATGTTTGAACAACCCTGGTTTATGGCATAAGAAGTCACAAGCAAGCATGTTTGAAGAACCCAGGATCTACATTAAACACTTTGAAAGTAGATTAACTAAGACCATAAGAACATGATATACAAGTTGTAATTCCACACACAAGCCAACTAAAGGGTGGCGCGGCGCCGCGCCCGTGTCTTTCTAGTCAGTATCCGAAGCTGGTGTCCCCGCTTCCTTTTATTTTGGTTCACTCCTGTATGCTTTCAACAAAAGCACGGGTGCTCAGTACAGTAGGTAGTAGAGTACAAAGGATGCATGATATCACAGGAACACTCCCGATGTAGTGTTGAGAATTTTGTCAGCTAATATCCTGTACACCCGCTCCGACGGGTGAGCTGAATCGAAGAATACGTACTTATCCACGTCCTGACACGTCAGTGGTTCTTCGAAGCCGCAAAGGACAGCTGTCTCGATTAGTCCTGTGCCACAGCAACCTTGCGCTATGTTGTCGAATCCTGGTGGTCATGCAGGGAAAGTAAACAAAACCCGATCGACAGCGTGAATATTTCACAGAATATATTGTGCTCGTCAACTCATATTCATCATGCTACCCTTGTGAGATGAGAACGGTCTTCTCTTCTCGCATCATATCATGGCAGAGGGCAACAAGTTATTCACTCTCTAAAGGATCTATTTAATTTCATTCCATTAGCAGCTAATTATCGGCTAGCTAACTTACAGTTAAAGTTAGCTAGCTATCTACTAGTACTAGGTATGAAGTTTTTGATAAATTAGTAGGTGGTTGAAGTGTTGTGTTTATTTCTACCGTAATATCCTTGCTTTTGACGAACTAATTAAGTTAACACAAGCCTGGATGCATGATATCACTAACCGTAGTGCGACGGATTGGCAACGATGTCAGACAACACGGTGTACGTGTCAACGTAAACCACCAGCGCGTCGGCGAGGTCGCCGTTGAGCTTCTTGAGGGCCTCCTGCAGCTCGGCATTGAAGCGCATCGCCAACTGGTTGTGCTCCTCGTTGCACTCGCCTGGCTCTCTGTGGTTCCGCGTCCTGGAGAGAGGCAAGCACCCGAACGGAGGGAGGCCGTTGATGCCGAACTTGCGGGCGCCGAGGTGGTAGGCGTCGCGGACGGCGGCTTCCGCGAGGCTGACGAGGTAGCTGGCGTACTCCGTCGGGGTATACTGGACGGCGCGGACAGGAAGCGTCAAGTAGTTAAGGATGAAGTCGTTGGTGCCGATGCTGAAGATGTACACAGCCTCGGCGATGATCTCCTTGGCCACCGACTCCCCTTTTGCGGCTTCCAGTCTCGCCTTGTACTCCTTGAAGTACTCCAGCTGCTGGCTCATGGGTATAACTGACTGGAACAGATTTCATTTTGACAGCAGGTACGTTCCAACGACCATGTAATTAGTTGCAGAGTAGAAGCAAAGGTTATTTTCACTGGTAGAAAAACCGTTTTTACTGGCGCTCCAAAAAAATAGCACAATCGGTTTCAGTTATCAGCCGTCTGTACTGGAAAAACGGTTCCGAACGGCTCTGAATCGCGGTTTACTTAAAAAATCCGTCTGTAGAAATTTCTACAGGCGGTTGTCTTAAGGAACCGCCAGTAGAAATCAATTTCTACAGACGGTTCGTTAAGACAACCGCCACTAGAAATCAACCTCGGATTTTTTTCCACTGATTTTTTTGATTTTTTAAACGATCTCGGATGGAAAAACTTTCTACATTAAATTTGTAGATCTCGAAAAGTTATGAAACTTTGTAGTTGACAACTTTTTCATTTGAAATCATCTTGTCATCGAAAAATACGTTCGAATGTGTCAAATTTGAGATTCAAAATTTTGTAAACGACCTCTGATGGAAAAACTTTCTACATGAAAGTTGTAGATCTCGAAAAGTTATGAAACTTTGTAGTTGACAACTTTTTCATTTGAAATCATCTTGTCATCGAAAAATACGTTCGAATGTGTCAAATTTGAAATTCAAAATTTTGTAAACGACCTCAGATGGAAACACTTTCTACATGAAAGTTGTAGATCTCGAAAAGTTATGAAACTTTGTAGTTGACAACTTTTTCATTTGAATTCATCTTGTCATCTAAAAATATGTTCTAATGTGTCAAAATTGAAATTCAAAATTTTGTAAACGACCTCGGATGGAAAAACTTTCTACATGAAAGTTGTAGATCTCAAAAAGTTATGAAACTTTGTAGTTGGTAACTTTTTAATTTGAAATCATCTTGTCATCAAAAAATATGTTCTAATGTGTCAAATTTGAAATTCAAATTTTTGTAAACGACCTCGGATGGAAAAACTTTGTACATGAAAGTCGTAGATCTCGAAAAGTTATGAAACTTTGTAGTTGACAACTTTTTTATTTAAATTCGTTTAGTGGCTCAAACAATTAATTTACACTCGGTTTAGTATAGAATATGAGAAACTAAAACGGAATCTAGACATAAGTGTCATATGGGTGGAGTGGTAGAGTAGTTAACACGCGAAGTAGAGGTTTCTAGTTCGAATCACCACGAGCGCAGAATAGGTGGGGGTATGTTTTTTCTTTTCTATTTTACAAACGCGATTTTCGGATAGTCATTTCTACCGGCGTCTCGAACCGTCTGTAGAAATCTACATGCGGTTCTTAAAAAATCGCCAGTAGAAATGACCGATTTCTACTGGCCCCAGCGCTGGTGGTTCGGAAAAACACCTGTACAAATAGCTTCCGAACCGTCAGTGAAGACACTTTTTGTACTAGTGTTTAATTAGGTAAGTAATTCTTGCATCTCTTTTGTGGAACAAGGTACAAGGTACTTGGTATTAACAATAGTTAAATTATATTCACCATATAACAACTTCACAGGGGATGCAGATTAGTCTAATGGTGCGTTTGGGAGCGTTCTATATATGAAGCGGATTCTCGAACATAATCACCCTCTAGCTATTAAACAATTTCTTTTCCAGAGTGAAGTGATTCTCGGTAATTCAGTGAAGTGATTCACTGAAATGAACTAAGAGGTTGAGAGCTAAAAAAATTAGCTTATTCTTCTTCTTCTGATGATGATTCTGTGATTTGTCTCTAAATTATGATTATTAAAATGAATTCAATTCCAAGAATTCAAATGAGGCATTAGTGATTATTGTTCTCAAACTTTAATCCTCTATTCTAATCATGCTAAGGTGGGTTTCACCCAAGGAAGATCATTGTTTTACAACATAAATCTGGTTAACTAGTATTAGCTCTTATACTTGTAGGACCGGAACCCTGGTCTTCCTCTTTTTTTTTCTTTTGCAGCAACTACTTTGTTCTTGGACAATTATAATAATGCAAGTTTATATTTTTCACTTAATGGCGATGAACATTTTGTTGACGAACAGTCGAACACTAATTAAAGTGACAGCATAGGGTATCGATAGGATTATGGCCATGGTTTATCGTGTGAATATCATTACTCAATTTTGTTAATTAGTAGACTACATGGAAATATTATATCTTATTTGTCCAAAGTAGAAGGTTCAAAATTTCTAGTGCAAATGTAATCATCTTTTGTAGATTGCATCCATTCTATTGTTTAGGTTTGGTTTTTGGGTCCTTCATGTTGGCTGCATTATCCATGAATTTTGGCAACTAACCGTGTATTTTATTCATATTCGCAATGTCTGGAACTTATTATACGCACCAATTTGCCAAATTATTGTATTCATTTGAGCTGTTTATAAGTTGTTGGACCAATTTACACCCGACTTGAATTTACTCTAACAGTAATTTTCTTTTCTAAGCGATTGGTTGAGTGACAAAATTCTGTTTGAAGTAATGATTTCAAAGTTCATATTTTTTTTATAAAAAAACTGAATTGAGCCACTGTGAACGGTAGCGCCAAGCTTTGACTGGTGAGAGGCAAGGAGTGGCAAAGGTTGACGATGGAGTAGGTGAAGATGCGGCTCAACCTGGGACAATCCACACCGACGAGAAAGTGATTTTGCTCTTTGAGACTTTTCAAACCTGTCGATGGCGAGAGTTCGCTCCTACACCTTGACAACCTTGTCTTTCTCCATGGAGATTACAGAGTGCGAATGGTAGTTTGCAACGCAGAAGCCACCATGGACAGTAGCACCAAGCCTTGACTAGTGATAGGCCGTAGGGCGTAAGGGGCTGTCCTGTTCGCTTGAACTTATCGGTCCGATTTATCAGATTCAATGTTTTTTTCTCACAATAAAATAGTTAAAGTAGCCGTAGAAATCATTAGTCGAACGGGAACACCGTGTTCACATATTCATATTTGTGTAATGGGTTGAAAGCGGTGGGCTTGCTAAGCCTCTGGTGGTCACGGGCTTGCGAAAATTGCTTATTGGCCGGTTGGGATCGAGGGATTATTATTTCTTAAGAAGCTGAACTTCTAGCGAGCTGGTTTCTTAGAAAGCAAGTTAAACTTCTAGCTTTGCCTAATTTTTATTTTCTAATTTGGTAAATAATTGCCATATTTTGGTCCATATCACAATAACATATTAAAAATAAAAAACTAGGTTGCAAATTTGCATGAAACTATAATATATTTCCTCCGTCCTCAAATTAATACAATTCTAAAATAATGTCAGGGTTTAGGGCTTGTTTGAAACGTAGGAATTTTACAGGAATTGCGCAGGAATTTTACAGGAATCAGTTCATTTTCACAGGAAAAAGTACAGGAACAGGAAAAAAAATCCTCCATTCCAAACAGGACCTTAGTATACTAAGTTTGACTAATTATAGATTAAAAATATAAATATTTTTATATCAAATAAATATAATTAGATTAATTATGGAATATAATTTTAATTAATTTGCAACCATAGATTTGAATAATATTTATTAGAAATTTGGTCAAACGTGAAGCGCTTTAACTGTCACGTATATAATAGTAGTATTCTTTTCATGACAAGAGGTGATGTCTCAGCAAACAAATAACTTATAACAAATTAACATAAATATTCATTATAAGCTAAATTTTAGTGAAACAAACAACACCGTAGTACCATGCTGCTGGATTCTCTGAAGGTAGAGTAGGTACAAACAATTCATAATCTACAGTATGTGCCTTGTGTTTTTTTTTTATCATTAATAGAAAACTTAAGGACGAAAGAATTGTTACTTTGGAAGCGTTTTCTGATTCAGACCTAGTATTGTTTGTCATAAATATATTCTATGATCTATGAAATTAGCAATCAGATATCAGAGAATGTACGAAGATTGAAGAAAAGAATTTATAAGTATGCAAGTGCAAGGTAATTATAGAAACAAGACCTTTTGCCGTTGCTGTAGCACAAGCGCGTCTTCGGAGTCCAGCCGCGGCCGGTCAGCTAGCCTTTGCTCGGCTGGGTCGCCTTACAGCCTTGGTGGCCAAGGCCGCTCGGCGCTCGGCGACTCGGAGAGCGCAAGGGTCGAGCGAGAACCGTGTGGTTCAAGGCCAAGGATTGAGAGATTACGAGGATTCACAACCCCCGCCTATGCTGCGACCGAGTTATGTTGGTGGATGTTCGCGGGCAGGCCAAACACGCGCAGGTGGGACTGGTGGAGTAGGCTCTGCCTCTCCATGTGGACCAGTCTGCTTACCTACGTGAGCCGGCATACCTTGTGAGTCCGCTCCTGCCCTACTAGTTGATTGGCCCATTTCTCTTAATAAATTTGCTAGTTTTTTTACTTGATTTACAAATTCTAAAAATTAACTGTGGAGATAACTGAACATTGATCTCCAGTTTTCCACGTACGGCTAGATTTTGGTTCACTTAGTGTGTTCGGTTTTTAAATGCGGCTGATGTCTAGACAGAGGCAGCCATCTCTATAAACCATCTATTCGTCTCTAAAAACACATGTCTAGTAGTGTACATTACACCCATTTCACAATCTGGAGTCCATGACCCATATATATATGGATTTGGTTGAATGAATAGAATGGGATGACAGGATCATCGACTCGCTCGTTCAAATTAAAGCATGTCTTGCTTCACTCCGAAATTAAAGCAGAGGAATAATACCCCAATCCGAAGCAACGACTCAAATATATAAATACTGTGAACGAATTAAAGAAAAACAAGGCATACATAGCAGAAGGTATAAAAAGTCCCCTTACTGTGAATTCTGCTGTTAGATCATCCAGCCCGGTGCCTCCGGAGGCAAAGCTGACGCCCATGGCGAGCTGGTCGATTGTGTTGCTAGGGTCCAGGTAGGCCGGCACAGTCGACGGCAAACCGAACGCCTCTGAAATGAAGTCTGTCACAAGGCGGCCGTTGGAGAACCTGCCGGTGGCGACGCCCCGTTGAAGTCGCGCCCGTATGGTGGGAAGTTGGCCTGGGCGATGGTGGGGATGTAGTTGTTGTTGCCCGTGTCCACTGTGGAGTCTCCGAACACAATGAACGCCGACACCTTGACAGCGGTGGCCTTGCTGGTGCTGGCCGAGCCAGAGAAATGCACGAGTAGAAGCAGCAGCAGCCAGTAGCACATGCTTTGAGTTTGAGATGACATATTGCCCGCTGGTAGCTAGCCCTCTAGTGTACGTAGTAAGGAAAAGCGGAGAGCAGGGGGGGGGGGGGGGGGGGGGGGGGGGGGGACACAGACACGCACATCGGCACATGTGTGTTCGAGAGATATTTAGTAGGGGTGCTGTTGCGGTGTTACCTCTATCGTTCTCAAGTCTTTCAAGAAGCGTCTTTTCAATGCCTGCTGTACATATACTTTGACCTGATTAGCAAGATAACGCCCACGAGAGTGAGAGCTGAGACATATATTCTCTCTTCTTTCATATATATAATAATTTTGAGGTGTTTAACTAAACCTTTTTGTTTTATTTTTCCTTGAAATATCGCAACACGTCGGGAAAAAAACACCTAGCTGGAAATTTGTATTAGGAGATAAACTTTTAACAACTCCAAAACACACATGTGACTAGGATTTTTCTAGTATAACATATTTGATTAAAAAAAAACTTAAATACTTTTAATGAATATAAAGGAATGAATACATCATATGAATTGTGGAGTTGAAAGATTAGGAGAGATCATGTTGCTAAATTGCTTAAATCCGGAGCTATGTCGTTATCTTAGATCTATATATCATGCGTACCACATGTTTCCACACGTACGTGTTCAATCACATTGCAAATAATTAAATACTGATTGTACGTGTTGGGCCAGGCAATTGCTGCATCCAACCACTTCTAAAGAAACGGAACACAATATCCACATCATCTGTGGTGGCCGATGGAACTGCGTGATTTATGGGTGTGCATGAGACAGCCAGACAAGTACGTAAAGGTAGTGTTGTATAAAACAAAGTCCATGAAGGTAGCGCTTTCAATTGAAGAGTGCTATTTTTTAACTATAGAATATTCATCATTAGATCACTAATAAAGAAAGAAGAGTAGGTCTAGAATACAATACCAATCAATACCATACATTCAACACAAGCAGATGCTCCTTTGGTCCTAATTTATATAAAAAATTATGGTGTCCTATAAGTCAAACAATTTTAAATTTAATCAAATTTATAGAATAGAACATCTATAATCATAACACCAAATTGTTGAATAAAATAGGCTTGGCCCATATTTTAATAATCTAATAAATCCTAGTCTCATAGTATATGTTATGTTACATTATAGTATAATCTCATACGAGATATTTACTATAATTTGACTCAACTTAAATAAGTGGACTTTATGTGCACCAATTGAGAAGTTGACGGGAGGATGACTGGTGCCACACGCGCGTGCCGCCGCCGCCGCCGAGCCGAGGTGTGGCGTGGCGTGCCGTTTGGTCTGGTTTTGCGACTCGGTGGATTCACTGAACCTGGACTCATGGTGGAAAAAGAAATGTCAATCAACGATTAAGGTTGTAACGGCAGGCTTGAATGGAATTAATTTCCGAGATTCAAGCCTGTCCGTTGGCCTTTCTTCTCCCGTATCCGTCTGTCTTCTCCTTTCTATAAACCTCGCGACATACCTTCTCTGTGACGTTGCTTCAGAAACTTCCCGTCTCGTTCCTCTGCGCGCACGGAGAAATCGAGAGAGCAGGTGCCTCCGGAACCGACGCCGCCCTGAGATCCTTGCACGGGGTGTGCGGCGATTAGGTTTTTGGGGAGCGATCCGCGACTGCTCGCCGCCGTCTGTTCGCCTGCATCGTCTACTTCCGGGAGAGCGATCCGTGACTGTTCGCCTGCATCGTCTACTTCCCCGGTGTCGTGTTCGCCTTCTTCGTCTACTTCCCGGAGCCGTTCGCGGGTCTGCACTGTGAACCTCTTCCTGTCGACTGTGGTCCGCGACTTCGAGCAACGCACTATGTCGACTAGTGGGAATGGAGCCTCCCATGCCTTCGGCATGGGCCCCTCCTCTGGGTACATGTTTTTCATGTTTATTGCTACTGTATGGATTACTGTATGGATCGAATATTTACATGTTGTGTCTACTGCTAGCTTTTTACTTGATGTATACGCTGCTAGTTTTATTCACATGCAAATATATGTCATCATCATGTTGTTACTATTTAATTTCTGGATTAAATTGACTTGAAAATTGTCTAAATACTTAACAATTCAAAAACCTAATTTTAGGCAATTTTCTGTCAGAGGATTTGCTGTTGCGTTGAAACCAAATGATTTTGATGGTACCAACTTTAAGAGATGACGTAGTAAGATGATCCTATGGCTTACTACAATGAATTGTTATCACGTCTCACAGGGGCAGCCACAAAGGTCAGCTCACTCAAGATGAGGAGAGAGCGTACCTTGCTGCCGATAACCTGTTTTGAGGAGCCTTGATTTCGGCCTTGCATGAGAAGTATGAGGATTCTTACATTACGTACAACTCTGACAAAGAATTATGGGATGCACTTGAATCCAAGTTTGGGATTTCTGATGCTGGCAGTGAGTTGTATCTCATGGAGCAGTTGTACGACTACAAAATGGTTGATAACCATTTTGTAGTGGAACAAGCTCATGAGTTTCAGGCGCTAGCTAAGGAGCTAGAACAATTTCCATGTGTTTTGCCTGACAAGTTTGTGACCGGCGGTATTATCGCTAAGCTGCCACCTTCTTGGAGGGATTTTGCTACCTCTCTAAAACACAAGAGACAAGAGTTTAGCATGGCTGAGCTTATTGGGTCTCTTGATGTTAAGGAAAAGGCGAGAGCAAAAGACAACCGTGTGTAGGGTCGAGATGGCGGACTAGAGGGGGGGGGGGTGAATAGTATTTTCTAAAAACTTACGCGGAGCGGCTAACCGAAACAAATGCGGAATTAAAACTATCGGTCTAGCCAAGACTACACCCCTCTATCTATAACTCTAGCACCTAGCAAAGAATGTCTAAGAAGCTAACTAAGGTGCCGGGCTAGGAAGCTCACCTAAACAAGTCTAGGTTGCAAGGTCACACAAACCTAAGCAACTAGTACTCTAAGCAAACCGGGAGCTCCTACACATACTAGTAAGCAAAGCACAAAGCACCTAAGCTCACTAGCAATGCTCTCTAGCAAGACTACACAAGTCAACTAGAGAGCTCAAGTTACTTAGCTACACAAACTAAGAAATGTGACTAACAAGGCTACTCAAACCAATTAGCCACGCAATCGCTACGTCTAAGCTACACAAGCTAGAAGGTAACTAGGCAAGCCACACAAGCTAAACTAGTTATAAGAGCAACAACTACTCACTAGCACAAGTATATGAAAGTAAATACAAGATAGTGATTTGGAGAATGCAAACCACCGAGAAGAATAGACAAGGTTGACACGGTGATTTTTCTCCCAAGGTTCACTTGGTCGCCACCAAGCTAGTCCCCGTTGTATCGGCTCACTCACTTGGAGGTTTACGACTTTTTACAGGCCTCACTCGCCTAACCCCCTCAAGGGTTGCCGCCTAACCAACACAAGATGAGGGCACTCAACGATACCTTCAACTAGAGTTGCTCTTTGCGATCTCCCGCGGGACGAGCACAATGCCCCCACAAAGCCTTCTCCGGAGCCACGCACAAGCTTCTTACGTTCTTCAACGGAGCCACGAGCCACCAAGCCGTCTAGGAGGTGGCAACCTCCCAGAGTAACAAGCACAACCGGCTTGCAACACAATCACCAAGTGCCAAACGAAGCTATCTCTCAAAGCAACGCACTAGAGATCACTCACTCGCAATTAGAATCACACTATCGCTTGCACAAGTGAGTTAGAGGGCTCCTTCACTGAGCACACTAAAGGCAACACATGCCCAAGGTGCTCTACCAGCCCCAAGGGCCGGCCAACAAGTATGTTGACACCGTTTTTCGGCATGTGTCAAATGAGCTAAGACTTGCATTGATCGGTAGCCGTTTTCTATCGGCATCGGAAGGTCATCGGTCAATGTTACCGATGAGAGAATGCTGCGAAAGGGATAAGTTTGTTGCCGATGGAAGCTGGACGATTCTTGCCGATAGGAGTTAATTGGTAAAGACAAGTTACCAGTGGAGGTGAAGAGTTGCCGATGGGAAGGTATTACCAATAAGGTGATGATGCCAATAGGCACAGGGTGATGTGGCGGTTGACGTCAGCAGGGGATTGCCGATGGCAATAGAAGGAAGTTACA
Source organism: Microstegium vimineum (assembly GCA_022036555.1). Lineage (NCBI taxonomy): Eukaryota > Viridiplantae > Streptophyta > Magnoliopsida > Poales > Poaceae > Microstegium > Microstegium vimineum. Next base: position 25,212,547 of record CM039119.1, on the reverse strand, counting down.
GATTGAAGAGTCTGCCGATGGAAAGTTTCATCGAAGAGAAGACATAAGGAAACTGGTGATCTCATACCAGTATTGTTATAGAAGTTTGAGTTTGACTCTTGCATGTGTCATTTATTTCCTTAGAAATAGAGGTATTTGTTTAGGAAAATATTATTGTCCGACTCCTACGCAAGTTAGTTGTTTCCTTAAAAATAGGAGTTTTGTTTAGGAAAGATATGAGTCGTGTCTGTCTACAACTCCTTTTGCTGGGGTATAAATATGAACCTAGGGGTCGTGGAACAAAGACAATCAATCATATATCAAACAAATCTATTATTCTTATTTACTTTTTCAGCAATTCTACTTTTATCGCATTAGATCTAGTTTACCTACGAGTTCTTCAAGTCTCGACGGGCTGCATCTCTTTGACTCCGTCAACCCTTGTAAGTTTCGCGTTTGAGCAACCTGAGCCTTGACGTCCGGGGCATCGCTGTCGTCTCGTTCAGCTCTACTCTAGTTATCCTGATCAAGTTTGAGCCTTGACATCCGGGCGCATCGCCGTTGTCTCGTTCAGATCTTGTTCTAGTTATCGTCCTTGTCGATTAACTGGTCAAATCGACTGGCACACCTTTGGATATCGAATTCGGGTATAAGCCCGAGGTGTTCGCAGATCCTGACGCTTTTTGTGTCAACACCTCTTTTGGCACACCCGTGGACCAATTATACATCTATCATGGGTGATAATACCTACGTCAATCCGAGGAACGTGATTGAAGTCTCGAAGCCGATCTGAAAGATGATCAGAAGTTGGCTATGGAGCAGGCTATGGAGGAGTACAAGCAATTGTATCTGAAGTCCTTCAGCCTAAGCAGGAGCGGCGAAGCCATCCATAAGCAAGATCCGTCGTTGCCACGGCAGGTCACGTTTGATGCCAATCCTGGTAAGTTGCAGAGATGGTTAATTCTGCATTAAATCAAGCATTAATTAGCCACTCCAATGTGTTGTCCATACTAGTGTACAATGCTGTTATGCAATCTTTCAAAGAAGGACAAGCACCTCAGTATGTTGGTCCAGCGTATCATCAGCCTGGATCGCATCTATAAACCCATCGGCACTCCAATGACGTCTTCTACTCCTGTGGATCCGTCTGCTGATGTGGCTACACCGCCAAGGCTAAGTCCTGAAAGCGTCACCAAGCTTAGTGCAGATCCAGTGGCGTCGGCAATGTCGGGACCTGCTATCCAGAATCATCCAGCTCCCGTCAACTGGTGGGGATGCGGTATGCCTCCAAATCCATTTGCTGGTTCCAGTCTGGTGCAGGGAGATAGTTCAGCTTGGAAGGGCTTCACGGCATCGGCAATGCAATCACAGCCGATGTTCCTATGATGCATTACTCTACTCTTCTCCAACTGTGCAAATGCCATCAGAAGATTTCCAGGTGGTGATTCCTAAAGTAACCTCTGATGCCACCATCGACAATTCTGTGCCGATGCAACAAAGCATAGCAACTGGGAGTCAACCTATGCTGATAAATCCTCAAGTGGAGTACTAACACATCAAGGTAACCAATTTGTTGATTACTCAAGGTGCAGGAGCAGCAGGCGCCAGTTAGCTATCAGCAATCGGTAAGTCACATGCCGATGATTTATAATCCTGGATGGACAATCGGCTGCCGGTTCAACAGCCTGGTGTACTAACGGATCATTATGGAAGTCCAGCAAATACTCAGAGTGGAGCATCGGTACAGCAACCGATGAATATGATGCCACAACATAACCCAATAGTGTGCAAAATTATCCATTGGTAAGTCAGTCGATGCATAATGTCCAGATGACTGGTGCTGCGCCCGTGACAATTACTCGCATCATCTTCTACCAAGACCTAAAGGGGGCATCAGCGGACTCACCAGTCAACAATCAGCCAATGAGTCGGCAAGAGCAGATGCATATTGAGACCGATAAGATTGCGAAGTGATGAAAGAACAATTCGGCATTAAACCCAAGGTTAATACATACCTTATCGAACGCCATATCCTCCGGCATATGACTTAATTCCCCTCCCAAATCGGTACAAGGTGCCTGATTTTACCAAATTCTCTGGCCAAGATGACACGTCAACGATGGAACACATCAACCGCTTCATTATCCAGTGTGGAGAAGCTACTAACAGAGAAGAGCTAAGGGTGAGATTGTTCTCATCATCATTGTCTGGATCGGCGTTCACGTGGTTCATTTCACTGCCTCCGAACTCTATAATCACATGGGCCGATCTGGAGAGGCAGTTTCATAAATACTTCTTCGCTGGCGTGCATGAGAAGAACCTTACGATTTAGTCAAGCTAGGCAGCGTAATGATGAATCGGTGGAAAACTTGTTCAGAGGCTGGAGACATAAAGAACAAGTGCTACAGCCTGTACTTGATGATCGGCAACTGCGGATTTGTCTTTCCAAGGACTACTACCGCATATCAAAGATAAGTATGTGTCTCAAAGGGAATTTGAAAGCCTAAGTCATCTGGTGCAGAGGATTGCCGATCAAGATGTTAAAACTTTTGAGCCCAGGAAGACTTGGAACAAGAAGGTGGCCTTCATTGGGCAAGAAGAGGATTCTGGGTCAGATGAAGAGCTGAGCATTGGCGCTGCTGAATGGGTTAAGGACAAGAAGTCGGTATCCTGTCCGTTTGGCCAGAAGGAAGCTGAGAGGTTCACCTTTGACGTTACCAAGGCCGATAGGATGTTTGACCTAATGCTTCAAGAAGGGCGGATCAAGCTGGGCCTAACAGGTAATTCCATCGGTCAGAAGAGCTCAAAGGATCAGGTATTGCAAGTGGCACAATGCAACTTCACACAGCACCAATGATTGCAAAGTCTTTAGGCAGCAGTTGCAATCATAAATTGAATCTGGGCGAAATCACGTTTGGAAATACTAAAGCCCAGAAGCCGATGAAGATTGACCAACATCGTTTCCAAATAACATGGTGGAAACAACTGAAAAAACTAAAGTGTTCACATCGGAAGCTGTCAGAAGAACGCATCGGTGGATCAGACCATCAGGTAGCTGAACGTGATGTGAAGAAGTTTGCCGATGACAGAAAAGGCAAGAGAGTTGCCGAAGGAAAGCAGTAGTGCTAAGAGGGATCCTGATGTTATAATCACGCATAGGCGGCAAGACAAGATTATCGCAATCGCAGGAAGAACGATATCGGCGGCAGGAGGAAGAGAGGCGTCAAGAGTGGCTCGGCATAAAGACCATTGGAGGTGTCCCTTCTTCATTCATTGCTGGGAAGAAGGTATTAAATTACCTACTGCCGATAATTCCCTGAATGCAATGGATATTATCCTCACATCGGTCAGAAAAGAAACCCTGTTTTGATGATCGGGTATCAAGCCATCGCACGCTGATCAAAGAGAAGAAATCAGCGCATGATCGGCTGGGGGCAAACTCAGGCGCACATGATAGACTTGGCAGGCGCGTTAGTCAGGAGGAGCTTGAGGAGATGGCCAATGCAAGAGTACCCGATGAGGAGATATTCTCTAGAGATCCAAACATAAGGCGTGGTGCCGATACAAGCGGTGGAAAAACAGTACCAACCTGTTTGGAAAACTAAGCTTCCTCAATGGTGCCCCAAAGGTCTAACAAAGACTCAGAAAAGAAGGATTCAGCGTGAACGCCAAGGAGATTTATGTGACAGTGAAAATCCTTCAAGGGAAAAGTCTCAGTCAAGCAGTGGAGGCCAAAGCGCAAGGATAGGGATCCATTGGCAGAAATCAATATGGTCGTCATATTGCCGATGGAATTCATGGCACCTGTCGATGCTGAGGAAGAAGCTGCTGAGATGGCACAGTTGGTGTTAGATCCGATGAAAGCTGTCTTTGAGAAGCCTACCGATGATGAAAGGCAGCACTTAAGAGCTCTGTTCATCAAAGGTAAAGTAGATGAGCAGCCCGTGACGAAGATGCTGGTGGACGGTGGGGCATCAATCAATATAATTCCATATGTCATGTTTAGGAAACTTGGGAAAGGTGACCATGACTTAGTCAAGACGGACATGAAACTTAAAGATTTTGAAGGCAATGTGTCGCCAGCTATGGGAGCCATATGTGTTGAATTAACCATCGGCAGTAAAACTTTGCTGACAATGTTTTTCGTGATCAGAGGCAAAGGCACCTACAACTTGCTCCTAGGAAGGGATTGGATCCATGCTAATTGTTGTATTCCTTCTACAATGCACCAAAGCCTCGTGCAATGGGTTGGAGACAAGATTGAAGTCGTCCGGAGTGAAACTCCGTCAATCGTGGCGTCGGCAGAATCGGAAACTTATGAGCAAACCAAGTGTATATCAGGTGAAGCTTGGGACACGGAGTTCCTCAAAGTTGCCGATTACCGCATTACACCGATCCAAGCAGTCGGTCCTGAAGAAGAGTTTTAATGGATCGATTCGCTGACGATGGAAAACTGGGATAGGGGTTCACATCGGCCGATGATTTATTAGAAGTAGATATCGGCGATGGTAGTAAGCATAGGCCTACTTTTATTAGTGCTAAGTTAGATTCCCAATGTAAGCAGCAATTGATTGACTTATTAAAAGAATATAAAGATTGTTTTGCTTGGGATTATACAGAGATGCCTGGTTTAGACCGATCAATAGTCAAACATCGGTTGCCTATTAAGTCTAGTTTCCAACCACATCGGCAACCTGCGCGCCGATGTAATCCTATGGTGTTGTCTGACATTAAAGCTGAAATTACAAAGTTAATTGAAGCTGGGTTTATTCGGCAATGTTGATATGCCGATTGGATTTCTAATGTGGTTCCTGTGTATAAGAAGAATGGAAAACTTCGTGTTTGCATTGATTTCAGGAATCTCAATAAGGCTACGCCGATGGATGGTTATCCGATGCCCGTTGCCGATCTGCTGGTTGATGCTGCTGCTGGACATCAAATCATTAGCTTCATGGATGGTAATGCTGGATATAATCAGATATTCATGGCTGAAGAAGACATATCCAAGACTGCTTTTAGATGTCCAGGTCATGTCGGTTTATTTGAGTGGGTTGTCATGGCTTTTGGCTTGAAGAATGCCGGTGCTACTTATCAGAGAGCAATGCATTTTATTTTTCATAAGTACATCGGCACGATAGTCAAAATCTATATTGATGATGTGGTGGTTAAATCTAGAAATTTTGAAAAGCATCTTGCCGATTTACGAAAGATCCTGGAATGCACAAGGAAACATGGGTTAAAGATGAATCCTAATAAGTGTGCGTTAGGGGTATCGGCAGGACAATTTCTGGGTTTCATGGTGTATCAAAGAGGGATTGAGATCGGCAGGAAATCTATTGATGCAATTAATAAGGTGGTTGACCCTACAAACAAGACTAAGCTGCAATCCTTGATCGGCAAGATTAATTTCATTAGAAGATTTATATCCAACTTATCTGGTAAGGTTAAATCTTTTAGTCCATTGTTAAAGCTGAAAGCCGATCAAGAGTTTACATGGAAAGAGGAACAACAGTTAGCCTTGGAGGAGATCAAGAAATATTTGTTAAACCCTCCAGTCTTGGTTCCACCTCAGCACGGGAAGCCTTTCAGGTTGTATTTGTCTGCCGATGATGGTGTTATCGGGTCAGCCTTAATCCAAGAATTTGAAGGGAAAGAACGTGTGATTTATTATTTAAGCAGAAGCCTGGTAGATGCTGAAGCCAGGTATTCGGCCATAGAAAGATTATGTTTATGTTTATATTTCTCTTGCATAAATTAAGACATTATTTTTATCGGCTGAATGCATTGTTATCTGCAAAGATGATGTGGTTAAGTATATGCTGTCGATGCCAATATTAAGTGGGAGAATCGGAAAATGGATTCTAGCACTTTGAGTTTGATCTGAAGTATGAATCGGCTAAGGAAGTTAAGGGTTAGGTGATGGCCGATTTTGTTACCTAGCATTGCAATATGATAAGATCTGTAGAGATTGCTCCGTGGACTTTGTTCTTTGATGGGTCTACATGCAAGGAAGGAGCAGGTATCGGCATTGTTTTAATCTCACCCTGTGGACGGAAATATGAAATTTCACTGCCGATTGTTGCTACATCAACAAACAATCAGGCTGAGTACCAGGCTCTGCTAAAGGGGTTGGAATTACTCAGGGAGGTACGTGCCGATGCTGTTGAAATCTTCGGTGATTCCATGTTAGTAATTAACCAATTGATGGGAACATATGAGTGCTGAAGTGAAGCTTTAATTGCAACCATGAAAAGTGTTTGCAATTATTAAAAGAATTCAAAGAGTACCGCCTTGAGCATATTCCTAGGTTGCATAATGAAGAGGCCAATCGGTTAGCACAGAATGCTTCAGGATATCAACCGTTTCAAGACGTCATGACATCGGTGATGGTTGCCGATGACTGGAGAAAAGAAATTGCCGATTACTTAAGAGATCTGTCTAAGAAGGTTGAAAGGCGTCTAAGGTTTCAAGCTACCAAGTATGTGCTCCTTGACAAATGAATTGTATTATCGGACAATTGATGGAGTTTTGCTCAGATGCCTTAGTAGAGAAGAGTCAAAAGAGTTGATGGACGAGATCCATGAGGGTGTGTGTGGAGCACATGAATCGGCATTCAAGATGAAGTGGATGATTAGGCGGAATGGATATTATTGGCCGACAATTCCTGAAGATTGCTTCAACTATTTTAAAGGGTGCCAGGATTGTCAGAAGTTTGGTAATGTACAGAGGGCATCTGCATCGGCAATGAATCCTATAATCAAGCCTTGGCCGTTTAGAGGATGGGCTATTGATCTCATCGGCCAAATTTATCCACCGTCAAGCAAGGGGCATAAGTTTATAATCGTTGCTACCGATTACTTCACAAAATGGGTTGAGGCGATTCCTTTGAAGAAGGTGACATCAACAAACATGGTAGATTTTGTAAAAGAACATATTGTTTACCGATTCGGTATTCCTCAAACTATTATCACCGATCAAGGAACCATGTTCATATCGGGAGCGTTTGATGAGTTTGCTGCTGGTATGGGGTTCAAGGTATTGAATTCTTCTCCTTATTGTGCCCAAGCTAACGGTTAAGCTGAGGCGACTAATAAAGGAGTTATTAAGCTTATCAAACGCAAGATTGAAGAAAACCCTAGAAGGTTGCATATAGTGTTAAATGAAGCCCTATGGTCGTATCGGATGGCGTGTCATGGTGCAACCAAAGTTTCGCCGTATCAGTTGGTCTATGGACACGATGTTGTCCTACCTTGGGAAGTTAAAACTGGTTCTAGGCGATTGTTTTCTCAAGATCAATTGACAGCCGATGAGTATGATACTCTTATGAAGGATGAGTTAGAAGACTTAGCAAGTCATCGGTTGAGGGCTTTGATCAGCATTGAAGAAAATAAGAAAAGGGTTGCCAGATGGTATGCCAAGAAGGTAAAGGTGAAAGAATTTGCCGATGGTGATCTGGTGTGGAAATTGATTTTACCGATTTGGACTAAGAGTTCTAAATTTGGAAAATGGTCTCCTAATTGGGAGGGTCCGTTTCGGATAAGTCAGTCTGTTCATGGTAATGCATATATTTTGGAAACCCTCGAAGGAGTTGTGTTTCCCAGAGCAATCAACGGTAAATACTTGAAGAAATATTACCCTAGTATTTGGGTAGATGCATAAAATACCTGTTGGAATGCCGATGAAAGAAAATGTTGTATAAGACATCGACAAAAAGTGTGCTGGCATTATATTACAAACAAAATCAAGTATCAGTGTTACGCTTGCCGATACTTACAATGGATTACAACAGGGATTGAATGGATGTTATCGCACGCAGGCGAATCTGATTTGCTTCTTCTATCTCCCTGGTGTCATCATCGGCAGACCCTTCGACTGGCTTGATTTTTCTCTTCAATAGGATAGCTTGTCGAGCGTTTGCATCTCTTTCTTGTTGCAGGGCTTTAATAGCATCGGGTAGTTGAGCTTTCTTTTGGTCGGCCGCATCTAGGGCTTCATCGACTTTCTTCAGTTCAACCAGCAACTCTTCCTTTCTTGCCGATAAGTGGGTGATTTCTTGCTCAAGATCGATGCTAGAGGCTTCTAAATGGCCGATGCCCTTGTGCTTTTCATCGGCAACTTGTTTGAATTGGAGCATGTCCTCTTCGAGCTTTGATTGAGCGGTTCTATTGGCAATACGACGAGAGGCCTGTGGGTATTGAAGTTGTCGGCTCTCAAGGAATGCTGCTTGGAAAAGTATTTCTTCGATATCGGCAGGCAGACAACCTTGAATCTCCTTGAAAGCTACTTTCGCTGCAGAGGAATCTTGAATTAGGAGAGGTGTACTTTGTTGCAGTGAAAGTAGCAATACTTCGAGCTTGGACTTGATGTCTGCCGATATAGGGCTTGGAGCTGGAGCAGAGCTTTCTTCATTTTCGTCTTCATCGGGGAGGTCAACGGCGAAGGAGAACAGGCTATCAGGGGAATCTTGGGCCTGAAAAGAAGAAAGTTAGAGTTTGCCGATCATAAGTTCATATTGCAAGTTTTATGATAGTCGGCTTACCATCTTAAAGCGGGTTTCTTGCCTGGGACTTGGGAAGGCAGCTGGTATGGCATCATCTTGAAGGTCGGTAACGGTTGCCGATGAACTTGCCTCCGTAAGAAGAGCAGTTGGTGCTATTGCTGGTGCTGCCTCTGATGTGGTGGCTGGCTCCTGTGGCGATAATGCCGTCCTCTGGTCAGGGATTTCATCTGGTATAGGTGCTGGTACTGATGCCAATGTTGTCTCCATTGTTGCAGCTGGTTCCTGCGGCGGTGGTATCGTTTCCTGGTTGGGAGTTTCGTCCACTGGCTGCTCAGGAATGGACACCGATGGTGGCTCTGCTATTGGTGCGTCAACAGGAGTTGGTGATGCAGCTGGAGTAGCTCGCCTTAAGCATTTCTTCTTTGGGGCAGCAGTTGGTGAACCAGCCCGTTTCGGTTGCGAAGCTTGGGGGGCATCGACAGCATGAGTTGGAGAAGCTTATACATTCGGAGCAGCTGCCGATGACCTCGTTGCCTATAAAAGATATTTGGTGCAAGTTAAATGAAGTGAATGTTGCCGATGAGAGTTTGTAATCGGTATAAGTGAAATAAAAACTTACTGCAAAAGCTCACGCCAAGATGGCAGCAGCGGCCGATGGAGTAGCGATGGTCTTTGCAGGTGTTGGCTTAGGCTTGAGGGTAACCTTAGGTACCCTTTGAGGTGTGAAGGCAGCCAATGTAGAATCCTTGTTGCCGATGATTGATGTGGGGTTCATTATTCGAAGATTGAAGTGCTTGCCGGTCTTGCTCATTTGGGGGATTGGATCATCAACCTATTAAGTAAAAGAGGGTCAGATACCGATAGTAGAAGTAAATAATAAGAAATGCATTAGAGTGAAGAACTTACTGCATCATCGGGAATGATGTGATCGGCGTCGATCAAATGCCGATAGTAGTGCGATGATTTGGCGAACAGTTGGCTTCTCCATTCTTGCCACCAAGATTTGTATGACTCCGTGATAAAAGATGTTGGTGCCCAGGAGGATAGGTCGATGTTTGATGTATCGGCATGGGGAGAAAGATTGACAATCCTGTTCCAATCCATGGCACTAGAGATAACTTCTCTTGGCTTTATCACATTGGCGTAGCTGAGTTTGATCGGTAATTGACCGAATGCCAGCTGCCTTGCTGCTACCGATGGATAATAGAACTCATAAGACGCAGGAGCGTTCTTCCTGGTTCCAAAGATGTTGACTGGAATGGCTCGGGGAACAATACTAGCCTTCATGATTGTTTCATTCTGCGGTACGTTCCAATCGGTAAGGTTGAATAACAGGGGGAATCGGTTGTTATCATCAACATAAGGCCACCAAAGCCGTTCTGCAGCAGGGATTCCGTTGTAAAGCTTTTGAAAGAACCTACAAAATTGATCTGCATTGGCATCGGTTCCTGGTAGCACTATAATAGCTTCCCCAAAATTGAGTGGGGGACGAGTTGCTGATTCGTCATCATGAAATTCATAGTCCTCTGATATATCCCTTGGGAATTGCTGATTGAACAAGTCAAATTGGAGGACCTTGTACATGTGTGCGTTTAACCACATGTTTATGAACCACCAAGGACCCCCGAAGTTGCTGATGGGCTTGCCTAGCAATAGCTTCCTGGATACTTGGTGCAGGAGGTGGTATACCGATCCAAGGAGGTATCGGCCGAGAGGAAGTCTTGCTCCATCGGCTAGAAGCTCTGCTGCGGGAAGGTACATGGTGGTAGGTCCGACTGTTCTGCCACAGAAGATAATCTTTTCTAACCACATGTTCAAGAAGATGGCATGCTCCCTCTGACCTACCGATCCAGTCTTTTGGTTCTCTCGAATGTATCCAGTCCAACCGTTGATATTGCGTGTGTTCACCTTATACTCAGCTTTCCTACCGAAAAGGTTGGAGGGATCGGCAGAAAAGACATCGAGGTCGGTAAGCATATGCACATCGGCAAGGGTGGGAGTAGCTGGTCCGTGTCTGAATAAAAAGGCATTCATTCTATCGGACCAGATATAAGAAGCGGCTATCATCATATTCTCATTCTTTGCCATATCGGCAATAGAGAGTCTAATGCACTGATCTAGGTTGCGCTCTGCCCAGTAAACTTGTTGTGTTCTGATTATTTTGAGATACCAGTTCTTTCATCCCTTGGTGGGTTTGGGCCATGAACGGAAAGCATCTTTCCATAACCCTAGGCTAAAGCACTCAGATCTGAAAGGAATGCTGTTGGTCTTTGCGTTGATCAGATTGGTGGGATCGGTGTTTCCCATTGGGCCTAGACAGTTAAAGTTGGATTGCTCAATGGGGATTACTACCTTGTTGTACATTTCCTAGGTTTCAGAAAAAATCAAAGAAAGAAAGGGGAAAAGGATTACGAAGTTGATGCGAAAAAGAAACTTGCAGAAGGTGAAGCAAGAAGGGAGCAGATTTACTTTGGGTACTTCGAAGTTGATCGCCATTGAAGCTGTTCGCCATTGCTTGGGTTGCCGGAGGTGTTCTTCAGAGCTGCCGCAGAGGTTGAAGATGAGGGAAAATGAAAGTGAAAGTGGGCTCAGGGTGAAAAACATATTGGATGGTGGTAACTTTTATAAGCCTGGTCAGGGGTATTTTGCAATTTTCTTCGCACTGAGCAGGAATATGGAAGGGTATGCAATAGGTATGCGTGGCAATCGAGGAGATATGATTGGGCTTACACTGTTCGCGCTACAGTCACGGAATTTTGTTGATAAATTACGATTTTTTCGCGCAATAATCAAGGAGGTCGTGCAAGTATCTTGGAGGGAAAGGTTACAATAGAGAAAATTTCGGCGCGTAAAATATTCTACACTCCGAAATTGGGAGGGCATGTGTTGACACCATTTTTCGACATGTGTCAAATGAGCTAAGACTTGCATTGATCGGTAGACGTTTTCTATCGGCATCGGAAGGTCATTGGTCAATGTTACCGATGAGAGTATGCTGCGAAAGGGATAAGTTTGTTGCCGATGGAAGCTGGACTATTCCTGCCGATAGGAGTTAATTGGTAAAGACAAGTTACCAGTGGAGGTGAAGAGTTGCCGATTGGAAGGTATTACCGATAAGGAGATGATGCCGATAGGGACAGGGTGACGTGGCGGTTGACGTCAGCAGGGGATTGCCGATGGCAATAGAGGAAGTTGCGGATTGAAGAGTCTGCCGATGGAAAGTTTCATCGAAGAGAAGACATAAGGAAACTGGTGATCTCATACCAGTATTGTTATAGAAGTTTAAGTCCGACTCTTGCATGAGTCATTTGTTTCCTTAGAAATAGAGGTATTTGTTTAGGAAAATATTAATGTCCAACTCCTGCGCGAGTCAGTAGTTTCCTTAAAAATAGGAGTTTTGTTTAGGAAAGATATGAGTCGTGTCTGTCTACAACTCCTTTTGCTGGGGTATAAATATGTACCTAGGGGTCGTGGAACAGAGACAATCAATCATATATCAAACAAATCTATTATTCTTATTTACTTTTCAGCAATTCTACTTTTATCGCATTAGATCTAGTTTACCTACGAGTTCTTCAAGTCTCGACGGGCTGCATCTCTTTGATCTCCGTCAACCCTTGTAAGTTCTGTGTTTGAGCAACCTGAGCCTTGACGTCCGGGCGCATCGCTGTCGTCTCGTTCAGCTCTACTCTAGTTATCCTGATCAAGTTTGAGCCTTGACATCCGGGCGCATCGCCGTTGTCTCGTTCAAATCTTGTTCTAGTTATCATCCTTGTCGATTAACTGGTCAAATCGACTGGCACACCTTTGGATATCGAATTCGGGTATAAGCCCGAGGTGTTCGCAGATCCTGATGCTTTTTGTGTCAACAAAGTATATATAGGCTAGCCCAATGAACTAGCCGTTTTCTCTTCAAACCAGAGCCTCTGCGCGACCTCCGGATGCGCTTTTCACAGGGGGTCCGGACCATCAACTGCGTCGTCCGGACCCACCACCAGCCGAGCGCCAACGACTCTGAGTCACCAACCGGACGCGACCTCTGGACGCGCACGAAGCGCCGTCCGGACCATGCCTCCTGTGTCCGGTCGAGCCTCCCTTTCAAACAGCTTCTTCCTGCGCGCGCCTCTGAGTGCCACGTGGCTCCGGACGCACACAACAGTGCGGGTCCGGACCAACGCCTCCTGCGTCCGGAAATAAAATTCTGAGCGCCCGAACACACCCGAGAGCACCCGAGAGCATGCAGCACCTCCGAATGCACGTCCAGATCACAGTCCGGACCAACGCCTGCATCCGGATCAGAACACACAGACCCACCAGAGAGCTCCAGGACTCCGGACGCACGTCCGGTGCCCTGCGTCCGGACCAACAACAGCGTCCGGAAGCTTCTCCTCAGCGCAACCAAGCTAGGGTATGCCTCCGGACCCATCACCGATGGTCCGGACCACCAACAAACCCTGCGTCCGGACTCGGTTTTTCAGCCGAGACAACTCCGCACTTCTCCCTTTGCTTCTCATGTGATAACACAAATGTGTTCTCCACCTTGTGCATGTGTGTTAGCATTTTCACAATCATTTTCAAAGCATTTTCATTTGATCTCACCGCGCCACTCAATCCTAATGCATCACAAAGTTAGATCGCTCACGGTGGCACTAGATAACCGATATGCAAACTAGTTTGCCCCTCTTGATAGTGCGGCTATCTATCCTAAAGCCGGTCATCAACTTCTCTACACACCTATGACCGGTGAAATGGAAATGCCCTATGGTTATACCTTTGCCTTGCGCATTCCATTCCATCTCCATCTCCAATGTTGATGCAACACATGCACCAACTTATCATCAAATGATATGATCCACTTCATATCATCACGTGACCGTATTGGTTCATCGACCTTGACCTCACTTGCTCTTCACCATTGCCTTGGTCCATCGGCGCCAAGCATCACCCGCTTGCCCTTCACACTAGCAACCGGTCCATCAAGCCAAGCCTCATCTTGATCTTCTCCACCTTGGTCACATGACTCCATGTCATGTTTCATGTGCATTAAGCTCCTTCATCACATAATCACGTGTGAACTAATCTCTTGTGTATATATCACTTAGACACATATTAGTCCACCTAAGTTGTCACTCAATTACCAAAATCACACAAGAACCTTGCACCGTGGAAAAGGAGTTGAATCTTCTGCTGCCAATGTGGTACAGAAGAAAAATTCATTTGCATCTCATAATAATAATAAGAAGAAGAACAAGCAAGAAAATAACAACACAAAGCCCAAACAGACTACTGAATTTAAGAAGAGTAATAAGAAAGGAGGTTGTTTTGTTTACGGGGCTGATGACCATTGGGCAAAAGCATGCCCAGACCGCAAATTTAAGCAGGAGAAAAAATCAGCAAATATGGTGATCAGTGAGGCTGGAGGAGGAACATCTGGCTATGGTAATTCATCACCTTTTGTTTTTTCAGTCTGTCATTCGCCTGAGTGGTGGATGGATACTGGTGCTAATATTAATGTGTGTGCTGATATTTCTTTATTTACTTCTTATCAGCTCGACAGGCCAGGGACAGGAGCCTTGCTGATGGCGAACGGCTCTCATGCGCATGTTCTTGGTGTTGGTACGGTCGTTCTGAAGTTTACATCGGGAAAGACGGTGCTCTTAAAGAACGTGCAACATGTTCCCTCCATCAGAAAGAACCTTGTTAGCGGTTCTCAGCTGTGTCGTGATGGATTTAAAATTGTGCTTGAGTCTAATAAATGTATTGTGTCGAGACATGGAATATTTGTTGGAAAAGGTTATGATTGCATAGGCTTGTTCCGCTTATCTTTGCTTGATGATGTGTGTAATAAGGCAATGAACAATGTTATTAATTTGGATGAGTCAAATATATGGCATTCACGACTTTGTCATGTTAATTTTGGATGTCTCGCGCGGCTTGCAAATTAAAATTTAACCCCAAAATTTAACTTGGTCAAAGGTTCTAAGTGTCATGTGTGTGTGCAATCTAAGCAACCGCGCAAGACTCACAAGGCTGCTGAGGCGCGCAACTTGGCACCACTAGAACTTATACATTCTGATTTATGTAAGATGAATGGTGAATTGACTAAGGGCGGTAAAAGATATTTCATAACTTTTATAGATGACTGTACTAGATTTTGTTATGTGTATTTGTTAAAAACAAAATATGAAGCATTCAATTATTTTAAGGCCTATAAAGCTGAAGTAGAAAACCAACTAGGGAGGAAAATTAAACGTTTAAGGTCTGATCATGAAGGAGAATATTTTTGAAATGTATTTTCTGAATTCTGCGTGGAATATGGAATTATTCATAAAAGGACACTGCCATATTCACCACAATCCAATGGGATTGTCGAAAGAAAGAACCATACTCTAACTAAATTGGTTAATGCCATGTTAGACACTGCGGGACTATCTAAGGAATGGTGGGGTGAGGCGATTTTGACAGCGTGTCATGTCCTGAATCGTGTTCCAACAAATAACAAAGATCTTACACCATTTGAGGAATGAGAAAAGAAAAGATTAAATCTCTCCTATTTGCGCACTTTGGGTTGCTTGGCCAAAGTGAATGTGCCTATCAACAAGAAACGCAAACTTGGGCCTATAACTGTTGATTGTGTCTTCCTTGGTTATTCTTTTCATAGCATTGGATATAGGTTCTTAATTATAAATTCTGGTGTGCCTGACATGATTGTTGGTACAATAATGGAGTCCAAAGATGTTACATTTTTTTGAGAATGAATTTCCAATGAAAAATACACCTAGCATATCTGGTCATGAATCTATAAATCCCCAAGAACATTTTATTCCGATAGAACAAATTAAGGAACCCCATGTGGAAAATCCTAAGGAGGATGACACTATAGTCACTCGAAAGAGTATGAGACAGAGGACTACAAAGTCTCTTAGTTATGACTATATTGTGTACCTTGTGGATGACACACCAACAACCATTGAAGAGGCATATTCCTCTCCTGATGTTGACTTGTGGAAGGAAGTAGTACGGAGTGAGATGGATTCAATTATGTCTAATGGAACTTGGGAAATAATTGATCGTCCTTATGGGTGCAAACCTATTGGATGTAAATGGGTGTTCAAGAAAAATCTTAGGCCTGATGGTACAATTGAGAGGTACAAGGCAAGGCTTGTGGCCAAGGGTTATACCCAAAAGGAAGGAGATGATTTCTTTGATACTTATTCACCTGTTGCTCGATTGACTACAATTTGAGTGTTACTTTCTCTGGCAGCCTCTTATGGTCTTATCGTTCATCAGATGGACGTTAAGACGACTTTCCTAAATGGAGAGTTGGATGAGGAGATCTATATGGATTAGCCCGATGGGTTTGTAGCAAGTGGTCAAGAAAGCAAGGTGTGTAAATTATTGAAATCTTTATATGGCTTAAAACGAGCACCTAAGCAATGGCATGAGAAGTTTGACAGAACTTTAATATCTACTGGCTTTGTTGTGAATGAAGCTGACAAATGTGTATACTCTCGGTATGGTGGGGGCGATGGAATTATCCTGTGTTTATATGTTGATGACATACTGATCTTTGGTTCCAACCTCAAAGTAATAGAGGAGGCAAAGGAATTTCTATCTAAAAATTTTGAGATGAAAGATTTGGGAGAGGCTGATGTTATTCTTAATATCAAGCTTTTAAGAAAAGGTGATGGTGGGGTAACTTTGTTACAATCCCACTACGTGGAAAAGATGCTGTGTCGCTTTGGATTTAGTCACTGTCAGCCTGCTCCTACACCTTATGATCCTAGTGTGCTATTGAGGAAAAATCGGAGAATAGCAAGGGATCAATTGAGATATTCCCAGATCATCGGTTCACTCATGTATCTTGCTAGTGCAATGAGGCCTGACATCTCATTTGTAGTGTGCAAATTGAGCCGATTTGTTTCAAGACCAGGAGATGCTCATTGGCATGCACTCGAAAGAGTTTTGCGCTACCTAAAAGGTACAATGAGTTATGGTATTCGCTTTACCGGGCATCCTAGGGTGCTGGAGGGTTATTGTGATGCCAACTGGATATGTGATGCTGATGAGTTATATGCCACAAGTGGATATGTGTTTTCACTTGGAGGTGGCGCTATTTCCTAGAAGTCTTGCAAGCAGACCATCTTAACGAGGTCAACTATGGAAGCAGAACTTACAACATTGAACACCGCCTGTGTTGAGGCTGAGTGGCTTCGTGAGCTCCTTATGGATTTACCGGTAGTTGAAAAACCGATACCGGCTATTTCTATGAACTGTGATAACCAGACTGTAATAACAAAGATTAACCATTCTAAGGATAATATGAAGTCCACAAGGAATGTAAAAGGGCGACTAAAGTCTGTCAGAAAGTTGAGAAACTCCAGAGTGATTGCATTGGATTATGTCCATACATCCAACAATCTGGCAGATCAATTCACTAAGGGTCTATCACGTAATGTGATAGAAAATGCATCGAGGGAGATGAGTTTGAGACCCACTTGAAAATTTACGATAGTGGTAATCTGTTCTATGTGATCGGAGATCCCATGAAGTAGAATGGTGAAACAAGCTAGTAGTAAATTGAGAGGAAAGACCCTTAATAAAATTCATCTCTGATGCAAATCTTTCCTATCTGTAAGGCATGTTGGTTTTACCTTAATATGTTCCAAGTGGCTTATCAAAGCAAAAATGTTGTCCTACAGAACATCTTTTGAGGAACATACCTATATGAGTCAGATTGCTAGTTTTGAGTAATCTCTAAATACTCATGAAAGGCATAGGAGTATGACTTATACGCTCCAAAACAGAGGGGATGCTCTTTGCAGCCTAGTATCAGCTAAGAGCTAATGTGAAACTTATTTAGCACAAAACTGTCAATTCAAGGCATAGTCCATTGTTCAGTTGTGAAGAAGTGTAGCCTAAGTTCTAGATGGATGTTCAACTTAATAGTCTCCATCGAAACACTAGTATATCAAACAACAGAGAAATGAAAACTTTACTATGATGTCTAGGGTTTGGTGGGGATTGTTGAATAAAATGGGCTTGGCCCATATTTTAATAATCTAATAAATCCTAATCTCATAGTATATGTTATGTTGCATTATAGTATAGTCCCATACGGGATATTTACTATAATTTGACTCAACTTAAATAGGTGGACTTTGTATGCACCAATTGAGAAGTTGAGGGGAGGATGACTGGGTGCCACACGCTGCGCCGCCGCCGCCGAGCCGAGCCGAGGCGTGGCGTGGCGTGCGTGCGAGCCGAGCCGAGCCGTGCCGTGTCGTGTCGTGTGGTTTGGTATGGTTTTGCGAATCGGTGGATTCACTGAACCTGGACTCACGGTGGAAAAGGAAACGTCAATTAGAGATTAACGTTGTAACGACAGGCTTGAATGGAATTGATTTCCCAAGATTCAAGCCTGTTCGTTGGCCTTCCTTCTCCCGCATCCGTCTGTCTTCTCCTTTCTATAAACCTTGCGACATACCTTCTCTGTGACGTTGCTTCAGAAACTTCCTCGTCTCATTCCTCTGCGCGCACGGAGAAATCGAGAGAGCAGGTGCCTCTGGAACCGACGCTGCCCTGAGATCCTTGCACGGGGTGTGCGGTGATTAGATTTTTGGGGAGCGATCCGCGACTAATCGCCGCCGTCTGTTCGCCTGCATCGTCTACTTCCCGGAGAGCGATCCGTGACTGTTTGCCTGCATCATCTACTTCCCCAGTGTCGCGTTCGCCTTCTTCGTCTACTTCCCGGAGCTGTTCGTGGGTCTGCACTGTGAACCTCTTCCTGGATCGACTGTGGTCCGCGACTTCGAGCAACGCACTATGTCGACTAGTGCGAATGGAGCCTCCAATGCCTTTGGCATGGGCCCCTCCTCTGGGTACATGTTTTTCATGTTTATTGCTACTGTATGGATTGAATATTTGCATGTTGTGTCTATTGCTAGCTTTTTACTTGACATATACACTGCTAGTTTTATTCACATGCAAATATATGTCATCATCATGTTGTTACTATTTAATTTCTGGATTAAATTGACTTGGAAATTGTCTAAATACTTAACACAAATTAGGATGACTAGGTACATCATCATGAAATAAAATTTAGGACCAAAGCTAACGTCTGTCACAACTACAGAACACACCTTTCGTCGATTTCCCAAATTGGCTTTATTCCCATCAAAAATTGCGCTCGGGACTACTAAAAGCCCCCTCCCAATGGCTACGGCGTCAGACATTGTCAGGGGGGGCTTTTAGTCCCGGTTGGTGTTACCAACCGGGACTAAAGGTCCACCTTTAGTCCCGGTTGGTGCCACAAACTGGGACTAAACCTTTAGTCCCGGTTTGTGGCACAAACCGAGGCTATTTGTTGGCCTTTGGTCACGGCTGGTTATATGGACCGGGACTAAAGGTCCTCCCTATTTGAACTCTTCTTTCTCCCAGCCCGAGCCCGAGAGCTCTATTTCTTCACTCTGTTCTTGTTGTGTTCTTCATTGTTCTTCTTCTCCTCTTCGGCCATTGCTTCATTTGATCACTTCTACGCCTCCATCGACTCATTGAAAGGTTACTATCTTCAACCTCTCATGTTTTAGCGGCAGCATATGTTGTTTCTTGGTCTATGTGTGATTTTTTTTTATTATTAGCTTCATTCACTTGACATTGTTTGAATATTTTGAACAAGGCAACTAAAACTAGTATTCTAAGTATACACCTTTCATTTCTACTATTTCTACCACATTTTATGGTTTAATTAGTTCAAAATAGAGATTTTAGTATATTATTTGATTTAATTAGTTGAAAAAATAGAAATAGATTTATTTTTTCTAATAGAGATTTTAGGGTATTATATGTTCCACATTTCAAGATTAATTCAGCTTAGTTTGAGAAATATAGATTTTTAGGATATTATTAATTCATTTAATTTGTGGATTATATGAGGAATTTATGGTGGATTGTTCTTGATTTATATGCCACTTGAACTCAAAAAAATTATATATTTAGATAAAAAAGGTAGCTACCTAGAATACTTTAGTTGTATACTTGGCAGATTTGATGATTTTAGAGAAATGTAAATTGTACTTGTTTTATTTTATTTATTTAGAATATGAGGAATTTATAATTTCTAGTTTGAAAAATGAGTATATAGAGAGTAGATGACAACTGCTTCAGGGTACTCGGCCTCTGATCGGATCTTCTATAAGTGTCCATATCACAATATGAGTTATATATTTTGTCTCATTTGATGGTTATGGTTAATTTCTACCTATTATACCTGATGATTTTGATTAAAGTGTTGATTTTTTATTTCTATTTTCAGTGGGATGGCACTGGATGCCGTGGCTGGTACTGGGAGAAAGATTATATTAAACATGTGGCGGAGCCTACGAAGGCTGATGAGGCAGTGTTGACACTTCTTAGCGTCTTACCACAAATAGAGATAAATCCCTATCCTCGGTACGGCGCCAGAAATGCTTATGGGTATTTCTTATGACTATTGGATAAATCCACAAGCGCACAGATTATACCATTGTAGCACTTCACTTAGGAGTATTCCAAGGTATCATAATTTATTTTATCCCAAGGGAAAGCTGAGCTAGAAATGATAATTAGAGAGAGATCCTAGAGAGTACCTCAACTTAGTATCGACTAGTATAGGGGGTAAATGATAAATGTGATAGGAAGGGGATTGATGAATGAAAGAGCCTAGGTAAATGATACTTAGAACAGACTAGACATATTAGCTAGGTGGGAGGACAACGAGAGAGTACAAGGGACTCCTAAGCAATTCACTCTAGTTTAATATAGTTAGCTAATTAACTAGACTAAACACTATAGTTTGCCTACTCAATACAAGTATGCTAGGCGAGGGGAAAGATCAGTAGGAGGACAAAACTCCTACCGGACCGCACCCTCCTGTTGTCTTGAAGCCCTACCTTTTAATAACTTATCTGACACGCGTGGTGGAATACTAAGGCTAGATAGAGTTGTCACCTTCTACTAGCATCCACGAACAATCCACGCAATAAGCGGTAATCAAGGATAAACCAATATATAAGCACCACGCTTACGCACAACTTATTACTTTGACTACAATCAATAATCAAAGCACCCTATGACAGGCAATGATCGCATACATGAAAGGTCACAAGGATCACAGACTATAAATGTAAAGGCTATTAAAGAGCAAAAGCATATAACAATACTATATCTAGTATAGTAATGCTCGAAGTAAATACTAAGTAAAGTAAAGGGAAAGGATAATATATTGATAAAGATAAAGGGCAGCTGACGAAGAGGCCTCAACAGTCTCACGAAGACCTTTCTCATGCTCCAAAGCAGCACGAGCTTGAGACAACTCGAGCTTAACTCTATCAAGGTCAGCTTGAAGAAGAGTAACCGACTAATCCTGACAGACCTCCTACAAAAAACCAAATTAAATAAGTCATAGATAACAAAATAAAGAAGAGAGACAAAGAAATATACCTTCATCTCAGCACCAAAAGATGTGGATAGATCATCTCGAGAAGAAACAAGCTTCTGAACTCGCTCAACTCGACTAAGCTGAACTTCTGGCCCTTGAAGAAGCAAAGGAACCACCGGAGAAGAAGTCAGAGCTTTACCCGAGACATTCAACTCAGGAATCTCGAGAAGGCGTGCGCCAGCAAGTGGAGAGGCACCAACCAACTTGGAAGTACTAGGAACATTTGTAACGTCAGGAGGACAGAGTCCTACAAGAGACAAAACAGGAAAAAATTAGAAGAAAACAAAAGGACAAAAGATCACCATCAGCAAGACGAAAGAACCCTACCGCCATGAGATGAAGCAGTAGCATCAATAGGAGGCCTATAAAAATGAGAACAAGGATATTAGACAAGGACAACTAAGACCAAAACATTACGCAAAAAATCTGACTCACTTGACTAATTTGCTATAAGAAGCAGCAACTTGAGCAAACAAAAGCTTGGGGTTATCAAACAAAAAATCATCATCAAGCAATACCGAAGAAGGAATCGGAATAGCCGAAGGAATCAAAGCAGCATCACTAGAACGATAGTCGGTGGATGACCTATGACTAGAACAACTCTACAATAAGAAGAAACCTTGAGGATATTCAAAGAAGTTAGTAAAGAGAAACGCACGGTGGATGAACAAGAGGAGGATCATCATCAGAATGCCCCTCATCTAGAAGAACAGATTGACCACCTGACAAAAAAGAAGCAAAGGCTAAAAAAAGATAGCAAACGAAACAACTCAGTTGGAAACAAAAAATGCTCACCTACAATAATGTTACCTGTGGGGGTAAACGGACTAGGAGAACGACAACGAGTGGCGGGAGGAAGTTGAGCAGGCTGAGCGGAGACTCAGCTTTCCTTTTCCTAGAAATCAACAAGACTTGAGCTAACTGAGGATCAGGAGTATATGGTACATACCCATCAGTATTGCAAAATCCAGGAATCAACCTGGAGGAAGAACTCGAAGCTATGGTAACTTCAGCAGCAGCTTCAGCAGAAGCAGAGGCAATGGGCCCAAAAGTCAAGTCAAGCCTAAAAGAGTGACCATAATCCTAACAGAAACGTAAAATAGGTTATCAGTCAAGAAAACACCAATAAAAAGAAATCGGAACGAACTAAAACCACTAACCTGAGGAGGAGGATGATCAGCGTCATATTCTGAAATCTGGGGAGGAATGGTAGATACAGCACTCAAAACCCTCCCCAAACGATCAAATATATCATCATCAGACAACTCGGAATCAGGAAGAATCCGAGAAGGGTCAGAAGAACCAGTGTATTCAAAGCCAAGATGATCCCTCTGCATGAGAGGTTGAACCTGGCGACGATAGAAACTAGCAACTAACCCATTGCCGGTCAACCCGGATTGTCTCAGAAAACTTATCCGAGTCAGCAAAGGCCTAATAGCCAAGGATTCAGAAGATGATAGAACATCATTCCAACAAGGAATAAGGGTCGGTTTGGCAGCAAGATCAGAAGAAAAATAAGTATCAGGCTTCAAGATATAGAACCACTTGTCTGCCCAATCCTTAATAGAGTCATAAAGGGTGAACGAAAAGTAACTATTCTTCACCCCCTGACGAAATTGGAGAGCACAACAACAAAAAGAACGGGTGGGAGTTTTTTCGTGGAACCGGAGGCGAAAGAAATGCCGAAGAAGTAGAAGACAAGGAGGGATGCCAATAAATGCCTCGCACAAATGAGCAAATGAAGCAAGAAAAAGAACCCCGTTAGGAGATAGATGATGAAGTTGGATACCGTAGAAACGAAGGAATTCCATCAAGAAGTCAAAAGGAGGGAAGCAAAGTCCGACACGAACAAAAGAAACAAAGAGCGTGGTCTGATCAGGGGAAGGGCTCGGGATCACATGCTCACCAGGAAGCGAGTAATTAGAAAAATCCGTGCCCAAAGCAGACCATAGGCAACTAGCAGATCTAAATCCGCCTCCTGAGTCGTAGGCTTGGGAGACCGCTTCATCTGGTGAGACATCTCAACGTATTCAGGATTGTCAATTGAATCTAAAATAGTGTTTTCGTCAACGTATTCAAACTTGTTCTTGTTCTTCTTCACCATCCGAGGCGTATCGAAGACAAACAAAGCAGTGGCGGCGGCTAGGGTTTGCAAGCAAGGGAAAGAGTTTTTTACCGCAAGATAAAGAAGAAAGGAAAAAGAGATAGATTTATAAAGGGGTAAAAACCACAAGTTTTCTGAATACAACGGAAAGAAAATACAATGGTTACAAAAGGCCATCAGGAATTACGGCACGGACGCCAAAAACAAAACAAACAGTCAATTTACATCCTTTACAAAATACACAGACAACTCGAAGAAAGAGAAGTACTCGAACACCACAATCATTACGAACATCATACAGGGCGGATAGTACAAAGAACTCGGAAGAGTAAGACAAAAGTTTATTTATCACTTACTCAAGGCAAAGCTTGATTACAACAAGAATACGGAGCCTCAATACCCATTACATGACAAGAAGCTAGTACAAGACAACAACAAGGAACCCAGTCGAATTCGAGGTTACACTCATGAGAACCAAAATTGAATATTGGCAAACAGAGCCAAATAACTCAGACGTGCTTGACGCCCAACGGAGCAATGTACACCCTGGTAGCCAAAGGTAGTACAAGCAGAACCCGGAAGCCATTCAAGATTGACAGTTCCGTTATGACCTCGCTAAGAGAAGGCGGATCAGCATCAGCACGTACCAAAATGACACGACACAGACCAGATCAAGGAACGCTTCTTCAACTAAGACCATGAAATCAGCCAAAGGCATGGAACTAGGACACTAGAAGATGAGGCAGCACAACATGCAATAGCCTCATCACAAGACCTACACCATTTGCCTCAAAGCCACCCACAGCTTGATACTACCTTGAAACTAGTATCCTACTAGTTTCTATCACAAGACTTACACCATTCACCAGATTACAACAAGAATAAAGAAAAAGGTACCCGGGGGGCTCGTCAACTACAACATCCATGGTAGAAAAAAGGCCAAGAACAAAGGCGCTACAAGAGAAAAGAGAGGATATACAACAAAGGAACCATACTACAGCTATTTATAGAAGGATAATGGGTGCACATACACCAAGTCCATATGGAAAAGAAAGCAACAGTAATAGTACATAAAGGAAGTAGTAAAGGCAAAAGATTCTACAAGGACTGCATTGATGAGATACAAACGGCTACAATAAAGGCAGTACATCAAGGTACTATACATAATATCCAAAATAATATTCCAAGGACAATCATACAACGCACGACGCCCTACTAACAACTTTGCAGCTAAAGAAACTTGCCAAAAACAACTCGGCTACAGAATTTACAAAATTTCGGAAACTACAAGGAGAGCTCAGTTACAACAAAAGACCACAAGTGACAAAATATAAAAGATAAAACCAAGGACAAATCAAGTCTACCACCAAAGAAGACCCAGCACTTGGTCAAAACCTCACAGAATAAAACAACCTAGAACTTCCTCAAACCCTGAAGAAAGTCCAGGTTCACAGGCAGAAAGCCACCCCCAACAAATGAGATTGGACAGCTCCAACTCTAGTCCTTCCAGCAAGAATCTAGTGCAAGCATGAATGACCAAGCAAATGGAACGTACAACTTCAACCAACTCAGGAGCGGCAACGGTGACAGCCCGGAGTTCAGCAAACAGATAGAGAAGGCATGGAAGCCACATCACAAGACTTCTTCTACCTGCAGTACCAAACTTCCCAGGAAAATTTCACCGAGGAGTTAGTCTACCTCTAACTCCTTTCACAAGAATTCTTCTACCCACTTAACTACCAGAAGTTGGACATAAGCCCGGGGGTTGCTCAGTTTCACTTAGCAGCATGACTGTCGAATAGGAAGAATATAACTCTCAAAGCTCAACTACCAGTGCAAGCACCACGGAATATATAGCAAGGAAGGACCACCACGAGCCAAAAGTCACGAGAAAGGGAAACAAGCAAAGGACAAAAACTGACCAAAGCAAACAGTGAAAGCAAGATTCTACACACCCGTGAAAACACAGTACTAGTCCATGAACAAAAGCAGACAAAAGCAAAGTATTTCAGACCCTTCTGCCAAACTCTTTTTTATCAAAAAAGAACTCGGAGAAGGCTCGGGGGCTGGAAATACCTACCCGATAAAACTTTTTTCCAGATCCTCCGGATACTTGTGCCAAGTAACCAGAGGCTCGGGGGCTACACTCAATGAGTGCACTTCTCGTCCAAGTGCAGAAAGGCAGCAAGATGAAGACATAGAAGATCATCCCATGATTTTACTTCAAAAAGAACTCGGCTTACTTTCAAAACAATCCGATACTTTGAAGAAAAATCATGAGATGCTCGGGGGCTTGTCGATGGGATATTCTATAGGGTACCCATAGACTGGCTTACCGAAGCCTTGGACCTCCTTCACTCGCCCCCCAAAGGAAGACAGACACGCGAAACCGGATTCTACTCGGTAACGACGACCAGACCGAAGCATAGCTTAGGACTCTGAGTTTGTAACCGAGTAGAATTAGAAGCAACCCTCGGCCGGACCCTGGACTATAAAGGGCTGATGAGGGTATCACCCAAAAACACCAAAACACACTACGTAACACCCGATACGTAGAACGACACGCAATACCTTGTACTTCAAGATCAGAGCAATAAACAAGCAACCTAACTGGACGTAGGGCTGTTACTCGACTGTGTCGAGGGCCTGAACCAGTATAAACCGTGTGTCCCTACATGTCCAACCACCAAGGTTTCACTATTCGCCGAGGCACGAACAACTATCTCGGGTAACCCCGTGGCAGGTTATCGGTGGTAAAACATCGACAACACCGTCTTCTTTTTTCTTTGCAACACTCGACAAAGAAATTTCTTTTATATATATATATATATATATAAATCTTTGTCGAGTGCCACATGGACGGCACTCGGCAAAGAAAATATGTTTTTTTAAAAAAACCATCTTTGTCGAGTGCCACGAACAGACACTTGGCAAAGAAATTTCTTTTATATATATATATATAAATCTTTGTCGAGTGCCACATGGACGGCACTCGGCAAAGAAAATATGTTTTTTAAAAAAACCATCTTTGTCGAGTGCCACGAACAGACACTCGGCAAAGAATACCTGTTTGTTTATTTAAAAACCTCTTTGGCGAGTGCCACATACCAGGCACTCGGCAAAGCAACCTTTGAGTTTTTTTTTTTGCTTTTTCGTATAAACAACAATGCATATATATATATAGAGAGAGAGAAAATAGCTGTAGCGAGCAACCATGTATATTAGTATTAGACATGCACACAGAGAGAGATGTGCAATACAAATAGATTCATGAAACAACTAACACGCACGAGCATATATATGTATGTTCCAAGATGGATGGATTATAGAACTACTAGATGTGATTCCAGCCTCATCGTCTATATATCAACTTCCCAGCATGCATATTCTCTGCCCATCCCAAACCAAATTACCAAACCATACAAACCGGCAAAGCGAGATGCACGTGCTGCATGTAGATGTAATCAAGGTGCGCGTCGCCGAGCAGCCGCCTCTGGAGGCACTCGTCGTTGTTGTCCTCCTCACATGCCGCAGAAGCCTCTTGCTCCTCCTCAGCTCCCATCATCCGTAGAGAAGGGAGGCCATGGAAGCCAAGCTTTATATATTAGCCAACCATCATGACTGACCGACCTAACTGAGAGTTAAGCCGTGAGTGGTACAAAAAGATTCAAAGTAGGAGGACTGTATTGGCATAAAGTTTTCATCTTGATCACACATGTCAAAGTCTTATTTTAGGACGGAGAGAATATTCAACTAAGATGAGATAAAGGGGAAAAAAGTAAAACAAAATGCTCCATAACAGTTAGGCTTTAGAAAGGATACAGTAAGTCTTGAATCGGTCATTGTTGACACTTCTAACGTCGTTACCAAAAGTAGATTAATTTCTATTTCTGATAACGGCACCAAAAATAGTTAACCACCTTTCATGCCACTTAAGCCGAGTTGTCATCCCCAGCATGACACAGAGATGCGGTATTGAAATATGCAATTGCTCCTCTAATAAATAGTTAAATATAAATGTGTTTCTGCAAGCGCACAAATTATACCGATGTAGCATTTTAACCAGGAGTATTTCAGGTATCGTTATTTATATTTTTACCACTGAGAAGGGATACTAAGGAATAAATGAGGAATGAGTATCACTGCATGTGTAATGGAGAGTTTTCATCTATCTCTCTCAATACAGGATAAATATCACATAAGATATAGATAATGAATGAATAGTGACAAAAGATAAATACTGATCAGCATATATAACCACATGATATAATGATAAGCACCTCAACAGATACTCTAGCAAGTCATTAGAATGGAATTAGGACGAACTATGAGAATATTTCCTATGTCATTCTTAACTATACAGTCTAGCATATTATGATTAGTGCAATTATACTTGGCAATTATGACGAGATAAGAGATATTCATGTGTAGTGAGTATTACTAAGGAAGATGAGAAACATAGTAATCATTTCCCCATAATAGTACTGCTCTGCCTGCCCTACAAACGGGAGGAGGACTACAAAGGACTCAACAGGACTGTCACTCCTGCGAACTACCTCACGATCCGGAATATAGGGTACAATCGCAGATAAATACGGTCTAGGCACCACGCCTACACAATACTTAACATTTACCCATAGTACTGATGGATAAACGCTATACAATCCTAAACATGGATATGATTCAGATCTAACTATGCCAAGCACATAATCATAATAAACTAAGAACAATATAATTGAGAACATAATTGAATAGAGTAAAGTCATAAACAATATAATGAAGTAGAGCAAAGTCATATTCATAATATTGAAGAACAAATGAAGAACAATGAAGAACTAGAGAGAGAATTACCAAAAGTCCTCTTGACAGATCCGGAAACCAATCGAAGATTGACTCCTCCTAGTTCTAATCCTATATAGCTATGTTAAACTAGAGATCTAGTTGATGTGGTGCTCTAGGGCTTGATCAGGGACCTCTTCTCTTGAGATGGAGTGAAATTAGGTCTGGGGGTCTCTCTCCTCAGGGTTAGGGGGCCTTGCTTATATAGCCTCCTCAAATGAATGTCGGCCGTCGGATCAAACCAACCTTAATGGAGGGCTTAGATGCAACCTCAAAGGCGGTGGGGAGAGGGTCCACAAGGCAGACCCTCATTAGGCCTTGTTCTAGGGCAGCCACCCTAGGGGGTAGGGCGGGCGCCCTGCCCTAGGCCCGCTTGGCCTCTCGTTTCTTCCCGCACCTTTTTGATCCTTCTGGATTGTTCTTTTCCCTGTGGATGATAATATCTCTATGTAATCCTTACATGTGGGCTATCCTCCATATTTCCTGATATCCCCCTGCAGAAACAGACATTCACCAAAACTCTTGGAATTCTATTAGTTTAAACCTTATTTCTAATTATTGGTTTCATATAGATCCTTATCCTTGTTTAGTTGACAATTGGATTTGGTATTTAAGGACCGTCAATAGTCATATACTTTGCTAATAAACCTGAGTCTTTGGCTAGTCTAAGCAAATGTTCCACCAGCCTGCATTTTGTTAACAAAAGATGGCTTGGATAAGCGAATTCAGAAGCATTTTATGTTTTTCATCTAAAGGGTCTGCGGAAAGCACGTACCACTGTATATCATCCGGTCCGTCATATACATGTGTTTGCATGTTGTGTGTGTTGACGGTAAGAATGAGCCATTTTATCACTATCAAAATACCGTCAACATCCTCATAAACAAAGAAAGACCCCTATAACAATCAATTCAGAACAAACACCCAACGCATATGATAGGTTGGACCAGTATCCAGAAGGCAGAGGTGGGCCATAGACCCCTATAGGGGTCGGCCGACCGCCCATGGTGGCTACCACCCCCCCTGGGTCCCTGACCAGTGGGGCATCTTCTAGAAGGACCAGGGAGGGCCCACAGGCCAGTAGGGGGGTCGGCCGACCGCCCCGATGGTGGTTCCAACACCCACAACCTCCTCACTCACTCCCCACATGCTGGAAATCAACACCATCCACTCAAAGACGGTTCTGAGGTAGATTTGATCCTACGGTGGTTGATGAAGGTGATGTAGATCGCTGACGTGGCAGCGGAGTAGGCCCTACTCCACATCTAGCTATAAATAGACCCCTAGAGCTCCCTTATCATTCATGCCTCATTGGAGAAACACTACTCCTTAGTCTCTTAGCGGAGCTCTCTAGTAGTGCTATGCTTGTTGGAGGAGAGTGAAGGAAGTCTTCTGGAGAAAGCCCCGGGCCTGTCGGGAATCTTCTCCGGAGTTCTTCCTCGGCGGATGTGAGTCTCTTGTAAGTTCATCTCTTGTAAGTGACTTCTTCCGAGTTCTTTATAGTATTTAGTATTATAAATCTGGTTTAGCTGTTATACAACATTTCACGCTTGTTCATCGCTTTGCTCTAAGTGAAGTGTTTTAATCTTAGGCCAAGGTTAAAGTAGTAAGATAAGTGTAGATGTGGTGTCTAAGCTCAATCTTACCTTTGTAAACCACTTATCGCACGAAAAGTCAGTGGATGCTAGTAGGAAGTGACAGCCCTATCTAGTCTTCGTATTCCACCCCATGTGTAAGATAAGTTCTTAAAAGGTAGGGCCTCAATACAACATGATGGCGCGGTCCGGTTAGAGTTTTGCCCTCTTTCTGATCTATCCCATCGCCTCCTGCAAAAGAAGGGCTGATAAAGCCAGTATAACCAGCTATACCTTGTTAGATATCTTAGCTATATCGAACCTCTCAACCAAGATATCATAGTCTCCCTTGATCTATCATAGGACATATCCATCTTCCTAGTTAACTCACTTCTCGTTCCCTGTGGAAAATACGATACCTGGAATACTCCCGGTGAAAGCTACACTTGACAATCGTACACTTGCGGTCTTTTTCCGTTTGCCACCTTTGGAGTCAACAAGCTTTCTGGCGCTGTTGCCAGGGAACGATAGCTGTTTTAACTAGTACCTTTTGGTCCTATTTTATCTTTGTTTGATTTCATCCTTCCACACATACACATATGGATCAAACACCACTTTTTCGAATATAGTGCTCCAATGGGCACTAGGTTGCCGCAACCTAGTTCATCTTAGGCCGTGTTGGCCATTCGTTATGAGCTTCGCCCAAGTCTCATAGCGATGGTTCAGAAACAACCTTTTTCTGGGGACGAAGATGAAAATCCTTACACTCACCTATGTGACTTTGAATAACTTTGTTCTTGCGTCCACATCAATGGGATGAGGTGAGGTACTCTTAAGTGGAAGCTATTTCCGTTCTCTTTGACGGGAATAGCCAGACGATGGTACGTTCACCACGTAGCTAGTGCAAAGGGGGAATGGGAAAAGTTGCAATCCAAATTCTGCTTAGCTTTCTTCCCTAGCCCCTGTGTGATTCGTCTTCGAGTAGAGATCCTAACCTTTAAACAAAAGGAGAAGGAATCTCTAGGTGCGGCATGGGCCCGTATTTTAGATCTATCATCATCTGGACCTGATCTTGGTATAACCGAGCCTACATTGTTACAACACTTTTATGGCGGTCTTAGCAAAGATTCCGCACAACTTCTTGATATATCTGCCGGGGGAGCCTTCCTGTGTTTACCCATTAGTGCAGGGAAGAGTCCTCTATGAAGATTCTTGAAAACACCCCCTATACTAACGTATATGATGAAGGACACGTGGAAGAACAAAAACCAGCCCCCAGAATAGAAACAACTTCGATAGCTGAAACTCTTCCTTCTAAATCCCAAGATCTTGCTATTGAACCTGAACCACCAAGGGAAGAAGAAATTCAACCTTCGGAATTCCCTTTTGATATCGAGGCTGATTTATTTTCCGATTTTGGAAACGCCTTGAATCAATCTGTGCAAAAGAAGTCTTTTGCTCGAAAAGCTCCGAACCTTCACATTCCTTGTCGCATAGAGGAAGCCTACCACCAGGAGACGGTTCAATAGCTAGCTTCTATCATGAGCAACGAATGGTTAGAAGAGGCCGAATCTTCATTCGAGCCAATTTGAATTCTTTCTTCCTCCACAACCATTCCTTGTCAAATCAATAGAGCAAATTTAGACTCTCTTTACGATCCCGCCATAGGAGTAAGTTATCTCTAAATCTTTAGCTAATGCCCTCCTAGGTGAGGTAACTCTAACTCCAACCAATAAGTTCTTGAAGCTTCCTTCAGGACAATTGATTGAGAGTTGTGGGATCGCACAAACTATTCCTACGCTAATTAACAAAGTCAATATCCTCTTAAACTTCTTCATATTTGATATAGAGGACTTTGACTTGTTAATTGGGCATCCACTCATGAGATTTCTTGATGGATCTCTTAATGGAAGCCTAAAGGGTCATCTTGGGAGTAGTATCAAGCTCTCGATTCCGCTAACCAGCTCCACAAACACCATGACGGAATCACTCCCAGAATCTGACCCCATAGCCATGCTCACGGTCAAGAGCAGCTTGGGCTCCTTACTGTGTGATGTCCTTATGTCATAGCTCATCAGTTATTATTTGTTATTGATTATTGTGACTTGTTCATATAATCATTATATCTTGTTCACTTGATCATGTGGTTATTTGGGCTTATGTTGAACTTGATGTTACTCAATTGCTAAAAATGTGACTTATTAAAAGCTGATGCAGTTAAACCCGTGTCTATCCTTTTGAGCCTCATGAACCCCATGTTATTCTTATTGAGTACGACATGTACTTACGCTTGCTTTATTTTCAATACTTTGGATAAAAATCCCAGA
The DNA here is from genome assembly GCA_022036555.1 of Microstegium vimineum. Taxonomy (NCBI): domain Eukaryota; kingdom Viridiplantae; phylum Streptophyta; class Magnoliopsida; order Poales; family Poaceae; genus Microstegium; species Microstegium vimineum. The sequence continues at coordinate 25,180,743 of CM039119.1, read as the reverse complement.
TGGGTACCAGATTGCAAGAGTTGGAAGAGATAGGCTTGTGGTCAACCAGTTAGTTGGTCCCTATGGAATTGGAGTCTTCACCCGAAGTTCGTAGTCGTCTTTCCGCCGTTTGCTGTGTTGAGGTTATCCTTTGACCTTATATGTTATGTATTTAAGTAGGGATATCTCATCTCAGTGACCCTCTCAATCATAAACTGTAGATATGGAGCATAAGGTAGCCTCCTCCTAGCATCATCCAAAGCAGTAGCAAGCTCAACCCAAATAAACCTGGGAATGCTGAACCTCTCACCATTGGGAAACCTTGCAAGAACATTTGCGATATAACCATTAAGATCAGTAGCATTGTCCTTGGGATTGAGAGTTACCCTGATGAAGTTGTTAAGAATGTAGTGAAGGCTCCTGAGGTTTGTCCTGGAGTAGTTTGGCACTACCTCATCCTGATCCTCCCAGATATAGCTGATTGTGTGTGGCTCAGCTCTAGCACCCACATGGATACTAGGTAAAGCCCTGTGATCTCTCCCAAAGCCAAGAATACGGCAGAACGTGACATACTCACAACGGTAGTGGCGACCGTCAGTCAACCAGTGAGCATGGAACTGATCCCAAAAGTAAGTAGCATGGAACTGAGCAAGAATCTTTGTGTTCCAATCATACCTGAAGCTCATGATGTCAGTCATCTGAAAACGGTCACACACACTGATAGCTCCTATCAACTGGATATCCTGCCTGCTCTCCAACTCAGCAAAGTCAATGTACTGCATCTTGCAAATCTTGCTAGTTGGCCTGGCATAGATGGCGGTAGCATAGAAATTGGAATGAAAGATATTCCAGAAGCGATAATCAATACCTCTCATCTTTGGCACTGTGTAGGGATTGACAGCCCTAGCCTCCTGAGTAGCCTTCCAAGACCTGGAGTAGTTTGTGATAGGATGCTGAAAGGTGTCCTGAGGTGCTGCAAGTACGTACTCACCCTCAACCTCCTGTATGTACCTGGGATCAAACTCAGTGAGGTGCACGGGTGTCTCTGGCCACTAAGGAATCTCATAGCCCTCCATCTGATCTCTCTCTTCTTGCTCGAAGGTTGCATTTTTGTCATGCGGCATCTGAACCTTCCACTGGACTTGCGACTTGGCACCTTGACATCTCGCTTCCTCCTGCCACCGGCTGCACTTCCTTCACCACCGGAATACATCTATGCAACACATATAGAGACTAGATAAGAAACTGTATATGACAGTGTGTAGATGAAATTAAAAACAGGGGTTAAACAGGGAAGAAATTCAGAGAGGAACCCAAGTGAAAGCATGTTGTTTGAATCAGCAGGGGTAGGGCGGCACTGCCGCCCTCAGGTGCTCCACTGGATTTTCTCTAGATTTCTTTATGTGTCTAAATCCTGGTTTATTGGAGAGAATCTTTCTTTGTCATCTATTATCATAAAAGATGTGCTCAAAGGTTTGATTATTGGAGAGAAGCTTAGTTGTGGTTCAATCTAGATTACTTGCCCCAAGATATTTAACTCGGTTTAAACCATGGATAAGCTTGTTCACACATCCTAGAATGGTTATCTTGCCCATGTTGAGCTAAACATTTGAAGTTCATGATCTACTTCAAACACTAGGATTGCAAGCCTACAAACATGTCATATGCTACCACTAGGTCATACAAGCATAGAAGCAATAGTGGTACCATATAAGCATAAAAAATCTTTTGATTTTTCATGAATGAGCCTAATGACTTGATGTCTAGATGCACTAACACGTCCTAATAATGGATGAATGACATGTCACTCAACTTTTACCTTGCTTTGCTCGAAGGAGAGGCATGTCATATATGTGGGGTGCATCAACACATGTTTGAATAATCAAGAACGTTCAACTCATTTCTTAGCTTGCAAAACCTCTTCTCATCAAGTGGCTTGGTGAATATATTGGCAAGTTGATCGTCGGTGCCAACACTTGTGATCTTGATATCACCCTTGAGTTGATGATCCCTTATGAAGTGGTGCCTCACATCAATGTGCTTGGTTCTTGAAAGTGGAACCAGATTGTTGGTGAGCTTCACCGCACTTTCATTGTCACATAGCAATGGCACTTGCTTGAAATTGATTCCATAGTCATTCAAAGTTGCCTTCATCCAAAGCAATTGAGCACAACAACTCCCCGCACTTATGTATTCGGCTTCGGCGGTAGAGAGTGCAACACTATTTTGATTCTTTGATGACCAAGATACAAGTGACATGCCTAGAATTTGACAAGTGCCCGACGTGCTCTTCCTATCAACCTTGCATCCCGCATAGTCGGAGTCCGAATATCCAATCAACTCAAAGTTAGGCCCCTTGGGATACCACAATCCAACATCTTGTGTATGCTTCAAGTACCTCAATATTTTCTTTGTAGCCTTCAAGTGACTTTCTTTTGGTGAGGCTTGGAATCTTGCACACATGCATACACTAAACATGACATACGGCCTTGAAGCGGTCACATAGAGTAGGCTCCCAATCATAGACTGATACAAATTTTGATCCACCATGTTGCCACTAGCATTACTATCCAGGTGTCCATTAGTGCCCATAGGAGTGTTAATGCCTTTAGACTCTTCTAGACCAAACTTCTTCATCATGTCCTTGATGTACTTGCCTTGACTCACAAAGGTGCTATTCTTCATTTGCTTGATTTGAAGACAAATGAAGTAGTTAAGTTCACAAATCATTGACATTTCAAACTCATTTGCCATCATCTTGCCAAATTCTTCACAAAATTCTTGATTCGTTGAACCGAATATGATGTCATCCACATAGATTTGAAACACAAATAGATCCTTGCCAAGCTTCTTGGTGAAGAGAGTAGTATCAACCTTTCCCATGACGAACCCTTTGGATAAGAGGAAATCCCTCAATCTTTCATACCATGCTCTAGGTGCTTGCTTCAAGCCATATAAAGCCTTTCTCAACTTGTACACATGGTTGGACTTCTTGTCATCTTCAAAACCGGGAGGTTGCTCAACATATACTAGCTCATTGATGTATCCATTCAAGAAAGCACTCTTCACATACATTTGGTATAGCTTGATGTTGTGTGCACATGCATAAGCCAATAGGATCCTAATTGCCTCTAATCTTACAACCGGTGCATAAGTTTCTCCAAAGTCAAGACCTTCCACTTGAGTGTAACCTTGAGCTACCAATCTTGCTTTGTTTCTCACAACTATACCATCTTGATCTTGCTTGTTTCTAAATACCCATCTTGTGCCAATCACATTGTAGTTCTTGGGTCTTTCAACTAGCTCCCAAACTTGATTTCTTGTGAAATTGTTGAGCTCTTCATGCATAGCATTTACCCAATCAACATCTTGTAAGGCTTCTTCAATCTTTGTAGGCTCTATGTATGACACAAATGAATAGTGTTCACAAAAGGATGCCAATCTCAATCTTGTTTGCACACCACTTGTAATATCACCAACTATTTGATCAATGGGATGATCTCTTGCAATGTTGGTTGGTTGGAGGATAGGAACTTGATTGCTTGCACTAGGTTGAGATAAAGTAGCCACTTGTTGATCTTGCACTTGAGAACTACTAGCTTGCACTTGAGGTGAGTTGAGCACTTGATCTTTGTCATCTTCAACATCTATGACTTGCCTTGGCCGAATATCACCAATATCCATGCTTTTCATAGCATTTGCCAATTGAGATCCACTCACATCTTCTAGGTTCTGATTCTCAACTTGGGAGCCATTGGTTTCATCAAATTCAACATCATGAACCTCCTCAAGTATACCACTAGCCAAATTCCACACTCTATAGGCTTTGCTTGTGGTTGAGTAACCACGTAAGAACCCTTCATCACATTTCTTGTTAAACTTTCCAAGTCTTGTGCCTTTCCTCAAGATGTAGCATTTGCACCCAAAGACTCTAAAGTATGCAATGTCGGGCTTTCTTCCATTCAATAGCTCATATGGTGTCTTCTCCATCAATGGGTGACAATATAGCCGGTTGCTAGAGTAGCAAGCGGTGTTGATAGCTTCGGCCCAAAAGGAGTGACTCACATTGTACTCACTAAGCATAGACCTTGCCATATCAATCAATGTTCTATTCTTCCTCTCAACAAGGCCATTTGATTGTGGAGTGTACTTGGCCGAGAATTGATGCTTGATTCCAAGCTCATCACATAGCTCTTCAACTTTTGTATTCTTGAATTCACTTCCATTGTCACTTCTCACTTTCTTGATGGTGGTCTGAAACTCATTGTGACACCTCTTGACAAAAGATTTGAATGTGGCAAATGTATCACTCTTGTCATTGAGAAAGAATACCCAAGTGTATCTTGTAAGATCATCCACTATCACAAAACCATACTTGTTACCTCCAATACTTGTGTATGTTGTTGGTCCAAATAAATCCATGTGCAACAACTCAAATGCTCTACTAGTGCTCACCATGCTCTTCTTAGGATGGGTGTTACCAACTTGTTTGCCGGCTTGACAAGAGCTACAAAGTTTATCCTTCTCAAACACAATATCTTTCAAGCCTCTTACTAAGTCATGCTTGATCAATCTATTCAATTGCTTCATGCCAACATGACCAAGTCTTCTATGTCATAACCAACCCATACTTGATTTAGTGAGCAAGCAAGTTGACAATTGAGCTTCACTTGCATTGAAATTAACTAGGTAGAGGTTCTCATATCTAAAACCTTTGAAGATCAAGTTTGAACCATCAACACTAATGATCTCAACGTCATCTATCCCAAATATGCATTTGAATCCAAGATCACACAATTGAGCCACGGATAACAAATTAAAGTTCAAGCTCTCAACTAGCAAGATATTGGATATGCTCAAGTCATTGGATATTGCAATCTTACCAAGACCCTTGACCTTGCCCTTGCCATTATCACCAAAAGTAATACTATCAATGCCATCATTGGTGTTGGAGTTGATTGATTTGAATATTCTAGAATCCTCGGTCATGTGTTGAGTGCACCCACTATCAAGCACCCAATGCCTTCCTCCGGCTTTGTAATTGACCTACAAAACAAATTAGTTCTTCTTAGGTACCCACACTTGTTTGGGTCCTCCAAAGTTAGTGACCAAGGATTTTGGCACCCAAATAGCCTTCTTCTTTGGGCCAATGATGGGTGTGCCAACATACTTAGCCATTACACCATCTCTCCCTTTGGTAAGCATATAACATGAATCAAAATGAATGGAGGTGGATTTAACAAACTTGATTTGGCTCATGTTAAGTTTGCAATATTGGTCAACATGCCCCACTTACTTGCAACTATTGCAATACCGATCATTGCTTCTCACAAAGCTAGGCTTTGGAGTCACAAAGGCTGACTTGCCCTTCTTGGGGGTATAGCCCAATCCCTCTTTGTAGTGGGAAAATATTTGGCTACCCAAGCACTTTAGCAAGCGGGCATCTCCACCATATGCCTTACCCAAAGCATGACTGAGTTCAATAACATCATTTTTCAATTTTTCATTTTCACTCACTAGTGTAGAATCAACCTTTGAGCTCTCACTAGTGGATGTGCATGTGGAAGTGCTAGAGTCGGTTGGTGCAACAATGATAGGAGTGAAAAATGATTTATCTAGAATATCACAAGTAACTCCAATATCACATGATGCAACAATCTTATCCCTGTTTTGCTCAAGGAGGGAGGAATGAGCCTTTTTAAGCTTGTAGTGAGTCCTCTCAAGCTTCTCATGGGCTTCCATTAGCCTCTCATGAGAGCCATTGAGCTCATCAAAGGATTGTTCAAGAACTTTAAGCTTCTTGTTCAATTCTTTGCACTCCTTCGTCTTTGTCTCAAAGCAAGCATAAGTTTGCTTCATCATATCTACTAGTTCTTCCTTGGAGTACTCCTCATCATCATCACTACTATCATTATCACTATCACTATCATCATGAGATTGTACCTTGGATGGCTTAGCCATGAAGCATGATGGAGTGTCGAAGATAGATGGCTTGTTGTTGATAGCAATGCTTGCCAATACCTTCTTCTTGGACTTCTTCTTCTCATCATCACTAGAATCATCATCGGAAGAATCATCACTATCCCAAGTCATCATATAGGATTCACCCTTCTTCTTCTTGGTGAAGGATAGCTTCTTCTCCTTCTTGTCATGCTTGCTCTTCTTCTTCTCATCATCATCACTATCATTGGGACAATCCGCAATCATGTGACCGGTGCTCTTGCACTTGTAGCATCTCTTCTCATATTCTTTGCTCTTGAAGTTATCTCTTCTGTTTCAGCACCATAGCCCTTCTTCTTCATGAACTTGCCAAACTTGCGCACAAAGAGAGCCATCATCTCATCATCAAGGTCACTAGCTTCTTCATCATCACTTGATTCTTGCTTCTTTGCTTTGCCCTTGTTCTTGGATGATGATGCCTTGAATGCTAAGCTCTTCTTTTCTTTGTTTTCTTCCTTGACCTCTTCTTCTTCACTTTCTTCATTATATTGCTCTTTGGTCATGATTTCTCCAAGCACTTCATTGGGAGTGATCTTGTCCAAACCATCTCTCCTAATTATTTGTCTCAAAGTTTTGTATTTCTTGGGCAAACAACCAAGAAAGCGGTTTGAGAAATCTTCATCCTTGACCTTCTCACCCAAGCTCTTGAGATCATTGATGATCACTTGGAGCCTATGAAACATCTCCGGGATAGACTCATCATTCTTCATCTTGAAATGAGATAGCTTGTCCTTGAGCATGTACAACTTGGCATTCTTCACAGTGGCGGTGCCCTCTTATGTATCCTCAAGTCTCTTCCACACTTCACTTGCCTTCTCAAGATCCTTGATTTGCTCAAACACTTTTGCATTGCCAGTTCTCTTGCTCCCTAGGTGTGGGAGCGGCTTCATCAAGAATGACAAAGTCATGTTCGGTCACACTCCACACCTTCTCATGTATTGAGCATAGATGCATCTTCATTTTCCTCTTCCAATAATCAAATGAGGTGCCATCAAACATTGGTGGTTTGATCCCCACATGATTGAATTGAACTTGAGCCATCACTAACACCGAAGGTTATTAAGACTTGATAATAGCGGTGACCACGGCTCCGATACCACTTGAAAGGTCCTAGATGGCTAGAGGGGGGTGAATATCCTAATAAAAAATCTACAAATCACTAGAGCAAAGGTTAGAATAACACTTAAGCGAAGCTTTTGCTCTAGCTCTACTTAGGGATACAAAGCCACCTATCCAAGCAATTCTAGTTAACTAAGTGCCTACACACAATAGCAAGAACCTAAGGCACTTAGCTCAAGCAAGCTAAAACAACTAACAAGAGAACTAACTAACAAGCTAACTAGACAAGACATGAAAGAAAGTAAATGCAAGGATAAGGGTGATTGTTATACCGATGCCTTGTGATCAAAGGATGTCAATATGAAGAATCAATCACAATGAAAACCAAGGAGTAGCCAGGAGACAAGATGAACACAAGAATTTTTCTCCCGAGGTTCACTTGGTTGCCACCAAGCTAATCCCCGTTGTGTCGACTACTCAAGTGGTGATTCGGTGGCTAATAGGCGATCACAAGCCTAGCCCACTACCCGGCGCCACAAGAATCCACCCAAATGAGAGTAACTCAATGACACAAGCAATCCACTAGAGTTACCCTTTGGCGCTTTGCCGAGGTGGGTACAAGCCCTCTCACAAGTCGATGAAGCCAGCCACGAACAATCACCAACACGTGCTGAAGCTTCTCCTCAATCGCCAAGCCGTCTAGGTGTTGGCAAACACCAAGAATAACAAAAAACATCCCATGGCGATGACGATGACCAAGTGCCACTAAGATGCAATGTAAAGATCAAACACTTGGTTCACTCAAACTCTCCTGAATTAGCAAGCAAAGCAAAGAGAGATGAGTTGTGGGCTATCTCAAGCAAGCACAATGAGTGAGAATGAATGTGAGGTGCAAGGGGGGCCCTAGGAGCCGGCCAAATAACTTAAATATACTCCACCATCGAGCTAGCCATTTTTCTCCTTCACTGCAGCTTTCTGTGTTAGTTCGGACGCAGTTTGTATAGGGGTCCGGACCATTGAGAGCGTCCGGACCCTTGATCCACCGAGAAACCGAGCCTCTGTCTTTAAGTCCGGTCGCTGCCTCCAGACGCGCGCAAAGTGTCGTCCAGACTAACGTGCATGCGTCCGGCCACCCTGCGGTTTGAATCAGCTCGTTTGCGCCTTCACTAGGAGCCGCCACGTCGCCTCCGGACGCGGGGAACAGGACGCGTCCGGACCTTCATCGCCTTAGGTCTGGAGTCCAGCAGAGAGCTCCCCGAGAGCTCAAAACCCCGGACCATAGTCCAGAGTCCGTCGTCCGGACGCTGAACACCGTCCGGATCTCTTGTGCGCCGAGGCCGAGCCTTAGGGTTGGCTTCCAGACGCATCTGCATTTGTCCGGACCAAGCTGCCCTAGGGTCCAGACCCTGCATCCGGACACCTTTTCTTTGTCCAAACAAGTTGCTTCTTCTTCTCCAAGCTTCCATGTGTTAACACCTTGAGATCCATCACTTGATCTCCTGTGTTATCCTTTTCTTTGAATTATCTTGGATTTAATTCTATTTTCCTAATCTACCAGGCATGTATATATGGCTGTGGTAGGAATTCAAGCTCTCGTCATACAGAAACTTATCATGTAATATTTTCAATTTTCAAAAGATAAATTCTCCAGAACTCTGGTATTGCTAGGAACAAGATAAATAGCAGCTCAACTTTATCATATCATACCTATCAACTACCTAGACTTAGCTCAAGCATTCTGTCGGGTACAAAGGAAAGGGGTACCCTAACATGCGATAATCTAATGCTTAACATAGCAGCCGTTTTTAAGGTAGAATCCGATCAGTCGCCCAGTCAGTGGGAGAAGGCCCATCAAACGAAGGCTTACCACACCAACAACAGTGACCAGTCGTGGGCCGGCCCATTACTGGAAAAACAGTAGGCAGGACACCCCTCTGCCTCGACCTCGACTGACGGACAAGGGTCGAACGAATGACCCCTCCGCCTCCGCCTCGACCTCAACCCCTCGAATGACGGACAGGGGGTCGATCGAACGACCCGCGCGCAGGAGGCTCGATTAGCTTACCTACTCCCAGTATGCGTAAGGAGAATCCAATGCGCCTACCTGCTCCCGCCTAACGCCATGGGCACCCTCTGCCACGGTCAAATCTATCCACTCGCCGCCCATACCCGGACTCTCCGACGATCGTACGGCCACTGTGGCCATGCCTGGAGTACGGAGGCCAAAGGCACCCCCTCGAATATTGAATGGGGCAGCCCTCGACCGTGTTTATAGGGATGTGTCAGGGTCATGTAGGCCTGGACGCCCCTCGACCCAGGGGCTCGACCGTCACCTCCAACCACTACGGTATGGAAACCGTCCTATCCGCTCCGCCCCGCTTCAACTGTGGAGCTTGTACCCATCTACAGGAGGCCAACCGTACTACGCCATGACGTTCGACAACGTCCAGTCTGCTATCACCATGCCCTGAACACCGGAAGGACAGGAAGGCCACACCGCTACAGCGGTCGACGTCCCACCGCAAGCATGGCGCCATAGACACACCTCCCATGCTGCTACAGTCTAGGACCCCTGTACTCCCGTGCCTCCCCTTGGTGTATGAAAGGGGACGCTGAGATAGTGGAAGAAAGGGGGGGAATCAGAACTCCACCTCCAAGCCGAGCAGCGGGTCAGATCTTTGGACATCTGCTCACACTCGCAACACCACTCCTTGCCCGCTTGATCAACATTCCAAGCAACCAAGCGACTCTCCTAGGGTAGCCCTGCTAGTCCTAGGCCTCAGCTCATCCTGAGCACCCCCGTGTAAACCAGCTTGTACCCCCCCTGTACGAGCACTTCGATGCAAGATAATACAATCCATCCTCCCCCGCTGGACGTAGGGCCTTCTTTGCCCGAACCAGGATAAATCTTGTGTTCTTCTTGCATCACATCTGGGAGAGGGAGCACGCAATATACAAATTTACTAGTTGGTGGTCTTGACCCCCTGGGTCATAACACTGACACATTTGCAACCCACAAGTTTCAGGTTCAGAGTAAATCTTATGTCAAAACAATTATATCTAAAACTCGGGAGAATTCAAGGCCGAAAACTTGGTACTTGAAAGGAATTATGGCAGAGCAACTATTCATCATTTCCAAAACAAAATTATTGTTCATGGCTTTTATTGACTCTAAACAAATTAAACACACACCCTAACTATATAATTATATATATATATATATATATATATATCTTTATTTAGGACTCTTAAGACTCGACAGACATGGACCTTCATGTGCCCATATGTTTTTAGCAATTTTAGATTTTCTCATGATACTATGGTGAACCTTCATGTGTTCACATTTTTTTTGATATTTTTATGACTATAAGATAAACTTGATAATCGCATAGATATACTTACCTGATAACTGGGGGATGCCCTCCCCCAAGCTGGATGTTTGCTATAGTTGCTTTGAATGATCTTTGGAAGTAGCCGCCTGGTTGGGCTCATTCCTCTTTGGTGCTTTCAATCCTGCATGGTTATACTCCGACACGAACAAACAAAACTCGAGGCTCCATTATGACAATGGGTTAGTGGTCAGCCAAAAGAGTAATTGAATATTCTTATGAGCTAATTTCAATTTTAATATGTTCTAGCAGGAATTGAATATCTCATCTCTTTTTTAGAATTTTCTATTTTATGATGCAAGCGAAAAAATAAAAATATTTTTGTGCCACGACAGTAAATTCCCTTATGGTATTACCATAAGTTCTCTCACATGGGGCTTGAAGGTTTTCTTTTTGCAATGCAGAAATGTAGATATGTCATGGTAAAGATGATTATGCAATGGATGATAGTAGAGCAAAACAACACTAGAAATTTTGAGTGTGTAAGCTAAACTAATGCAGTGTGAAAATTACATATGCAAATTCGATTTTATTTTGGTTAATAGCACCAGAATTAATTGTGGTGGTGGAATGCAGAATTAAATATGCAGATAACTTACCGAGTTTACCTTTCGGCCAAGGTTCGGAGATTTAGGTCCGTCGATCCGGACATCTCTTCTGGTTAAAATATCTTCAGGAGTGTTATCCAATCCTGATGAGGACTTGGATGTTTTGTTCACCTTGTGTTAATGTTTTGATGAAGTCTCTTCTTCCACCCTTTCTTAGTCTGAGGATTCACTTCCTGTGATTCACTGTTTTGAGGTCCTACTTCTTCTTTGCTCTCTGTAGCTTGTGATACATCCTCCGTTGGTGGTACACTTTCTTACTTAGGAGATCTTTATCTTCATTATTATATTGGTCTTCATATCTTGACTTTCTCTTGGATAATCTGTCCATCCATCCTTGGTGGCTTGTTTCATTTGGCATTGAGAGCGATGCTTCCTTGTCTTCTCATAAGTGGTGTGGCTATTGAAGTAGCAATACGTCCTGTCTTTAGGAAATTGGAAGTAGTCCTCTTTTGATATGAAGATGATTGTGCTGGTGGTCTTGAGGAAAAATCTTCCTTGAATAAGGTGGACTCCATCTTTATCTCCCATGAAACCATGAAGTCGGCAGGAACATAGTGATCTTTGATTATGATGTATTTTGTTATTCCCTCCGGAAATCGGAATGATTGGTCTGCTAGCTGAAGCTCTACATATGTCTAGCATAGTGGTCTACTGTCATATAAATGTTGGTAGGCCACCTTAGACACTATGTCATTGCTGAAAGGTCCTAGATGGCTAGAGGGGGGTGAATAGCCTAATAAAATTTCTACAAAACACTAGAGCAAAAGGTTAGATGACACTTAAGCGAAGCTTTTTGCTCTAGCTCTACTTGGGGTGCAAAGTCCACCAATCCAATGCAATTCTAGTTAGCTAAGTGCCTAACAATCAATAGCAAGAACCTAAGGCACTTAACTTGAGCTAGCAAGAACAACTAACAAGCTAAGCTAACAAGCTAACTAGAGAGCTAACTAAGAAAGATATGAACAAGGCAAATACAAGAGAGGAGGTGATTGTTATACCGATGCCTTGTGATGTATGGATGTCAATGTAGAGAACCAATCACAATGAATACCAAAGAGTAGCCAGGAAACAAGATGACAATTGATTTTTCTCCCGAGGTTCACTTGGTTGCCACCAAGCTAGTCCCCGTTGTGTCGAATACTCAAGTGGTGATTCGGTGGCTAATAGGCAATGACAAGCCTAGCCCACTAACTCGGGCGCCACAAGAATCCACCCAAATGAGAGTAACTCAATGACACGAGCAATCCACTAGAGTTACCCTTTGGCGCTCTGCCGAGGTGGGTACAAGCCCTCTCACAATCGATGAAGCCGGCCACGAACAATCACCAACACGTGTTGAAGCTTCTCCACAATCGCCAAGCCGTCTAGGTGTTGGCAAACACCAAGAATAACAAGAAATCCCGCGGCGATGACGATGACCAAGTGCCACTAAGATGCAATGCAAAGATCAAAGCACTTGGTTCACTCAAACTCTCATGAAATAGCAAGCAAAGCAAAGAGAGATGAGTTGTGGGCTATCTCAAGCAAGCACAAAGAGTGAGAATGAATGGGAGGTGCAAGAGAGAGCCCTAGGAGCCAGCCAAACCACTTATATAGCCCTCCAAACTGAGCTAGCCGTTTTCTCCTCTTTCCACTGAAAACTGCGTGACTCCGGACGCAAGTTCATAGAGGATCCGGACCATCGCGTGTGCGTCCGGACCCTCCTCTATTTGAATTCGCCCGTTGGCGCCTCCACCAGCGCCCGCCACGTCGTCTCCGGTCGCTGTAAACAGTAGCATCCGGACTTTCTTCTTCTTGCGTTCGGACCCAACTCAGAGACGGTCCAGAGAGCACCAAGTCTCCGAACTCTTGACCGGAGTCCACCGTCCGGACTTAAATCAGCGTCCGGATAATTCCAACAGAGGAGTCTAGAGAGCGCAGAACTCCAGACTCTGCGTACGGAGCCTCGTGTCCAGACCATCTTCAGCGTCCGGACCTCCTGTCCAGAGAGGCCGAGGGCTAGGGTATGCCACCGGACTCATATGCATTAGTCCGAACCGAGCATCCCTTGCGTCCGGACCCTGCGTCCGGGCCGCTTCTTTTTGTCCAAACGAGTTGCTTCTTCTTCTTCAAGTCTTTAAGTGCTAACACCATGTCTTCCAAACCTTGGTTACCTGTGTTAGCCTTTTACAACATATTTTCTTGGATTTAATTCATGTTTGTGTCACTTAGGTTTGTTTTAGATGAATGCAAATGCAAATCTAGTGGCACATGATAACCGTAATCGAAACGAGTTTTCCCTTCTTGATAGTACGGCTATCTATCCTAAATGTGATCACACTCTCTATAGTGTCTTGATCGCTAAACCAAAAATGGCCCTAAGATATACCTTTGCCTTGAGCCCATTTTTGTTTTTCTCTTTCTTCTTTTCCTTAGTCATGGAGCACTTGATCTATCATGATCCTTCATCTAGCTCCACTTGTCAATTTGGTTCACCCTATCTTGATCATTCACTTAACAATAGGGTTAGTCCATAGGTGTAATCAATTAACCAAAACCAAACTTGGGCTTTCAACTGCTTGATCCAATATTGCAGAATATCTTGTAGAGTGTACTTTCCTTGATCTTGCAATCAATGGTAGGTACTCCTGAATCATCCAGCTTAGCGAGGTATTTGATAGAAGGAGTTGGCCATACCCTAAATCAATAGTGTTGATCATCTGGGTCTTCTCTTGGTTGTTGGGCTTTACTCTTCCTCCTTTGATTGTTAATGTTCTACTTCCTTGTAGCAACAGTTGTGTCCTCGTAGGCCTCTAAGGATGAGTAGGAGCCTTGAGTGTATGTTTCTTGAAAGTGAACATCTCCTTCTCATCCTTGATTGGGAAACAGATCTTGGCGCTATCCATGTAGATGATGGCATTAGCTGTTTTTAAGAATGGGTGCCCAAGATAATGAGGGATTTCTCATCTCTGTCTGTTTCTCCAATCACAAGGTTTACTGGTATGAACGAGTGCCCAACTTGTATGCTGACATATTAAGGAATTGCCTTGGGGTAGCATAGTGTCTGATCTGCAAGTTTGGCATGATGTTGACACTTGCTCCAAGGTCACAGACAGCTTCTTCAAGAGTGTAAGCTCTAATGGTGATTGGGGTGATAGGTCTTGAATTTTCTATCTCCATTGGTGGGGTGTCTTCCAACCATGCTCTTGATGGCATGGTGAAGAAGTGTCCTGCTCAAATAAACAAGGCAGAGATCAAGTGCATAGGCTCTGTTGGTGGGAAAACACCAACAAAACCAAAGTTTTATTCATTCTTCTCTAGCCTAAACATATCGAGCAAAATTGAGTATTTTGCTTATCCATGACATGAGTGATATGATCAGAAGATGAGATTGAATGTAGCAGTTCAAAAAACACTTAGTAAATCAGATTATTATAACACATGGAAGGATTGTCTATGAATAAATTTTATATGATTGAGATTATCATCTTCCAAAGTTGGATGTGCAACATTTCAGCCCATATGGTTAAATTTGTGAGAACAAGAATGTGGTACTAGGAACAAGCTTTAAAGAACTAACATGTTGAGTTTATGAGGTTGGATCAAATAATGTTGTAGCTCAACTTGTTTTAGATATTTATTTATGTGAATACCAGAATCAAAGAAAAAAACTTTTAGAGTCATGATTACTTACCTTTAATTTTGAAGAAAGATGGCCCTCTAACACCTCATGGAAGCTTCCTTTGATCGGCTGGTTGAGCATTAATAGCTTGTATCCTTTGTTCCACTCCTCATCCTTGTTCCTTTGATCTTGTTGGTCTTATCATTGTCTTGTTTTAAAGTTTGTTCACCTTCTCTTCCATGGATTGAATGGTTTAAGGTTATCCTTGTCTTCTCCTTGCTCCATGGAATTCATCTATTGATGAATTAGTTGTGTCTCTCTTGTGAAAGTTGCTGAAGTTCATGTGTATCTCTTCATCTCCAATGTGAGTTTCTCTCAGGACTTCCCAATTTGATATTTAAAGTTTTCCTACAGGGGTTAGTCCAAAATATCCGATATCTACTACAGCATATTATCAGTTCAAAAATCAACATAGACACCACGTCTAATTTGACTTAGGAAGACATTTTAACCTAAGCACCATGCTTAATTTAAAAGCCTTTCGAAGTAATATCCAAACACCTTTGATTTAAACTAAGCACCATGCATAATTTAAAAGATATATGAAAATTCTTCAAAACCTAAACATATACTATAGCAAAGAAAGGTAGCATGAAAGTATGAGATTTACTCATGTGATGATGAAAGAGTAGGATGTTTTTGTTAGTAGTTGAGCATGCCTTAAAGGTAGGTACAAATAAGATGATGTAGCAACATGGCAAAAGATGTTTGTATGATGGGTTATCCCCCAAGCTTGAATTTTGCAAAAATCAAGTTTGGATGAATGTAATTCAATGTTGCATGATGATTGGTTGGACATACCTTATGCTTGATATTCCTTCATTCTTTCTGTTCTATACCTGGGAAGGTTAGTGAAAAAAATACCCAAGGGAATATAATCATTTATTTCTATATATGCTCATTTCACAAGGTAGGCAACAAAAAGGGGTGAATACTCATGTTAAGCTCTGATGCTTGTTTTAGGACACTAAGCTTGTCCTAGGGAAACTTTTCAAGATGTGCTTTTAGAAAAACAGTTTCCCCTTCTTTACCTATCTCAAGATTTACACAACAAGATATACAAAATTTATGATAGACATACGCATCGATAACCACCCTTTTAAAGTTTTTGTAAATAGAAAGATTGAGGGTGTTGAAGATGTCATAAATGGTAATGATAAAGAGACCAATGGGTATGGGAGATGTCTCATATAAGCATGGATTTAAAGAGATAGTTATGGAATAGATTCCATGCTCATTAATATCATCTTTCTCTCCAATCTCTATGGTTGATTCTTCATGTAAGTTCAAAATTCCACTTGGATTGGTAACTCTTAAATTGGTCTTGTTTGGGGCCTCCTCTATACTTGGATAATTCATATTTTCAAATGAAGTTAAAACTAAACCAAAACTAGAGAAAGATTTCTCCCAAACCATGGCTATACAAGCAGGGCGAAGCTCATAGCCATTTATAAGAATAAGGTGTGAAGATGGTGGAGTCTCCAACAAGTCGCCCTTTGGAGTATAATATTTATATATGTGATAAAAAGAAAATGGTAAGGTGAGAAAGATGGTAAAAAGGAAAAAAAGGAAAAAGGTAAATGGATGAGCATAGTTCAAAACTAGCACAATATTCCATAAAGATAGAAAAGGTAAGAAATAAAGAAATTGAAAAGGATAAGAAAAGATAAAAGTATAGGTACATGATAATAGCAAGATTCAAGGTTATCTCAGCAAACCGTCTTTCTCCCCGGCAACGGCGCTAGAAATGCTTGTTGATATTTGTTAACGCAAACAGAAGAATCACTAGGAAGTAATCCGCAAGCGCACGGATACCAGTGAGCACTTCACCTGGGAGATTATCCAGAGTATCGTATTTATTTATCCACAGGGAGAAAGGGTGCATCTGACTAACCAAATCTACGCTATTAACCCTTAGGCTACAAGCAAGGTGATTTTGATATGAGCGATTAGAGAAGATTGCGACTGTAGTCTTCTTCTAGTCTATATAAGATATGAGCTATTATTCTATTGGGGAGAACCGTCGTGATAAGAGACACCTCAGAGAATGCTTACCACACGGCCTATAAACCCTACCAGTCCTTCTAACGGGATTGTGGGTTCCAAAGGTATCTACGGAATTGTCACTTTCCAAGCTACTACCACAGATCCGGCTAGACAGGGGATATCTATGAGGATCCTAGCCCAAACACCACGTTTACGCTAAAGACGATTAACCTACTCTCAATGCAAAGAGAATAAAGTAAAATCACAGATCAAAGAATAATAAAACAAAGAACTTACTAGAATTAGAAGTCGAATTACCGAAGAAATCCTAGGAACAAGCCTCGGGTTAGAAGTCTTGATCCCGAAGATACAAACTGGAGAGGAGACACTGACAGGCCGGGCTTCCTTCAATCCACACCTCCACTCTAACTCTCTCAATCTAGAAGAGTAAACTCTAATCTCACATAGAAACTAAGGATAGTTTATCTTGATTGCTAAGCCCTAGAGAATAGATCCATAAGGGATCATCTTTGGCGAATCCTCTCTAGAAAATATGTAAATGAATAATGGATTTCCTTTAGCCAGGGGGGCAGGGGTCCTCCTTATATAGCCCCCTCAAATGAGCATCAGCCGTCGGATCAAACCGACCTTAATGGAGGGGTTAGATTTAACCTCAAAGGCGGTGGAACCCTAATCCGCGAGGCTGGTGCTGATTGGCTCTCTGGCCAGGGCGGGCGCCCTGCCTGTGGGCCCGCTTGCCCTCTCGTTCCTTCCTGCGTCTTCTGGAACCCTCTAGAGTATAGAAAAGTGTGCGGATGATAATTATCTCTATGTAAACATGTCATGTGGGCCTTTCCTTGGTATTTCCTGATAACCCCCTACAGAAATAGTCATTCACCAAAACTTGTGGAATTTCATTAGTAAACCCCCCCCTATATCTAGATGGTGTGTTGAAAATATATCCTTTCTAATGTTTAGTTGACGGTTAAAATTGATACTTAAGGACCGTCAACAGGTGCTCACATGGCGAATTGCGATATCTCCTTTTAATTCGTGGTCTCTCAAGAAGTGATGATGGATGTCTATGTGTTTTGTTCTAGGGTGACTAATTGGGTTATTTGCAAGTTTATGGCACTCTCGTTATCACACAAGAGAGGTATCTTGGTGAATTGACATCTGAAATCTTTTAAGGTTTTCCTCATCCAAAGTAGTTGAGCACAACACGCACCGGCTGCAACATACTCGGCCTCGACGGTGGAAAGGGCTACACAATTTTGCTTTTTAGAACCCCAAGACACTAGGGACCATCTAAGTAATTGACATGTCCCCGAAGTGCTTTTTTGGTCTACCTTGCAACCGGCATAATCGGAATCAGAATAGCCAAGTAGATCGAACTTGGAGCCCTTAGGATACCACAATCCAAGGTTAGGAGTGTGTACTAAATATCTCAAGATTCTCTTAACCGCCACCAAGTGGCACTCTTTCGGGTTAGCTTGAAATCTATTACACATGCACACACTAGGCATTATGTCCAGCCTAGATGCACAAAGGTAAAGGAGAGAGCCGATCATGGAGCGATATACCTTTAGGTCCACGGCTTTCCCTTCAACATCAAGATCAAGATGTCCATTGGTTGGCATGGGAGTTTTGATGGGCTTTGCATTTACCAAGTCAAACTTCTTTAGCATATCTTGGGTGTACTTGGCTTGACATAGAAAACTCCCTTCCTTCAATTGCTTGATTTGAAAACCAAGAAAGAACTTGAGCTCACCCATCATGGACATCTCAAACCTCTTAGCCATAGTCCTACTAAACTCTTCACAAAACAAAGCATTAGAACTACCAAATATTATGTCATCGACATATATTTGGCACACAAAGATATCTTTATTGATCTTATGAGTGAAGAGGGTAGGATCGGCTTTGCCTATTTCAAAGCCTTGCTTGAGCAAGAATTCCTTAAGGCATTCACACCATGCTCTTGGTGCTTGCTTAAGCCCATAGAGCGCCTTTTGGAGTTGGCAGACATGGTTGGGGAACTTGGGTTCTTCAAAACCGGGTGGCTGTTCAACATAAACCAACTCTTGTATTGGGCCATTGAGAAATGCACTCTTGACATCCATTTGATATAGCTTGAAGTCATGATGGGAGGCAAAAGCTAGTAGCATCCAAATTGCTTCAAGTCTTGCCACCGGTGCATATGTTTCTTCCAAGTCCAAGCCTTCTACTTGAGTGAACCCTTGAGCCACCAATCTTGCCTTGTTCCTTGTCACCACACCATTCTCATCTTGCTTGTTGTGGAATACCCATTTGGTGCCTATCACATTTGTATTGGGACTTTCCACCAAAGTCCACACTTGATTCCTCTCAAAGTTGTTTAGCTCTTCTTGCATAGCCATGATCCAATCCGGGTCATCAAGTGCTTGATCTACCTTCAAGGGTTCTAAGGAGGAAACAAACGAGTAATATTGACAAAAGTTTTCTATATGAGAACGAGTTGTTACCCCCTTGCGGATGCTTCCAAGAATGTTGTCAACGGGGTGATCCCATTGTATAGTTTGGCATAGTCTTGGGTGTTCAATACCTCCTTGATCTTCTGTTGTACTAGCATCTTGTTCTTGTTCAAATATTGGCTCTAAGTTTAGCCCTTGAGGTGATGGAGTGCTTGTTGGACTGCCTGCTGCTGTTTCACTGGGGGCGGCACTGCTGCCCTGCTAAACAGCAACATGTGTGTGTTGCTGTTGGTTGTTGAGTATCACAGTGGAATCTTGTGCAGCAACACCTTGAGGCTCCTCATGATCAGCATCTTCTTCTTCCAATGGCCTAATTTCAACTATGGCCAAATCTTTGATTGCTTCACATGGTGGATCCTCCTTTCCTACAACATTTGTATCAATTTGCTCTACTTGAGAGCCATTAGATTCATCAAATGTCACATCTATCATGATCTCAACTCTACCAACGGTTTGGTTATAGACACGATAGGCATGTTCATTTGATCCATAACCAAGTAATATGCCAATATCAACTTTAGGTGCGAACTTAGAGGTTTTGGGTCTTTTGTTGAGAATGAACACTTTGCACCCAAAAACTCTAAAGTAAGACACCTTTGGTTTGTTACCGGTTAGGAGTTCATATGATGTCTTTTGAAGCTTCTTGTGTAGGTAGAGACGGTTGATGGCATGACAAGCGGTATTGATTGCTTCACACCAAAAGATGTCTGAAGTCTTGTATTCATCAAGCATTGTCCTTGCCATATCAATGAGAGTCTTATTCTTCCTCTCTACTACACCATTTTGTTGAGGTGTAAGGAGCTAAAAACTCATGTTTGATGCCCTCATCATCAAGAAACTCTTCCACCATGGTGTTCTTGAACTCGGTCCCATTATCACTTGTCACTTTCTTGATTGGGAGACCAAATTCCTTTTGAGTTCTTCTTACAAAGGTTTTCACCTTGTCTTGTACCTGATACTTATCATAAACAAAGAACACCCAAGTGAAATGGGAATAATCATCAACAATAACTAATCCATATTTGTTACCCCTGATACTTATGTAGGCAACCGGTCCAAAGAGATTCATATGAATCAACTCCAAAGGTTGAGTGGTGGTCATGATGCTCTTTGGTGGGTGAGGTACACCTACTTGCTTTCCGGCTTGGCAAGCTCCACATATCCTATCTTTCTCAAAATGAACATTGGTTAGTCCAAGGATGTGTTCATTCTTTAGGAGTTTTCCCAAGTTCCTCATCCCAACATGAGCTAGTCGACGATGCCATAGCCAACCCATGCTAGATTTTGCCACTAAACAAGTCTCAAGCTTAGCCTTACTTTTGTTGAAATCAACTAGGTAAAGCTTGCCCTTCAAACGACCCGTAAAGACAATAGAGGAATCCTCCCTCTTAAGAACTTCCACACCCTTATCCGTAAAGAGACAATTGTAGCCAATCTCACAAAGTTGTGAAACGGACAACAAATTGTAACTCAACGAATCAACATGCAAAACATTAGAGATAGAATGATTTAGAGTTATAGCAACTTTACCAAGACCGATCACATCCCCCTTTGAGTTGTCTCCAAAGACAACGTTCTCACTTGCATCGGTTGAGGGGGTATATGAACTGAACATACTCCTTTCTCCGGTCATATGATTTGTACATCCACTATCAAGCACCCAACTTGATCCACCGGAGGAGTATACCTACAAAACAAGTATAGTTCCTTGATTTAGGTCCCCAAGGATTCTTGGGGCCTTGCATGTTAGTAAC
Organism: Microstegium vimineum; assembly: GCA_022036555.1. Lineage (NCBI taxonomy): Eukaryota > Viridiplantae > Streptophyta > Magnoliopsida > Poales > Poaceae > Microstegium > Microstegium vimineum. Next base: position 25,159,794 of record CM039119.1, on the reverse strand, counting down.
AAGAGTCTTAGGAACTCAAATGAAAGCATTAATGTAAATATTCTTTCCATTGCAAATGTGCTTGGCAATCACTTCTCCCTTGTTGTTGTTCTTCAATTCAAAGCAAGATCTCAAATTTGAGCGAGATGCTTGAGCCCTTGATTGATATGAATACCTATTTGGGGTGGCCGAGATAGTTTCCTTTGGCTTCTGCACCTCATTCTTCACCTTATACACCTCTTTAGTGTGCTTGTTGTGGGCAGTGAGTCATAGGTGGCCTTCCCTGTTCTGCGGGGAGCGACACTGCCGCCCTTCACAGCGGCACTGCCGCCCTTGGGTGGCTATGCTGCTCAGGGTGAAGCTTGTGCCACTGGCTGTGCAGGCCTCTCTGTACCTATTCTGCCACTGCTCACAAACTGAACACATTCAATTCCTTTGACAACCTTTCTTCCATTCTCTTTGCCTCCACGAGTGAGGCCAAGTCCATCTTTGATGAAAGGATGTCTTCCATCTTTGAATTGTGGCTTCTTTGGTTGATCTACTTTTGTCACTTGCTAATTTCTTATCATCATTGCACTTATCATTTAACAAAGCATTGAGCCTAGCAATCTCCTTCTTCATTGCTTCCATATTAGCAAGGTTAGTGGAATAAGCATTTATATCAATTTCAAAACATCTTCCACAACCTTGGCTAGTGGAGGGAATAGAGGTATCCTTTAAGGTAGAGGGTTGTGAGTTGCTCTCCCAAAGAAGGTTATATTGCATCTCCATTTCTTTGTGCTTTTCATCCAAGACACAATACTTTTCATGGAGTGAAATATTTGCCTTCTTTGTGAGAGCATGATCTCCTTGCTCTTTGGCTAAAGCCTTTTGCAAGGATTTCACCTCACTTCTCTCTTCCTTAAGAGATTCCTTGTTGGCAATATACATTTTTTCAAGATCATCAAGGTCACTCTCTCTATTGTCCAACTCTATTTGGATTCCCTCTAGTTCCTCCTTTAGCTTAGAGATTATTAGTGTGATATTAGGATTTAGGTTCTTTATAATTTCATCCATTTCTTCATCACTAGAACCTTCATCACAAGAGGTGTCACTAATATCACTACTAGAAGCATCATGAGAGGGAGGAAGTGGTTTGGCCTTTGATTTTACCTTCTCACCCTTTGCCATAAGACAAATGTGAGGGGAGTAGTAGTCATCATCATCACTCATGTTGTTGAAGAACTTCGGTGTAGAGGATGGCTCTTGGATAGCAATGGTTGCATGTATGGATGATGGATGAGATTCCATGGATAGAGAGCCAGTTCCAATAGACCGTTCCCGTTCGCGTGCATCCAGCAGGAATTGAACCCACAAATTTACCAATTATGAGTTGGGCGCTTTAACCATTCAGCCATGGATGCTTAACAGGGATCATCGTACATCGTAAATAACCAAGCTTCTCATCCTCATCACTTTGGCTCTCTAGTGATGAATCCCACTCATGGCCAATGTGGGCTTCACCCACTTGCTTGAACCTTCTCTTGTTCTCAAACTTGCCATCTTGTCTTTCTTTCTTGTGGAAGCCATCTTTCTTATCATTCGGGCACTTAGCAATAAAGTGCTCGGTGCTACCACAATTGTAGCAAGTTCTCTTCTTCTTGCTAGGGAACCTTCTCTTCACAAACTTGTACCCATTTTGCTTCAAGCCCTTGTTGTACTTCTTGATGAAGAAGGCCATGTCTTTGATCTCTTCAAAATCAGCCCCATCATCTTCATCATCACTTGAGGAAGAAGTGGAGTCATCTTATTGTTGCACTTGCTTCTTTTTCTTGGGCTTGCTTGTAGATGCTTGCTTGCTGCCCTCTTTCTTGCTTGGGAAGCTCTTCTTGATTGCCTTGCTTGACTTGAGAGCCACATCCTTGATCTTCATGCCATCAAGCTTTGATTGCAACTCTCCAAGCTTTCTTCTTTCATTTGCTTCCTCTCTTTGCATGTCAAAGGTCAACAATCTTCCAAGCACATCATTTGGAGTGAAGTGCTCAAACTTCTTCTTATCTCTAATCAACATGACCACGGTCTCATTCCTCGGTGAGTAAGCTTCCAACATGATTTTCACCACCTTGTGATCATCAAGCTCCTCACAACCATATCCTCTAATCTTGCCGACCATGGTCATCAAACGGTCAAACATCTCTTGGGCACCTTCACCATCCACAATCACAAACCAATTGAGCGTGGCCATCATCAAGTCAATCTTTGCCTTTCTAACCTTATCTACACCTTCATGAGCTAGGTGTAGGGTTTCCCAAATTTTCTTGGCCACATCCACATTCATCACTCTACTGTACTCATTTCCATCCAAGGCACTAAGAAGGATGCTAGTGGCTTGAGCATTGAGATGGACATCGATCATCTCCTCATTTGTTGGCTCTTCGGGATCCTCTGGCACCTGCACACCCTTCACAATAATCTTCCAAAGACCGGGGTGAAGACCAATAAGGTAAGACTTCATCAAATGCTTCCACTTAGCAAAGTTAGTCCCATCGAAATGAGGTAACTTGCCGGTGGGAACATTTACAAAAGACTTACGGTCTCGGTTAATCAAATAAGAATAGTTGAAAGAGACGGCGGAGTACTTTTTCTTGTTGTTGCTACTGCCATCATCCTTCTCCTTCTTCTTCTTTCCACCCTTGGAGTCATAGTAGGATGCATCATTATCACCATCATCCGAGCTACTTGATAGCTCACTAGATGAAGCATCCTTGGTCTTCTTTTCTTCCTTCTTCGCTCTTGCCGCCCTTCTCTTGACTCTTTCTTCTCTCTTGAGTCTTCTCTCTTCTTTTCTTTCTTTCTTCTCTTCTTTTCTTTTCTCTTCTCTTTTCTTTTCTCTAAGTGCTCTTCTTTCTTTCTTTGCTTGTAGCTTATCCACGTCGGTGGGATTGGCAGTGGGAAGTGGGGAGTAGCTTGACTCGGATAGGTTGCTGCTACTCCCATCTTCCACTATCACCTTGTCTGCTGCCCCACCAACTTGAGGCACCCCCAAACCTTGACCCGTTTCCATACTTCACGTGGTGAAGCGTATACGAAGTATCCAAGCTTTGATACCACTTGTAGGATCTCTGGAAGGGTAAATATCCTAGAGGGGGGTGAATAGGCCTGTCAAAAATCACTTCAAACAAATGTCAAACACCAGGGTGGCACTGCCAGCCTATAGAGGGCAACACTGCTGGCCTACAAATAATAAGCAGAATGAGATGAGGTTTGGCAGGGAGAAACTAGGTACCAAGATGAGTCCTTCCCTGCAAAATCAACACAAGAACCAGTTCGAAGACTGGTTACCATAGAAGTGCTTTCTTTCCTCGAATCACCAACACAAACCCTAACACAAGATATATTGCAAGAATCAAACCCTAGGGGACCAGCACACAAGACACAATGATTTATCCCGTGGTTCAGCTCGCCACCAAGGCTTTCCTAAGTCCACGTTGTTGAGGTGCCACAAAGGCTTGGAGCTTTGCAACTCCAACTCAATCTCAAGTCAAGGAAGTGAATCCTTGAGATGAGGGGTAATCTCTTATCTTCACACAACGATTACAAACCTCCCAAGGCTGCCACAAGCGAGGGGCAAGCTCTAGGGTGACGCCTAGCCAGCTAGGAGCAAGCTCCAAGGGTAACAAACCCTAGCACCGCCGGCCAAACGAGAACCACAAGCTCTTAGACTTTGGGAAGTAGTAGCTCCGCTCTCTAGGAGTGTTTTGCTGCCTTTTCCCTCAAGAATCTATGGTTGGAAGTATGGGATTGCTTGGAGGTTGAAGGTCAACAATGGAGTGAGAGAGAGAGGGAGAGAGAGCTCTGTTTCAAACGGTCGGATTCGGAGGAAGACGAAGGGGTACTAAAATTGGTGAGGTGGAGACCGTTCCAGCGGGTATTTATAGTCAAGGAAAACTGCTGGAAATAGAGGGCAGCACTGCCACCCTAGCTCAGTGTGTCGGCTGGATCTGGATTTTGGACTTAACACTGAGCTAGCTGAGTGCATGTCTGAGATAGAGATTTGAACATGTGATTCACATCTGACCAAACAGCACTAGAATCCCCCTTAATAGTACGGCATACGTATACTCAAATTCAAACCATAAATGAATTTAAACCTTTGATGAGTAGAGAAGCCACCATAAGAATTGGGGTACCTCCACCTTCTCTATATCTTTCTCTTTTTGTTCTTACCTGCTTGTCATCTCATCAGATCTCATTAGTTCTTGAATTAAGCGGTCATCAACACCAAAACCCACTTAGGGCTTGATTGCACTTTCAACAGGCCGATAGGGGGTCGGTCGACCGCCCCTATGGCGGTTCCAACACCCACAACCGCCTCACTTACTCCCCACATGCTGGAAATCAATACCATCCACTCAAAGGCGGTTCTGAGCTCGGTTTGATCCTACGGTGGTTGCTGAAGGTGACGCGGATCGCTGACGTGGCACCGGAGTAGCCCTTACTCCACCTCTAGCTATAAATAGACCCCTAGAGCTCCCTTATCATTCATGCCTCATTGGAGAAACACTACTCCTTAGTCTCTTAGTGGAGCTCTCTAGTAGTGCTAAGCTTGTTGGAGGAGAGTGAAGGAAGTCTTCTGGAGAAAGCCCCAGGCCTGTCAGGAATCTTCTTCGGAGTTCTTCTTCGGCGGATGCAAGTCTCTTGTAAGTTCATCTCTTGTAAGTGACTTCTTTCGAGTTCTTTATAGTATTTAGTATTCTAAATCTGGTTTAGCTGTTATACAACTTTTCGCGTTGGTTCATCGTTTTGCTCTGAGTGAAGTGTTTTAATCTTAGGCCAAGGTTAAAGTAGTAAGATAAGTGTAGACGTGGTGTCTAAGCTCAATCTTACCTTTGTAAACCGCTTATCGCACGGAAAGTCAGTGGATGCTAGTAGGAAGGGACAACCCTATCTAGTCTTCGTATTCCACCCCATGTGTAAGATAAGTTCTTAAAAGGTAGGGCCTCAATACAACATGATGGCGCGGTCCGGTTAAAGGTTTGCCCTCTTTCTGATCTATCCCATCGCCTCCTGCAAGAGAAGGGCTGATAAAGCCAGTATAACCAGCTATACCTTGTTAGATATTTTAGCTATATCGAACCTCTCAACCCAGTTATCATAGTCTCCCTTGATCCATCATAGGACATATCCATCTTCCTAGTTAACTCACTGTTAGAGTAATAGAAATAGTACCATATTGTCTAGCCACAAGAGGTGTTAGTCCTATGTACCCTATATAATCAGCCTATGAGTCCCAATGCAATATATCTAATATTCCACCAATTATATTCTCCTTCATGGTATCTTTCGCCTAGGTTTAGATCCTAGACCTAGCCGTCGCCGCTTCCGCCGCGCGCCCCTGGGGAGGGATCGATCTCCGCCGGGGGCAGCGCCCCTATTTAGGCGCCCAATCCTATTGATCCGGCTGCCATCGTCGTTGTCGCGCAGCAGATCGGATCTCCCGTCGTCGTCGCCGCTCGTCCCCGGACTCATCGTCGGGCCGTCGCCACCTCGTTCCCGGGTTCGTCGTCAGTCGTCGTCGATACCTTCCCGATCTTCGTCGCATGGATTTTTCTTTTCCCGATTAGAGATCGGATTGCGTCGCCCTGTCGTTCGTTGCTGCATCGTCGTCAACACTCCTGAGGATGAGGTTGTCGTTGTGCCCTCCTAGGCTGCAGTGCCGACGCTC
>CM039119.1:25125857-25154011 GCA_022036555.1 Microstegium vimineum | reverse complement strand
GTGCCGACGCTCGTGGTCACGCCATCACCGCTGGTGTCGCCGCCCTTTTCAGGCGGTAGCGCCACCCGTTCTGCCGGTCCTCGTCACGCTGGCTCTCGATCCAAGTTTGCGCCGACTGCCGCAAGCTCGCGGACACCGCCACTGGTGTTGCTAAAGGAAGATGCCTGTGCGTTTGTTGACACGTCCAAGCTGCACCATCTACCTTCGTCATCTAATCGGCTCATCGTTCTGCTGAACATGTCAACAAGAAGCTGCTGATTTTGTGCACTCGTGTGCCTCCATTGACGCCTTGGATCCGCACCTCCTCCACGCCTTCGACCACGTCCACCTCAACCTCGGCTACTTCGACACTAAGGGGCTATCATCTTGCACGAGGACTCATTGGCTTCTTCTCCATCCACAGCATATGCGACGCATCGACTGTTATGACTGCAGGGAGATGTTAGCTTGTCAGCTTCTTTTCCAGTCTCACCGTCTGTAGCGCTCCCGCTGTGACTGCGGGGGTGTTAGAGTAATAGGAATATTACCATATTGTCTAGCCACAAGAGGTGTTAGTCCTATGTACCCTATATAATCAGCCCATGAGGCCCAATACAATATATCTAATATTCCACCAATTATATTCTTCTTCACTCACTTCTCGTTCCCTGTGCAAAATACGATACCTGGAATACTCCCAGTAAAAGCTACACTTGACAACCGTATGTTTACGGTCTTTTTCTGTTTGCCACCTTTGGTGTCAATAGTGTGCTAAGTCATTGGTGGTCCCGGCAACAAAGCCCCACCCTCTACTCCCAGTAGCTTTGGTGTAGCCTAAATTATCTCCCCCTCTCTATTGCGGCGAAAGTCTGAATGTTGTAGAACCTCAGTCTCCTTCCCTAATGCGTCCTGGTGTGACCCGAGGCCGCAAGCACTCTCTCCCGTTGGGTTCTCGAAAAATTTAGAGACCGCTTCACTTGCTATCCACCGTTGGAATCTGGCTCTTTTTCAGAGCATCCTTCCTCAGCGGAGGCTGTCGAAGCCACTTACCATACCTCATCGGCTAAGAAAAACACTGGGCTAATAAGTTCAAGCGGATAGGGAAACATGCAGAGCGTCCTATGGTAGAAACATCAGCGTAAAAAATCTACAGTCTTTAGAGCCCACGTGGACAATATCCTTACTGATTTTCTTAGCAATCACCATTACAAAGGTCTGCGTCATCAAAAGAGTATTGGTACGTCGTGGAACTGCACCCATAATCCAATTTTATCGATGACTCCGAAGTGCCTACTTGATGAACCAGAACTTGTTAGCTGTATCTAAAAATTAGCAAGGTAAAAAAAAACTACTAAACTAGTTGTTAGCTAGATTGTGAGCTTAAAGAGCACGAATCCAGTGGGCAGCAACTAAGCTACTAGTAGCGTGACTTTGGCCTCAACGAGCACACAGAGATAGGTCTCGGCCAGGTGGAGCACAAGGAGGTGGGGGCGACGCACTCAAAACCGAGAGCGCGAGGATAAATCAAGCTCCTGCTCCAGAGCGTCCATGTATCTAATATAATTAAGGATTAAGTGCACTTATAGCCCATCAACTATTGTGTCGGTCTAATTTTAACCCTCAGCTACAAAACCATCTAGTACCGGTACCTCAACTATCAAAACCATTCACTTTTATTACCCAGACGGATGCAAGACTGTTTTGACCGATGTTGAGTGGTTTTGACCACGCCACGCTGGTGTTGACCGTCACATAGGACGTCAACCTCTATCTCAGTGACATATGGGGCACGAGCGTCATCCACTCATTGGGGGAGGAATGGGGCTACGCTAAAGCGAGACAGCGAGAAGCAAACCGGTACGTATATACTACGTTGATCCCCCGCGAGGCCAGCAGATCGTTCCATGCATGGCGGCGGCGCGCCGGCGGTGAGCAGGGGGACGCGCGCGCTGGCCATCCTAGGGCGGTGCGTGGGACCTGTATGTGAGCCGGATGGTGGCGTGCGCGGGGACGGGGGCTGCGGAGGCCTGGGCCCCGTGGGTCTGGTGGCGATGATGTCGCGGTGCCAGAGCCACGGGTTCTTCTGCTCGGCGGCGGGTAGCAACACCGACGAGGACATGTGGGAGCTCATCAGGGCGGCCACCCGTGCCGGCCTGCGGAGCCAGAGCGTGGCCATCGGACGGATCGACGAGGACAGCCCGTGCGAGTTCGGCTGGACGGCTAGGAGAGGGCCAAGGCGCTGATGGGCCCAGGAGCAAGAGCTGCGCCGTGGGACCGTCCGCCAGGACGGCAGCGGCGGCTCACAGGGCTAGTGGCGTCGCAGCGGCTTAGCTCAAGCTCAAGCTCAACGCCGGCTAGAGTACATGATTTTACTATATATATATAGGATGAGTGGATGATGCTCGGGACCCACATGTCACTGAGATGGAGTTTGGTGTCCTATGTGGCGGTCAATGCTAGCGTGACGTGGTCAAAACCGCTCAACGTCGGTCAAAACAGCCTTGCACCCATCTAGGTACTAAAAGTGAATGGTTTCGATAGTTGGGGTACTAGTACTAGACGGTTTTGTAGTTGAGGGTTAAAATTAGACCAACACAATAGTTGAGGGGCTGAAATTAGACTTAATCCTATAATTAAAAATAAGAGCTTTGTTACAGTGCTTGGTTGGAACCACCGGTTCCTTACGTCAAAATTATTTGGAGCCCAAAAGATAATTAAGGATAGTTAAGTATTTTTCTATACATAATCCCAACCGTCCTTCCCTTACATATTGCCTCGTCCCGACACGAACAGTGAGCTTTGAAGGTTAGAGATCTAATCCAACACGCGCGACAGCACCATCGACCGCCGTATCTGACATCTCGCGCGTCATCGACCTCTGCCCCACTCACCCAGTCCTGCCATATGCGTGTCGCTCTCGCTCCTCATGGTTGTGCGCCTCGCGCGCCGACGCGCCCCGCTGCTGCTGCGCCAGCTGCTCTGCCCCTTCTCCTTCTCCACGCGGTCCGCGTCTAGCTCCTCCAACCAGTCCACGTCCCACGAGCTCGCCCGCCCAACACGTATGGCTTTGGGGACTCTCGGTGCTACTCCAAATCGGTGGCGGCAACGGAGAGGGCGAGGGAGGAGTGGCGGTAGGAGCCCCTACTGGGCCGTGTCGCAACGCTTGGAGGAGGGAGGGATGAGCCTACAAGTTTCGTCGTCGTCGGTCGTCCTACGCTGAGAAGCTCCACCCTTCTTCAAAGTACATTGTGTAGGCATGATGACATGGTGACATCACCATGCTATCAAAGAGGACTGAGCAGGCATGTAGCAGACCACACACCCGGTGCTTGTGTTCGTGCCAACGCAGCGCTCTGTGTGTGCACGCGCTTGGATGTTCGCGCTGTGCTCGGACATGCCTGAAACCTCGTGTTCGCCGGAGCTTTCAGCAGCGCCTCGAATTGCGGCATATGGGCGGATTTTTGAGAGAGGCTCTGTTTCGAAGCTATGTAACGTGATTGAGGAGCGGGAAGATCGCAGGGATGTGGGTATGCTCTCCGAGGCTTACTTAGGGCAGAGGTGCGTCGACAGTGGCAGCAGCTGGAGCAAGCTCCTGCACGGCAAGGGCTGCTAGGGCATAGTCCGTCGGCTCCGAGGAACAAAGACCAGGTGGGGACGATGTTGGGTGCGAAGGGGGCGAGGACTCTGCTGTTGCCTCGGGGGAGAACACACATATAGTAATAAGAGAGGTAAAGTAGCTTCTTAGACTATAAAAATACTGTTATACCCTTCAAATTAATTAAAAAAAACAGTTCCAAGTTCACGTATTTTTAGTTCGGTCCACAACTTAAGTTCCTTCAACTAGGTTCCTTCTATTTTTTTAAACCATCAGATCTAACGAAACAGAGGGCTCCTGTTATTTTCAAGTACCGTAAAATTTTATTAAAAATAATGAAAAAAGTCAATATATCTTGAAAAATCAAAACATAGTAATGTTATGTTTTTATAACTTGATCGTTGTATAAAGATAGATCGGACGTTATACAACATACATCACTTTTACAAGGCCAGTGTGAAATCTGAAATAAAGGATGATATTTTTAATTAAGATAGAAGAATATAGAGAGTTGCTCAAACTATGTTCACAAGCACCTCAATCTGTAGGTGCAGGAGTTCAATGTAGTACGTAGCGGCTGCTGGTTCCGATCCACACCCTGCATTATGCTTTCACTAGAGATAATGTGCGCCCTTGCGCGCGGTTTGGCACAAAAATACTATTACATTTAATATTCACTATATAAAAAAGGAAACCAAATGCTATCGGAATAAAGTGAGGAAGCACTTGGGACAAAAAAACCAAAGCCTACAGTTGTCTTAGTTCACCTTAACAGAAAGATGTGCCATAAGTGGCATAGTTTCCAAGCCATGACGATTAACTCGGCTATGCTTATAGAGCAGTATCGAGGACAAAATGGAATTCCATTTATATATGATTCACAACGACATTAGTACATGTGAGCATGTTAGAGGGATGCAAATAATCAATACATACTGGCACAACAGACATTCGTTCCAAAACTACAGACCGATGCCCCCAACATATTCAACTTCAACAGAGATAGACCGATGCATCATGTTCTTCTTTGCAATAGCAAAGTAATTATGTAGACATCAGACATTGCAATTTAATATATAATTTTGTAAAGGAACCGGAAATGTGTCCATCTCAGTTACAGAATTGAAATAAAAAGTGATTTCCTCGTCTTTTGCAATTGGTCAGTGTGTAAACTCCAGTCTGGTATTTACCATGCACAACTGTCACTCTGGAATACAAAAAATGAAGAATCATATATTAGAGGCAAAAAATGAAGAAGCATATATTAGAGGCAAAAAATCAGACATGTAAAAATGGTAGCACAGACACATATTCAAATTATCAGCGTCTGAGTATCAATTTGATTAGCATAGAAATGCATAAGCCATTAAGCATAACCAAGCAAAATTGAACTGAAACTTGTCAAAGTAACTTGGATATATGTGATTTCCAGACCCCAAAAAATAATAAACATTATTTACCACCAGAACATCTTGCTCTCAAAAGGTTAAAATTTGCAATGACCATAGCTACGGACTTGTAGCAATATGAGGTTAAAGCTCTACACGAATGGTCACTAATAGGTCCATTATAAAGCCCAAGATTCACCCAATTTCCAAAATAAGGATCAACATCAATTTTGGCTATTCCAATATAAAGCGAACTTAACTACACAACAACCGCATTTATCTACAAAACCTTCGAATCAACCCACTACATATTTTCAGTATCAGCTGCCAGGAATCTAAGCTACTAAAGAAGTGTATTAATTAGACCATGAGACCAACCATATAAATAAATTAATTCCACACTCATCTTTGTATGCCTGAAAGAATAACAATTGGGTTCATGTAGTGAAGATTCCATGATGAATCAAATAAGTACCTAGACAAAAATTCTACCTCAGTGAGAATGAAATAATAGAATTTGTAGCAACTTACAACACAATGATGCTAGTCAAACAGATGAAGGTAGCTTTGTCTTGGTACAACATATAGTTAACAATTGTTCCTCTAATATCAGCTTATGTGCCTCCGAATATACCACCTTTTGCTTATGGTCATCAACATCACTGATCCTCTTGGTCAATTGCATAAGGTAAATATAATAGCTGCAAGTAATATCAATAATGAACCATTGCCAGCTTATTAGTTTAATACAACAAAATCTAAAATGGATCAGTTAGCATACTGGAGGAAATTTGTATAGTTCTATAATGGGTCAATAACCAACTAATATCAAATGGTTTCTAACAAAATCCTATTTCAGACATTGTATAAAATCATCAAGTGTTGGACCTGAACACTTTCATATTAAAAAATTAAAATCAACCAACCTAGCATTACTTTATGGTACATATTTTAAAATATCGTTTTCACATAAGGGTAGGACAAATCATACATTTACAAATAGACTACTGCAGCTCTTGCTCCAGGTAAAATGTCTTGTGCTCTTCTTTTTTATTTGTCCAGTAATTTTTTCACAGAGGAGAATGGGCACAAATGAAATCTAGATCCAAGCATCAACCTGACAGATCATATGTGAGAGGAACCGAATTGCATATTATCATAAGATTGGAGCGCATGAGCCATGAGAAAATAAACAGAGGAAAAAACACAAGGTAAATACAGGACATATACAAAGAGCTGATCCCCAAGAACAGTTTCAGTCTACTGTTTTGGGCTACCATATTTTTACCCTCAGAAATTCGAACAATGTGAGAGCTACATATTCATATCTGGCCTTTCCATCTACAATCAAACTCTCCAAATCTTTACATTCCAATAACCGAATTTCCAATTCATATTTACTCTGTTTAATATTTCATCATTTTATGAATCATAGTAGGAATCTACAACATTTGTCTAAGTGTCGAATATCCATATTTTTCATTTCCATTTAACTAAGGTCGTCCTCAAATATTATTTGCATGTTATACCTAGCCACAGTCTGGCGTCATAGCCACAAAGCTGCTAAACTACCAAATTCAGCAGTGCAACAGAAGTGGAACATAACAGCTTATACTAAAACAATGCCTAAACATGAAGGAAACAGTTAGTAGGCTAAATGGCTTACCAATAGCAATGAGATGAAAAGAGTTCACACAAGAGCAATGAACCAAATTTGGAGAGAAAATCGGAGAGAAAAATCTTAGAACAGAGATCTATGTATATAAATCAATTTGCGTAGAGCTAGCAAGCAGATTTTGACAAAGTAGAAAATAATTGCACAATCGATTTACAGCCTCCAAGGATGGATGGAGCTGAAATAGTAAATAATATTTGGAGAACCTTCATAAATTATGAAAACATTGTGCAATTATCTAACATCCGTGACAGGAAAATGTCAGTTAGATAGTCATATGAAAATATTTTTGCAAGGCCATCAAGACATGATTACATTTGGCCACTCCGTAATCTATCTATAGACACATAGGCTAACCTTTATCACTCCATAGATTTTTAGAATAAGGCTAACCTTTTTTCACTTCATAAGCTACCCTACCATCTTTATTTACAAAACCAGAATACATTTCAAATGTTAGATATAATATTTCTATAGACACAAACCTGATCTCTTTCACTCCATAGATATTTAGAATAAGCTAGAAAATATCCATATTTTCATTTCAGTTTAACTGAGCTCATCCCCCAAATACTATTTGCATGTTATACTGCATCCCTAGCCACATTCTGGTGTCACAACTAGCAAAAATACAATTAGCTACATCATCACCTCTCCCATGTGGCCACCGAGCTGCCAAACTACCAAGTGGAGGTAATCAATAAACACATAAACCATACGGATAACAAGATAACCAGAAAGCATGCATGTGGAGGTATTTAATAAACACATAAACCATAGAAGCAAATCCACGTGTGGCCATAAAGCATCCAAACTAACAAAAGAAGCAAATAGACATCGAGAAAAGAAATCCACCCAAAACGTCAGTTCCGGTAAGCAATTGCATTACAGTACAGAGTTCAATGAACAAAACAACTGGAAGCTATAAATCGCTGGAGAGAATGAAACGCAAGAAAATCATACCGAAACAAGCTTAGTAGCAACACGAGAAAGCTTCTACCGACTACAATCCACCTAAAAAACACAACCACAAGAAACAGAGAAAACATTAGATCCAATCATGTCCGTCGGATCCTGACGTAGACCTAAGGAAACCATACCAAAACAAGCTGTATGGATGATCTTGCTTTATGATTTTATAGGAAACCATACCAAAACAAGATGAATGAAACACAACAAATTGGTATGATTTTAGAGGAAATGTAAGGTAGCAAGGACGGTTTAGTAAGCAACTGTATTCATTCTCAGTGTACTGCATGGATGATCTTGCTTTATTTCATAGGTAGAAAGAACATTGCTATCACAATTCTAAGCAAACCTATCAAAATTGTTATCTGTGAGCTGCAACCAAACTAGTTTCTCAAAGCAATAAATCCCAAAATAACACAGCAGAATGTTGTTCAGAGTTGCATATTGTTATCAGAGTTGCATATTGTGAGAAAATATGCTTGTCATATCAAATCAGTCTATCATACATCCTAATATCTCTTAACAGATCAGATGCCCATTCACTTCTTTAAGATCTAGATGGATGCACCTGTTTATTGAAGCCGATCTAGATGGATCCGTGCATAGTTGGATAGCAGAATGATATGGCACTCTATCATTTAACACCAGATATGGATCGCCAGCCAAAAAGGCACTCCATTATTTGAAAGATTCACAAAGATCACCTAGGCAAAAATAAGGCCATGAATCCATAGCATCACCATCGGTGGAAATTTTTTGGATCTAGTCAACGGTAGAAAGCAAGATGATTCCTTAAATGAGAGTGATGTTTCAAGTTTCAACCTATGATCTATAAATTGTCATTGGTGAAGATGCCAGGAGACCCTAAACTGAAACACACACACACATGTTGTTTCAATGATTAAAGAGTCATCGCATCTTTGTGGATGTTGTATGCTGCCATTAGACTGAAAAGGATACAAAACAGAGATGAGGCAGTCTAGGTGGGTAATTTTAGTCAGATTAAGGATGTAACAACAAAATGCAAATGAATTTAGTTTCAAAACCAAATAACCTTTCTCTAATAATCATCAAAATAAAAATGGCATGCACCATTATCTCTCAATTAACATGCCATTAAGGAATACAAAGATATGACAACCTGTCCTACTCAATCAAATACCATATGTTTCATGGGGTTGAGAAGAATGTGCAGATACTGCGCAAGAAGCAGGAGGAGCCATAAGAACTCACCAAAATGATATCTCTGAACTTATCTTAAATTCTCTCCTTTCTTTAGAAGCTCAGGATCTCGAACCTGCAATGAGACAATAAATAGTTAAGGTCAATGCTCACATCAGTTAGCAAGGCTAAATAGTTGAGACATACATTATATATTTTTTATTTCTAAAATTCTAGCTTCCCGAGATGTCTGCACACACCACCTAAAAATTAAGAACGTGGTTGCATCATTTCTAAAGAATCGAAATTGACTTCCCCAATTATTTAGAAAATAGAGAAAACAAAATCCTACTCCTGCAGCACACCACAATCATCTAGCTTCAAATCAATGTTGTCAGCCAATAAAAATAAGAGAACAGCAAGAGACGATGGACATTGGGCGAGCTTGCTCGCTGCAATGAACAGAGGAGGCCCAAGATCCCCACAACGAGGAGAGGGAGTTGAGGGAAGGGGAGGGGAGAAGGGGAGAGAGTGTAGTGGACAGTGCATCACTGGACCCGAGGCCCCCAGTCCTCCACCATGCCACCGCCGTCCTTGGTCTCCGACGACTCCCCCAGTCCTCCACCATGCCACCGCCGTCCTTGGTCTCCGATTGACTCCCCACTTGGTGCTCTGCACAGATCCGATAGGAGGAGGGATGGATCTGGCCATGGAGGCACCGGATACGCCAGATCCGCCGGTGTAGGCCTCATTGCCGGCAAGGGAAGGGGAGGGGGAGCAAGAGAGAGAGCGTACCTTAACCTGCACACCGGGCATCAGCTAGCTCGCCGGCAGCGGAGCGCCTCACGCAGCCGCTCCCTCCGTGGGCGTCGCACCACCGCGCTGGAGTGCCTCGCATCCCCGCTCGCTCCGGCGACGGCGCACCACCTACGTTGGCCCCCTCGGACCACCGCGCCAAGCCGGCCTAGCCGGTGCTGCAGCGCAATGCACGCGCGCCTCGCACCGCCGCTCACTCCGGGCTCTGGGGGCGCTGCGCCGCTCGCGCCCACACGCGCGCCTCGCGCCGCCGCTCGCTCCGGGCTTCAGGGGCGCCGCGTCGCTCGCGCCACCGTGCTAGGCCGCCGTAGCCAGGGCTCGGGCCTCCCTCATCTGGGGCTGGTGAGCTACGCGCGCGTGGCCGGCCCTTGCCGCCGCCGGGAGGAGGGAGAGGGAAGAGAGGCGGCTGTGGACAGGCACGAGAGAGCTAGGGTTAGGGTTGAAGTGATCAGTATATATTGGGCGAGCACCACGTGTACGACAGCGATGTCCACCCCATGATCGATATTAGACGCCGCATAGTAAAAACGCCGACGTGGCCATTGTGAGGCCCCGTCCAGGCCGGCGGTTCTAAAGGAAGTAAATTTAAAAACCGGCTCAAAATTTTGTTCTATAATTTAGGTTGAACTTTTATTTTAGAAGGTGGGAACATACAGGCCCAAGGGGGTGTTTGGTTGCCTGACTTATTTTTAGTCCCTTGTCATATCAGATGTTTGTACCAATTAAATAAATTAAATATAATTTATATTATAAAACTAATTACAACGCTATGTAATACTTCACGAGACGAATCTATTAAACCTAATTAATCCATCATTAACATATGTTTACTGTAGCACCATATTGTCAAATCATAGACTATTTCATATCATTAGATTTGTTTCGCAAAATAGTTTTCGGCTGACAAATTAATTTTATAAATAGTCTATATTTAATACTTCTAATTAGTGTCTAGATATTCGATGTGACAGTGACTTTTTTTAGTCCCTGAAACCATACACCCCCAGCCTGCATTTGTTTCCAAATGGTACCGAATCGGCGGACGAACGATCTCTCGGCTCTGGTCGAACCCAAACCGACTTCGAGCTGGCTGGTTTCTCTTTTGAATACTCTTCTCTTCATTTAGAGTGTGATTGATTGCTTGACTTGCTAGTGCCTAGCTAGAAGAACTAAGCCTGGTTCACTTTAGCCTGGTGTATGGGATGCAAGAGGTTAGTGTTTGGTTCACGGTACTAGCTAAGCCTACATTGCCAAATTGAATGCAATCACTCCTAGAGGTGACCTGAGCCATTGGATGTGGACCAGCATTGCTAGCACAAGCCAGACTTGCTGTTGAATGCAATCACTCCTAGAGGTGACCTGAGCCATTGGATGTGGACCAGCATTGCTAGCACAAGCCAAACTTGCTGGAAACGGTGGGATGAAGCGTTTTCAGCAAGCCAGACCAGCTCCCCTCTTTTGCATTAGTTAGGTCAGACTTAGAGCTTTAGCCAGACAACCAAATATAAAAAAACTGCATTACGGAAGACTGGCTAGACCCTTACCCAGCCAACCAAACACACTCTTAGCTTCCCCTGCCTCAGGCACTGCTCCTAGGGTTTTGTTTGCAAACCCCAATCCAAATCCCCAACCGGGCAACCAGATCGGCCGCCGCCGCCGCCGCCGCCACAACCACCTTTGGTCGCCACTACCGAAGCGCGCCGCGGGCGCCGGCAGGCGCTTAAGCGATGGCGAACCGCACGGATCCCCTCGCGAAGAGCATCCACGGGACGAACCCACAAAACCTGGTGGAGAAGATCGTGCGCTCCAAGATCTACCAGAGCACCTACTGGAAGGAGCAGTGCTTCGGCCTCACCGCGGAGACACTGGTCGACAAGGCTATGGAGCTCGACCACACCGGCGGAACCTACGGCGGCAACCGCAAGCCCACCCCTTTCCTCTGCCTCACGCTCAAGATGCTGCAGATCCAACCAGACAAGGACATCGTAGTTGAGTTCATCAAGAACGAGGATTACAAGTAGGCTCGCTTCCTTATCTCCGCTAACATTGTAGGAAATTGGTTACTGTACTATGTTTTTAATTCATTTGAATAACTTAAGAATTCCTTTGCTTTTCAACTGACACATCATCGCTGTTGCTGTTCTGCGTTTTCTTGTAGGTATGTTCGTGTTCTCGGGGCCTTCTACCTGCGCCTCACTGGCACCATTGCTGACGTCTACCAGTACCTTGAGCCGCTCTACAACGACTACCGCAAGATCAGGCACAAGCTCAGCGATGGACGTATGCTCCAGTGTTCCCTGATTTTTACAGTTTTCTTTTTTCCTCCTCAAAACTCTGTTGTTTTTCACATTTTGACATTTATAATATAATTGAAAAGTAGGGGTAACTATTTGGGCATGCATTTACATGGGTATTTCATTTTCATCTCAGGGTTCACACTTACCCATGTTGATGAGTTCATTGATGAGTTGCTGACCAAGGATTACTCCTATGATACAGCCCTGCCTCGCATCCAGAAAAGGTTTGCTTTTTAGTTCAGTTAGTCAAAGCTGATTTTTTTTTTTTTGCTTGTGGCATTTTACAATGGCATACTCATATTTAAAAACTCTTGAACGCTCAGTTTTGTCTCATGTATGGCATTTTCTGGATTGTTTGAACAGATGGGTTCTTGAAGCGTCTGGAACTCTCGAACCGAGAAGAAGTGCACTTGAGGATGATTTTGAGGAAGAAGAGGAAGACAAGGAGGAACAACCTATGGAAATTGATGAACCTAACGGTCGTGAAAATGTGAGCACTTTAGAAGTGAATCTACCAAGTTTATTAATGGCATGCTGAATCCGCTTTTATCATCTTTTCAGGATAATCATCGTGGAAGGAGCCCTGCAAGGGAACGGGATAGGGACCGGGACAGGGACAGGAAGCACGAAAGGCATCACAGGTATGCTCCTCATGAACTGCACTGCACTCATATACCGAGTTTACTGTTGATTTATTCTGACTGTTTCTTCAACTGCTTTATGTGTAGCATCAATATTGCGTCTTGCATTCAATATGTGAACCTAGGGATAGCTGCTTATTTTGCTTCTAAAGTAGCTGAAATTTCAACGATGTTTTGATGATGTATCAAAATGTCATTCTTATTTTTTGACGTCTAGTCTAGATGCTTGATTCTTATTCTTGATATATCATAAATCGGAAGCTGTTGCTGCATCATTGCAGTGCTGTATATCAGTGTTACTGCCATGGCATGTTAATATCAAGAGCCATTGGTAGGTATACCACTTCCGACAGTGAAAATAGTGGCTCTGCCAGGTTTCTCTGCACTGATAGTGTGCAGTGAGAAGTATGATGGGTCAAACAAATGCATAGTCATAAATAAGCATGAACCGAATTTTTTCCTTATGGAATTTCATTGTTCTTGTTTTAGTTCACATTTTGAGTCCATTGCATTTCTTTCCTATTCCTTTGTTTTGCATGTTTTCCAGCTTTACCATTTCAGGCTTTGTGAAGTAATAAGCTTGTTTGCTATCATGAAAGCTTAGATTTTTTTCTTTCTTTCTGTGAAATGCTAAACTACTTCTATTCATGTATATAAGTGTATACTGTATAGGGTCTTATATTGATTATGTCATAACGATGATTATATCAATGATTTTGTTTTCTTTTAGGGCCTGTTTGGTACAGCTCACAACAGCTTCATAAGCTATTGTTTTTGCCAAACCTCTTTTCAAAACAGCTTCACCCATGAAGCTGTTTTTCTTCCCCTCACAAAGATATGAAGTAGGGTGAAGCTGAAAATAGTAGCTTATCACAACTCTCTCCCTTTCTCACATCAATGCATAAAGTTGTTGGTGAAGCTGTTTTGCCAAACACTTTTTCCAAAATAGCTCAGCTTCACCTAGAGAGTTGCTTATGAAGCTATTTTCTAAAAAAACAGCTTCACTAGTGAAACAGAGCTGTACCAAACAGGCCCTTAGTTAAGCTTGCCAGCATGCATGTTAAGGATAAAAATGTTAATGACTTTGTATTATCATGTGTGACAATGTTTCTGGTACAGTAACTTTGCGGAGGCTGGATTTTTATCAACATATGAATACTCTTCTTTTGTAGTTTCTGGGCATGTAGTTAAAAATTACTCCATCCCAAATTATAAGACATCCTAAGAATCTTGGAGAGTCGGTATCTCAAGTTTGACCAAACTTATATGATAATATAATAACGTTTATGATGTCAAACTTGATATTCTGACTCTTCTAGATTCTTGGAATGTCTTATAATTTGGGATTTGGGATGGAGGGAGTACTTAATATTTAACTAAACAATAATGGTCAGGTGCTGATACGTTAAAGGACCAGAAGTCCAAGGCATCGTTAAAACTAGAATATAATCTTGAATCTGACAACTTTAAACAGTATATAGCACCATTTACGATTTATCTTGTTAATCAAACTTGTTCCATTTGATTATCATGTGAAACAGATTTAGTTATTTGACTGTACATCCACTGGCGGATGATGAGGACTATTTATTCTTTCGGCATGGGGATTTTGATATCTTGAATTAGTTTAATTTGGGATTTGGGATTTTTGGTCCCTTGTGATTGCACTGATTATTGATGTTTGTCGATTTAAACACCTGTAGATAATAACTGCATGCACTTGTATGTCTATTTTACAGGGACAAAGACTATGATAGAGATCGGGATTATGATAGGGATTATGGGAGAGGGCGGGAAAGAGACCGTGATAGAGATCGTGAAAGAGACAGAAACCGGGATAGGGATCGGGACCATCACCGCCTGCGAGATGACGACTACAATCGTGACAGGGATCGCGACAGGACAAGGGATGGTAGGGAAAGGGAGCGCCGAGACAGAGACCGTGGCAGGCACAGGAGCCGCTCAAGGAGCAGAGATCGACGGGACAGAGACTGGGAAGATGGAGAGTACCGCAGGAGGCGTGGTCGTGGCAGTGCGAGTCCTCGAGGACGTGGTGAGGACGTTGGCCCAAGAGAGGAACCGAAGAGAAAGAAGGAAAAGAAAGAGAAGAGGGGTGAAGGAAATGCTCCAGATCTGAATGACCCTGAGATCATAGAAATGAACAAGCTCCGAGCCTCACTTGGATTGAAACCACTGAAGTAGTTTAAACCAGAAATGTTCAACTGGACGTGCATCCAACCTTTTTTTGTGCTGGACTATTTTCAGCTTGATGTAATTAAATTGTTGTATTACTTGATGTAATTATCTGCATCAGGGCAATTTTTTCTGTCTGCGTTGCAATGTTTGTGTGTTTTTAATCCAGTGGCACGGCTGTAGCCTAAGTTAAAGTAGCAATTCTTGAGGTATAACTGTCATCATGGAATCGAATAGGGTAGTGCCTATTGAGTATGGAATCGAACAGGGTAGTGCCGAACTGAGTCAGGATGGTAAAAGAGTCGGGGTGCCCTGAGGACACTGTTATTTTCTTCGTGTCATTGTTTGTGAAGTATTTTGCCATTTTGTTGCTGCTGCACTGTACGCGACACGAATTAGGTGCAAGATGACCCGGTAGGTTGACTGTCCCAGGCCTTTGTACTGGCTTTTGGCCCAAATCTTAATTTTCTTTTCCACTTAGTAGTTCTCGCAAGCTAGCGATTTTACAACCGAAGTCGAGCAAGCTAGCAATTTAGAGTTTTTTTAAAGCCACTAACAACCGAGTCTAGCAAGCTATCGATTTTACAACCGAGTCGAGCGAGCTAGCAATTTAGAGTTTTTCAAAGCCAATAACAAAGTCTAGCGAGCTAGCGATTTAGAGTTTTTCATCCATCCTTAGCTGCAACTTGTATACGGACATGCGGATTCATCTCAACAGTGTAAAACACATGTTTTGGCGCAGCGATTTAGAGTTTTTCATCCAGCCTTAGCTGCAACTTGTATACAGCCATGCAGATTCATCTCAGCAGTGTAAAACACATGTTTTGGGACATACCACCAACGCATGACTGAACAAGAAATGCTGCAAGTTCCGGAGAATACAGATTTGGCTCATCCGTGTCATTACCATTTTATCCACTAGATCAGATTACGTAACAACAAAAAAAGTCTCTTGCTGGTGGGGGCTACAGTATGAGTGGAAATAGGAACAATTTGCGGCCACGGTACGGTAAGCCTCAAACCAGGAAATCACCATTACATATTAAATAGAGAATATATATATGCATCACTAAATCCGGTCTCCAGCAAAAGGATGAAAATTACAGCAACGCCCCATCAGAGGTGTGTTCATCAGATAATTGCATTGAGTGACAGTGATTACCAAAAACATCGTAAGTGCAATATATCATACAAAATATAATATTCTAAATTCTAGTAGGCATGCATGAGAACGTAGCAACTACTAGCTGCTGAACATTCACAGAAAATTGGAGTTACTTAACAAATTGGTACAGGTAACACAATTTTTGAATTAGCTGGCATGCAAATCACATGGACAAAGGCAATATATCAAAGACAGGCACCATGACTCAACTGTTGGTCACAGCATTCAAGAAACAGTCATCCATGGCAAAGTACTATATCATGACTCAACTATTGGTTACAGCATTCAGAAATTGGTGGGCCATACTCAGGGCGGCGATGAAGGTATTAGAAAAAACAAGGATGGATGCAATGCCACAAACACCACAATCTGGGCATCACAAAGGACAACCAGGCAGATCTTTAAATCTTATAGATCAGTTGTTCCTTTGGACTGTGTGGAGGAGACCACATAACTCTCAAACCACATTAATCTCTACTACATATAATGCACCAAAAAAACATTCCTAAAGCCACACAACAAACTATCCCCGACAGTCATTATCCCTCCTAATCTCTACTAAGTACACCCAAATAAATGCATACACAACCTAATCATTCAAAATAAATGGTCTAGATTGAATCTTCACACCATTTTCTCTTACTCAAATCCAATGGACCAGATTGCTTGGACCGAACCTTCATCACTCACTCATCCCTCACCGCTCCCCGCGCCTACCCCGCACGCCAACGGCCCCACAGGCGACTCTTCCTCCCCACCGGTCCCCTCTCCCAAACGAGCAGACTCAGCGACTCCTCCCCTCTCCCACGCGAACAAACCCTAGATGGTGGCGGTGGCGGCGGCGGCTCGTGACTCCTCCCCTTTCACCAACGGGCGAACCCATCCAAGGGCGCGGTCGGCGGAGCAGCCTATAGGCTTGCTGCCTCTAGGTGGGATGAGGTCGCGGCCATGGTTCTCAAGGTAGCCGCTGCCGCCGGTCAGATGCAGTTTCTGGCCTGATGCAGTTTCTAGCCTGCAGGGTCGCGCCGCCCCTGGCCGCGGGCGTAGCCGCCGGGAGCGCTTCCTGTCTGGGCGCGACCGTCATCGCCGGCCACACCCGAAAGCACGTCGCTAGCGGCTTCCTCGGCAGGAAAATCACCAACTCCTACACCAGTAAACCTTCCAACGTCCGCCACCTGTTTCTCTGCCCGTCGCTAGGGTTTGCACCGCACAGTCTGCACACTTCCATGGATAGATCGTCTCTCTCTAGTCCGCCGATCCATGGATCTCCATGAATCGATCCGTGTGTTATTTGTATTATTATTTAGTGCCATAGAGTTTGTGCTGTGTACTAAGGGTTTCTAACGTTGTCCTTAATTGCAAACAGATTCCAAGTTTACACAGCAGGTGCTTCAACTTGCAAACCGAATGTGTGAAGTTCTTAGCGGTGGGCCAATTGGTGGGTGGACATTTTCTTTATGTTAAATGTCAGATCATGTAGAAACTTCAGTATACCGATAGACAAACTATTCATCTATAGTAATTTTATTTTGCAGCTGATGAGATTAAAGAGCTATGAGAAGAATATGAAAACAAGTTGAAGCCAATCTTATAAAATAATTTGAGAAAGTAAGAAGGCAGTTGTTTTTGTAATGTTCTTTCAGTATTGTTATTGGACTCTCCGGTTTCTCATTTTAATTCTCAATCAAGGCATAATATGACTTCTCATATGACATGACGGGTACAGCCTGTTGTTAGTTTTGGAGATGATACTTGTGCATGGCTACTAATTTGCATATTCACTTTTTTCTGTTAGATTTAAAGAGCTACTGAGAATGGTAGATAACTGCCAAGCTGCCAGTTTCTTTTTGCAGGTTTGTTTCAATGGTAGAAGAAATGCATCTTCTTGAAATATAAATATAGGCCATGCCAAATTTATATCACATTGCTATAGGCTCAGACAAGATGTGGCACAGATACAAATTTTTATGAGAACATCCTTGACATTCACAAGTTTGTGTGTAACTGCTATACCTATGTAGCCATACCTGACATATTTAACATCTGCAGCTTCAATCACCTGGTGTTTTGCTGATTGGTAGTAGCATTTCAAGGCAAGTATCAAAATATTTTCGTGTCAGGAAGATGTAAAGCTTATGCATAGATGGGTTTAGATGCTTACAGATCCTCCATTGCTTGGCCAAGTCTGATTCCAGGTAGGTAAAATCACAGAGCTATTATTGTTGCAGAGAGAACCTAAATTTGTGTGTTCAGCCTTTAACACAGAGCTAAAACCTTAACCTTTATTTGCTAAGCGTATTTATGTAAAATTAAATTCTTTTGGACCCCTGGTTCTTAATATAGCAATATTCTTAATATATGTGCTGTTATTAGAGAAATAAGGCCTCTTTGAGTATGCTATTATTAGAGAAATAAGGTCTGATCTAAATTTTTTTTTCTCATTCATTTGACCTACTCTTTGTTTTTCAGTAAAGGTTGGCTCACTTGTTTACGACCTTCACTACAGAAGCATGAATGAAACCTTCCCTTTGCTGACATGCACACAATCCATGCCAAACATGGAACACATGACAATGAAAGGTGCCATGTGTGTGGTCTCTGAAGATGCTGCACACCCACAAATGTTGGAAGGTAAGTGCAGTTCAGCTTCCAGACAACACATGACAATGAATGGTGCCATGTGTATGTGTTTTTAATCTGAATTCTGAGTCATGATGCTGCACACCCACAAATGTTGTGGTTTCATTAGCAGTTGTTAGTTCACAAATTAGATTGCAGCAGGTTTTGGTTTTTTATTGTTAGCTCTTGAAGCCTTTTAACGCTTTGGATGTCAAGTCTTTGTCATCTTTCCTAAGTGGTATGTTAAGATATTCCTGTATTTAATTACTATATATGCAATTCTGTAAATGAGTACCAGATCTATTTCCAAATTCCAATCAAGTTATTATCAATAAAAGTCATGTTCAGTGGTGGTCCAACAACTATTTAACTGTTGGTACATTAGCAGCCTATCTATTTCCAAAAAACTTGTTAATGTTGCACATCTTTACTTTTTGAGCCAAATCTGTTTCTGAACTGTGAACAGTCCACCATACAAACTATTTATGTTTCTGAACTATTGCCTGCAGCTCTAAGAACCATCCAGGTAGACAACAAAGAAGCTTGGTAATATGTAGGCGGCTGGGCGACTCGCGGCAGCATTTTCTTTCCTTATTAAGGGAACTGAAGGGTAGACATGTGTGGTCGTGGTTGTACTTTTGATTATATATAGCTGGTGGCCCAGCCATTGTGTATATTCTGTACACCAACCTTTTGCTTTGTCATGCATTTTTACTTTACAAGCTATTGATGCTCCTGTTTTGCAGTCTTTTGTACAAACTCAATGTACACATTGTGGCTTCAAGTTGGGCAGATTCTTGGTATATCTGGTGCAGTAAAAAAAATCCTCATGTGACTCACATGATTGTACAATTTTTGTGCCTTAATCTATGTTGCAAACAACAAATTTCTACTTGGATAGCTATCTTCATATTCCAAGCCATGGTCTTATGTGACTCACATGATTCTGGACAAGAAACTTTTTGCTCCCTGAATTCTTGCTTGCTTTGTGCTTTAGATGGAATTGATTCACATATGATTTTCAGTTTTGCAAGCACTTGCTGTGGATATGTGCTGCCCGGATGCCAGGACAGAAACCTCTTAATGACAGGTTAGGCCACTCAAGCAACATTTTCGCAATGATCTTATATTTATGCTTACCTTTGTTTTCTGCTACCGGCTAAGAAAAATGCCTCAATGTTGGGCAGGATAAAAGCGCTGACACAGAATTCATCCTCCACTTGGTTCCAGGCGCTGCTGCACCTGCACTTCTATTGATGGTCTTTTTTCGATTAGCAAAAGCTGGTTCAGTTTTAGAGCTCGCAAACAATTGGCTTGAGTTGTGAATGGGTGAAAAGTACCTCTCTATACCAGCAAACATCATTAGGTATTAAGTTTTGTCCTAAATAGAACTATGATATGTAAGCAAGTTCTTGCATGTTTAATCTCTTTAAACTATATTGCTGTATCTTGTTTAATCTCCTTAAGAAGCCATGTACCTGTGACAACTAAAAGAATTGACCATTGCGCTACACAATTTATTTTGTTGCATCAAGCCTTGTTATTGGCTATTTAATGATGATATCATATTACTTATATATCTTGAATTTAATGATGACCTCAGCAGTCTAGCTAACTTAACGTTTATTTTTGTCACAAGGAGCATTTTCTTACTGTAATTTTTTTAGTAAGAATTAATTACAAAAGTATCTGTTTTTGGTAGACATCAAGAGATGATGGTTCACGTTTGTTGTTTTAAGTGTATCCCTTGAATAAAACCATAGCAACGCACGGACACTATACTAGTATTGGGAGGGGCTGTATGAATTAATTTTGTTTTTGATGTTTGATGGCAAACTTAACTGCAATATTTAAACATAGTTAAAATCAGCTGATAATTGTGACATGGCTCAAGTCGAACAGGAAAGATTCTTTGCCCTTGATGGAAGGAAGACCAAACGAATTCCCAAAACAGATCACCACATTGGTTCAGTTTCAATGCTTTCTAATCCTCCAGTCGAACCTAGTCGCCATGGGACCGATCAGATGACTAATTGTGATTAGTCGTCGACTAGGCCGATTAGTCGAGCCTAATCGATGTGCTGGTCGTCCAAATCGTCATATATATCAGGACATATACCTACTATATATATATATATATATATGCAGAAGCACAACTTCTTAGGATGGATGATGGAGAACCAGAGAATAGCAGAGGGACATCACAGCAAGCACCAAGTAACTTAGCAGAGATCCACAGAGGCTGTAGAATGAGGAATAGGGGAGGAGGGGGAGAAGATGGAGAGGGAAGGCACATACCGTCGTTAGAGTAGCTCATCACGAAGACCCATGTGCAGCCGGCTAAGGAGAAGGGCCGGCGGGGAGGAGAGCAACCGACTGGGGAGAAGGGCCGGCGGGGAGGAGAGCAGCCGATAGGGGAGAAGGGCCGGTGGTGAGAAAGAGCAGCTGGCTGCGGAGGAGAGCAATTTCTCTTTGCCGAGGTGCCTGTGGCTGGAGAAGGTGAGCCACCGATGGTTGGAGAAACTGCGCGGGAAAGAGAATGCAGGTGGCGGCTGCTGTGCGGGAAGAGAAAATGGAACTGGGAAGCAAATAGGATATAAAGGGTAACCCTAGCAAGCCAAAGAAACAGTGAGTCTAATGGGCCAGCAAGCCACATGCCAGTCCAACATAAAAATAAAGTCACCAACTAGTCGTCCATGCCCTTATCGTCCGATTAGTCATGATTAGTCAACGACTAATCGGACGACTAGGTTTCTAGTCGCCCTGATCGAATCGGTGACCCTAATCGGACATGCTGGACCTATAAGGACGACTAATCGCGATTAGTCGGACGACTAGAAAACATTGTTGAGTTTAACCACAAGATTATAATGTTAATTCAAGCAAACAAGCCAATTCAGCAAAAATGGTTAGGGGGGGGGGGGGGGGGGGGGACAAGACAACTAATACCATCTACTCAAAAAAAAAGGAATTCTGGACTTTTGAGGTCATATACAACTGGAAACATAAATATGTTTGAACTGCCATCAAATGGCAAATCCAGGTTTTGTAAATCAATTAGAACATTATCGTTGGGTACTGTGTCCATGTCTAAAATGACACCCTTTTGTGGCTGCAAAGAGTAAAACAAACAGTATTACCTGCAGCTCGCCGCCATAGTCAGAGGAGTTTCTTAGTTAAATTTCATCAGAAACTCTCTGAGAAGCTCTCTGCTTCTGATATCCTCATCTGAATCCCAGATTTCTCTAAGGTCATCATCTTGGCTAATATCCTCGTCAGGACAAGGAGGTGTGTAGCAGCCTAGGACTTAAGAAACTCAAAGCATGAGAAACAATGCAAAACAAAATAACAGACATCAAACAGAAAAAAGAGAAGATAACCTTGGCCTTCATTTTGTTAGCAGCATACTTGAAGTATTTCTCGCTAGCCATTCTAACACGATGGGGCAAACAACACTGATATAAAAACCCAAAACTCTGACATGCATCTACAACTTCATCTGAAAGGTTGCACATGTGACTGTCAAAAACATACAAGGGTCGGGCATGCCTCCAAAAAAAAAAAAACCTTTAGCAGATCTGTCTTCTGGCAGAATTACAAGAAGTAGCTTCTTGCCTTCATCAGTTCCACGGTAGCAAAACAAATTTTCCACAGTATACAAACCGGCTAACATTCCATCAAAAGTATACTTTTTATGGATCACCAATGTTGGCTCTGGCGTTAAATTCTGATAAATTTAGTATAAAGACAGTCAGATGTGCCATATGTCATTCTTAAAATGCCTCTTAGAGAGCAGAACATTACCATTCCAATGGACATGCACGTATCTCCAATCGTGCATAAGAACCTGAGGGCATCTTTGTTTCTTATACGTGAAAAGTTCAGGCATGCCCAAGATTCCACACCAACACTTTTGGCCTAATATGTGAAAATTGAACGTGAGAATGTTGTTATATAGCAGGACAGGTAAATACAAGTAGGAACAATAAGGTGTATCAATATGACATGTTCATTAAGAGATCATTTGCAATTTAGAATGCATGATTGCGCATTATATTTATATTATATACACCTTCAAACATGAACAGCATAACTCATTATCACAATATCACCCGAATTCATCTTGCATGGCCATGAATAGCAACCGCCAAAGAGGCACATAAACAAAGTTTACTAAATTAAATCAGGTAGCTATATTCATAAAAGTGCTCCAGTTATATATTATAAAATACCACTCGATAGGAACGGTTTGTTCTGGTTTCCATAGCAAGACGGGATCTATGTAACCAAGAGGGCTATACAGTTTGCAATACCTGTGGGTTGGCATCAACTAATGTGGCAGTTATTGTGGCAGAACCCTCAGCTGCATCCTTACTCGTATCATCACAGCCATATCCTTCCATCTCATCCTCACTCGTATCATCGAATCCCATCTCATCCTCACTCGTATCATCGAATCCCATCTCATCCTCACTCGTATCATCGTCTCCCACCTCATCCTCACTCACATCCCTATGTTCTCTCAAATTCTTGTCTTTCAACCCTATGACCTGATTAAGAAACTAGTAAGATGATGACAATTGTCACACAAAAAAAAAACGCATCAACAAACGAAAAAACCTTGATCTTTATTTCATCAGCATTTTTCTTCAAATACTCGATGTGTGGCTTCCTAGCATCCAGTGGCAAACAACAGTGGTAAGGAAGTCGAGTCAACCTACACACCTTATCGACTCTCTCTGCAAAGTTGTATATGCAACTATATATATAAAAAAGAATGATATATAGAAAGGAACATCTGCTATAGAAATTAACTTGCATACCATCAGAGCATCTGGAGTCTGGCAAAATTACAAGTACAAATCTATTCTGGGCCTCAACCTTTTCTCCAGAGTCATAGAATTTGGTCACGATAGACAAACCATCATCTATATCAACGTCATCAGTATATTTCATACTGACCAACATTACAGGCTCCAGATTGAAATCCTGCTCAGTTGATAATCAAAATAAAATGTGTCATGTGATTATTTGGATGCCTTAGTAAAGAGAAGAGAACAGGACTTTTACCATTCCAATGGACATGCACACCTTCCCAAGTTTACATACAAACTTGAGTAACTCTTCACCTCGTATGCTTGAAAAATTTACACATGCCAAGCTTTTTATGTTTCCAATTTTAGCCTAATAGGTAAACAATGAATAAATGTGAGAATGCTATTCTAATATACTGGGGCAGCAAAAATTAGCAGTATGAAATATAAAGATAGTTGCATAATGGAAAGAATATTAAGAACATATCATGTGTAAAATAAATCCAAGTAACATGATTTTGTGTACATCTAGCACTGGCAGTGTTGACACAAAAAGCGTCAGATCTGTGAACACCTCGGGCTATTACCCAAAGCTCGATGTCGAGGGCGTGCCAGTCGATTTGACCAATCAATCGACAAGGATGATAACTAGAACAAACTGAACGAGACGACAGCGATGCGCCCGGACGTCAAGGCTCAGATTGATCAGGGTAACTAGAGCAGAGCTAGACGAGGCAAACAGCGATGCACGCGGATTGCCAAAGCCTAGAGGTACTCCCACGCGGAACTAGCAAGGATTTGACGGAGATCAGGGTGATGCAGCCCGTCGAAAGCTTGAAGAACTCGTTAATAACTATAGCTAATGCAGTAAAAGGGTAAATTGCGATAAAAGTAAGATAAAAGTAGAATTGATTTGTTTTTAATTGGATTGATTTTTATTCCATAGCCCTCGGGCACATATTTATACTCCCGCATGGAGAGTTGTACAAAGACACGACACGTATCCTTCCTAAAACAAACTCCTACTTTAAAGGAAACTGACTCGCGCAGGAGTCGGATAACAATATTTATTTCCTAAACAAACACACCTATTTTAAAGGAAAATAAACGACCCATGCAAGAGTCGGACTCAAACTACTATAATAATACTGGTACAAGACACCAGTTTCCTTATACTTCTTTTCGATGGAAACTTTCCATCGGCAGACCCCTTCAATCCGCACCTTCCTTCTTTGGCCACTCGTAATCCTCCGCTGCTGCTAAATGCTAAGTCACGCCCATCGGCATCGGCAACACTTTCCTGATCGGCAATCGGCAACACTTCCGATTAGCTACCTTGTGCTGGTAACTCACCAATCATCCCCAATCGGCAATCGGCAATGACCCCTCATCGGCAATCGGCAAGGACTCTTCATCGGCAATTAGTTTCAGCAAGGCTTCACCAACCTTGTCGGCAAAACTCATCAACTTCCATCGGCAACGCACTTGGTCTTCCCACAGCACTCTTCTATCGGCAATATCGGCTCCCGATGCCGATGGAGAACGGCCGCTGACTAGTCAAGCTTCAGCCTATTTGACACGTGTCGAAAAACGGTGTCAACACATGCCCCCCAGTTTCGGAGCGTATAACACTTTACGTGCCGAAATTCTCTCCACTGTAGCCGTTACTGTAGCCATTGCTGTAGCCGTTACCTCCGAGATAAGCGTACGGTTTCTTGATTCCCGCGTGCGGAACTGCAATTTAATAATTAAATCCCTCGATTGTAGCACAAACAGTTACAGACCACCTCGATCACCGCGCGTATCTACCGCGGGTTTCTCCATATTCCTGCGCAATATGAAACAGAACCCCAAAATGCCCCTGAGCAGGCTTATAAAAGTTACCGGGGTCCACACTACTTTTCACCTTGAGTCCACTTTCACTTCCTTGCCTTCGTCTTCAACCTCCAGTCGCTCTGAAGAACACGAACCTGAGCAACAGTACTCTTTCGCAATCCAAGGACGAACTGCAAGCACTCCCTCAACTCCAATGGCGATCCAGGTCGACATCCCAAAGGTAAGACTTATTCTCTTCTCACTCCAGCCTCCCGCTAGCTTTTCCTCGCACTAATCTGGATTTATCTCCGTCCCTTTTCTGATTGTTCCCCATCTTTCCTTCGAACCCTAGGAACTGTATGACAAGGTAGTGATTCCACTCGCCGGTTCCACCTTCAGTTGCTTAGGCCCCATGGGGAATCCGGATCCCAGTTATATAATCAACGCAGAGACTAATCAGATCCCATTCAGATCTGAATGCTTCAATTTAGGGTTGTGGAAGGACACTTTTCGATCATGGCCCAAGCCTACTAAGGGATGGAAAAACTGGTACCTCAGGGTTGCTAGGGCACAAAAAGTTTACTGGCAAGAGCGCAACTTGGACCAATGTATCAGGCTTTCCATTGCCGATATAGAGAAGAACGAGAACATGTTAATAGCTGCTTCTTACTTCTGGTCAGACACCTTGAATGCTTTCTTATTCCGACATGGACCAGCCACCCCCACTCTTGCCGATGTCCACATGCTGACCGGCCTAGACATCTCCTCTGCCGACACCTTCTCCTTGTTCAATAGGAAAGCTGAGCACAGAGTAAATACCCGGAACATCGGCGGTTGGACGGGTTACATTCAGGAATACCAGAAAACGGGATCGGTAAACCAGAGAGAGCATGCCACCTTCCTGAACATGTGGCTGGACAAATTCATCTTCTGCGGTAGGGCAGTTGGACCTACGACCATGTATCTTCCAGCAGCTGAGCTGCTTGCCGATGGGACAAGACTTCCCCTAGGCAGATACCTTCTAGGATCGGTATATCGTCTTCTCCATCAAGTATCCCAGAAGTTACTGCTAGGTGAGCACATCGGCAACCTTGGAGGCCCCTGGTGGTTCGTCAACATGTGGCTGAACGCACATATGCAGAAAGCACTCCAACTTGACTTGTTCGCCCAACGTTTCCCGAGAGACATACCAGAAGACCACCAGTGTGGGGAGGATGAATCGGCAACTTACCCTCCACTCAACTTTGGAGAGGCCACTATAGTGCTGCCAGGGACCGATGCCGATGCGGAGCAATTCGGTCTATTTTTTCAGAAGTTTTACAATGGAATCCCTGCCACAGAACGGCTCTGGTGGCCATATGCCGATGAAAACAGCCAGTTCCCACTATTGTTTAACCTTATCGATGGGAATGTACCTGAAAACCAGATAATCATGAAGGCCAGCATCACTCCTCGAGCTATCCCAGTGAACATTTTTGGATCGGGAAAGAATGCCCCTCCATCATTTGAGTTTTACTACCCATCGGTAGCGGCAAGACAACTGGCGTTCGGCCAACTGCCGATCAAGCTTTGTTACTCCAAGGTAGTGAAGCCCAGGCAGACATTCTCCAGTGCTCTGGACTGGAACAAGGTTGTCAACCTTCCTGCCGATGCCGATGTATCAGATCTTGACTTGTCCTCCTAGTCACCAACCTCCTTTATTACAAACGAGTACAAGTCTTGGTGGCAAGAATGGAGGTGTCAACTGTTCGCCAAATCGTCGCACTACTATCGGCACATGATCGATGCCGATCATATCATCCCCGACGACGCAGTAAGTCCTCATTCCGATGCATTCCTCACTTTTACCTTCGCCATCGGTATTTAACCTTCTTGCGTTTGACAGGTTGATGACCCGATTCCTCCGATGAGCAAGAGCGGCAAGCCCTTCAAGCTTCGAATGATGAGTCCCGTATCACTCATCAGCAATAAAGCTCCCTCGTTAGCTGCCTTCATCCCTCGACAGGTACCCACACCGACATCTGCAAAAGCCAAGGCTACATCGGCCGCTACTGCTGCCCTGACGCGGGTGTTTGCAGTAAACTCATCTTCACTCATACCGATTATATACTGTTTAATCGGCAACATTTACTTCGTATAACTTGCATTGAATATTTTCAGGCTATGAGGTCATCGACAACTGCCCCAAGCAAACAAGCACCTCCAAGTTCAGCTGCCGATGCCCCCTAGTCCTCGTCGAAACGGGCTGGATCTTCTTCCGCTGCCGCGCCAAGGAAGAGGAGGCGTTTGAGGCTGGCTAGCCCATCTTCGTCATCGGCACAAGTCGCACCACCAACTGTCAGCGCGTCATCGGCAGAAACTCCAACGGATCCTATCCCAGATCAGCCGATGGACGACGTCTTGGGTCAGGAGGCAGTTCCATCCGCTGTAGCGGTAGAGGCGGAATCGGCATCGACACCGTCAGCCGAAGCTCCCAACGAAGAAACCCCCACAATGGCGGCGGAGGTGGCATCGGCATCGGTACTATCAGCCGATGTCCCTGATGAGGCGGCTGTACCTACAACAGCCGAAGTAACAGTATCGGCGCCGTCAGCCGAAGCTGCTGACAAGACAACTCCCATTATAGCAGCAAAGGCAATAGCGGCATCGGTACCAACCGAAGACCCCGATGAAAGAGCGGCATCACCGCCACCACCAAGTATCACACCGGAAGCAACGCCAGCGACAATACTATCATCACCGACGGCGTCAACTGCTCCTCTGGCAGAAGCTCAGTCATCGGCAATCGCTGCCGATGTTCAAGACGAGGCTGGGCCCTCTAATATGCCAAGTCCTGGGCAAGAAATCCGCTTCAAGATGGTAAGTTAATCACTTGAAAATTCTAGTATAATCTTTCGATCGGCATAGTTTAACTCCTCTGTGTTCAGGCCCAAGATTCTCCAGATAGTCTTTTCTCCTTCAGCCTCAACCCGCAGGATGAAGATAGACGCCAAAGCCCCCTCCAAGCAGACAACCTGTTTTCCTTCT
>CM039119.1:25113116-25125757 GCA_022036555.1 Microstegium vimineum | reverse complement strand
ATAGTTTGGGCGACGGACGCTCCGACGCTCTGCCCAACGGCTAGTTCTGACACACTTTTCTCAGCGACGGACGCTCCGTCACAGGGGCGACGGACGCTCATCCCAGTGTCCGACGCTGCACTCTGGCTCGGGCTGAAAAAACACCCTCTCTGGAAGGTCGACGGACGCTCTTCAAGCGTCCGACGCCTGGCCGACCGACAGCGTCCGTCGGACCCTGAAAAACTTAGCCAGAAAAACATCTCCACTGGAAGGTCGACGGACGCTATAGACTCAACCACCTAGCGTCCGACGCCTTTGTCCGACGCGACGGACAGCGTCCGACGCCTCCGTCAGGAGCGTCCGTCGCCCAGAAAACAGTTCTATCAACTTCGTTTTTCGTCGCGATGAATATGGAAGTTGTTCTAGGCTATCTTACGGTCAACGTAGGCTTGCTTAGAGCTATGGAAGACAAGTGTGCACCACACCTAGTTCATGAAGCTTTCCTAAGTCAAGCTACTAGTCTCAACCCTCTTAATAGTACGGTCAAAGATAAAAAGCGAAGCCCTATCTATTTCTAAGTGCCCTTCATCACCTTATGGCACTTAGCCTATCACACTAGGGTCTTCATCATGTCTCCTTGAGAATCCGAAACGATATCCATCTTGGGGGCTAAGTGATGACCATTAATGCTCATTTTTGTTGATCACTATGGCTAAGCTACGCATAGCCTCTGCAAAACACACGTTAGCCATAATAATCTCTAATTGTCGTTAATCACCGAAACCAACTAGGGCAATGATTCTTCAATCTCCCCCTTTTTGGTGATTGACGACAATAAATCCTCGAGTATGGATAAGAGTTATAGTTTAGACTTTGAGGTGACTTGGAATGGTTGAGCAAGGGTTAGTAGATTTGTAATGAAGCATACTTGCTCACCCAAGCCAAATCACAAATCATGGTACTCATAGATATGAATGTAAAAGGGAGTGCCTCATGATATTCTCAAAAGATGTATCGGAGTCTAGCGCGGAAGCTCAATTATCATTTAAACATAGAGATATATCAAGAAATATGAGACAACTCACAAAATATATTAGTGATAATCAAGAGTTTGTCACATCCAACCATATGTCACACAAACATCAACCATAGTTTACACATATGTCACACAAACATCAACCATAGATACAAATGCATAACATGATGAAAGAGAACGGGCAAAATAAGCAGACAAAGATTCAAATCCCTCCCCCTATCTCTATACTTGACCCTCTCTCCCCCTTTGGCGCCTAGCACCAAAAACTAAGCATCTGGGGCTGGAGAAGAAGGTGGAGGAGCTGCAGCCTTGCGATCGAGCATGATGAAGTCCTAAAGGTCTGACTCGTCTGACTCAACATCTGCCTCAGCCTCTGCAGGTGTAGGCTCAGCTGGAGTGACCTCTGGAGCTGGCACTAGAAGCTCTGGAACTGCTATCTCAACGGACTCCCCCTGAGGCTCAGCTGGTGCCTCTGACGGTCCTGCCTCTGTAGTAGCGGGCCTGGGAACCCGACGAGTGAAGACTCAAGGCGTGGGGGAAGGTGTCACTGCCAGTGCAACTAGTGACACTGCTGCTACGAACTCTGCTGGCTGAGTCTAAGCTGGAGAGGAGACTGCCACTGTAACTGCCTCATCCTGAGCCTCTGTAACGGCTGTCTCAACGGCTAGTGAGATGACATCTGTCTGAACTGCAGCCGGAGGAGTGGTAACTGTCTGCGCGGACTGCTCAGGTGCGATCTCCGACGAGGCAACTGAAGACAGGTGGGTGCCCGTCGCCGGAGGATCCACCTCAACCTCTGGTGCTGGTGACACTAGCCGAGTTGCTCCTGGGGAATCTTCTCCCGTGATCTCCAAGTAAGAGGCTGACAGATCTCGCGAGGCCTCTGCTATGGTAGTTCCCCGGATAGGAGTGAATCCTATCTGAAACTCACCGGGCGAAGCTAACCAAGAGGACACCTGGGTCCTCGGAGACTGGTACTCGGGAGAGGCTGGTGCCTGGAACGGAGGAGTAGCTGGTGCCTGACTCTGCTGTCCTCTGGACGGTAACGCTGGGGTCGGAACCACTACTACTGGAGTCTGCTGTGGAGGTGAGGTAAACTGCTGCTGCGAGACTCTGGGCAACTGAAACTGAGGAGTGGAAGTCTACCCGAAGCTGGAGGCGAGAAGACGCTCTAGTAACAACGTCTGGGTCTTCTGAATCTCTGTCTGCTGCAGCTGATAGGCCAAGAATTGGCGCTAGAACTCATCCTGCCTGGCCTGAGTCTGTGCCTGAGCAGCCAACTGCTACTCTGTGAGCCTCCGTAAATCTGCAGCCTGTCGTCTCTGCTCCTCTGCCTGGCGTGACTGCTCCTCCTGCATCCTCGAAAGAATAGTAAGCAGTGTAGCCTCTGAGGTGCTGGAACCTGGAGCTAGAGCTGCAGCTGTGTCTGACCCTCCTGCCTCATGGTCATGAGGCATCGGTGCGTACTCGCGCACTGGCTGGTAGTCCTCATCGGAACTGTCAGAGTCTAGGTCCTCTCTATAGACTGTCTCGGCATCTGTATCAATCTCAGCATCTAGATCTGCAAGCTCTGCCTGAGCAATCTGCTCAACTGTAGCGTCTGTGACCTCTGCTGACTGAGGTGGCACACCGGCCTGCCTAGTGCCTGGTCTGTAAGCTCTGCTGGGGCGAGGCAGGTTTCCATGCATCACGAGCTGACTCATCGAGTATACTAGAAACTCAGTAGCTGACCTCGTGAGAGTGACTCTCATAACTTCTGACCTGGTCCTGGCAACTATCAGATATGAAATCCAATGAGCAAACTGCAGCTGCCAGTGACCCCTGAATCCTGCAGCTATTATATCCTCAAGCTCGCTGACAATAAGATCCCAGAGGTCAAACTTCTCTTTCCGGACAATATGAGCAAGCAGCCATAGCTGTAGGCGTGTAATCGTGTCCCGAGCTCCAATCCGAGGGAGGATGGTACGCCTGAGTACCTCGTGGAGGATCCGAGCAAGTGGAGTAAGGTCTCGCGGTGTATGGCTCGAACCCTCAGTGAACGGCAGCTGAAAGCACGGCCTCACGAAGTCTGTAGATGGCACTATCCCATCATGAGGTCGGCGAGGGGCCTCCTGATCCCCATAGCACAAGCTGTGAATCCTCGTAGGAGAGGACTCTAGGTGGAATAGCTCTCTGAACCGAGCTGCTGAAACCCTGAAGTCACGTCCCTGAAATCCAAAGTGTAGGAACTCGTGATCAGGGGAGATCCATATAGAGGCATAGAACTGATACACCCAGTCCTTCTGATATGCTCCTGATCGTCCATCAGATCTGATAGCCCCTGAATGTACTGTAGGTGCTGTAGGATCTCTGGACCACCGACCCCCTCTATGTGAGCAGATGGGCACACTCTGTGAGCCCTGAGAGGAGCGTCAGTGTCGACGTAAGCTCTGTAAAAAGCCTCATGTATCGTGGTATAGAAGTCTCGTCCGGCACGAGGATCCCTCTGAGGTGGGAACCAGGACTGAAAGTCCACGAAGCGGAGTAACTGGACTTGCTTCGCTATAAGATCTCGTACCTGGTGCCTCACTGGGTCTGGAAGCTGAGGTCCTGGAGGACTAGGTGGTGCACCAGATCCTCTGGATCGGGTAACTCGGCGGCTCATCAACTCACCAATCGATGTATGGCCCGCGGCCTCTGTCTGCTCAGTCTCTGGGATTGGCTCTGTCTCCTCTGCCTCAGTAGCCTCGGCGGGCTCTGTCTCTGGACGCGTAGGAGACTCATGACGCGCTCCACGACGAGGTGAGAGCCTCAAACCGGCGCGACGTCCTCCTCGCTCCGCAATCTCTGCGGCCTCTGCCACTGCAAGCGCTGCTGCTGAATCTAGATCCATGAGTGGCCTCTTGCGCTTCCGTGACACGACCTTTTGCTTTCCCTTTCCCCGGTCAGTGGGTGGACGCGGTGGAGGTGGAGGGTCACCACCACTACCAGGAATAGGACCGGCATTCTTCGTTCTTGCCATTTATCAACCTTTTGCAATCAAACCGCTGACAAGGATCCTCAATAGTCAAACCACAAACTCACTGCCCACTGACAATCAACCACTGACAATCTGCAGAACAATCAACTGCAAGAGTGGCACGCCGGCCCTGGACTGTCCTTTTGAGGCTTTGCCTCGTTCCGTACTCGTGGGCTTTGCCCCGAGTTCTCTGTCACTGACACACTGATCCTCTGATCAACTGACCCTGCTCGTTAGATAGATAGGAGTATAACACCATAAGCATATAAGCTAGAGATGAGAGTGACTAGAGAGTGAAATGAAGTAGATAAGAATTAGAAATCGATTATGCCATTTCATACCTCAGACACTGACCAAGACAAGAGAAAAGGTAAGATCCCCGGTCGATTATCTGCAATCAGCAGCCTGACACCTCAAAGAAAGGGAGGACAATCAATCCTTAAAGGAGTAAGAGACCAGTAGGCAGATTCACTGGCGGCTGAGTGGGGGGCGAGTGCTGGCGCGGCAGCCTTGGTGGCAGTGTTGCAGGGAGAGGCGGCGGCGCAGGGAGCGGTGGCGTGGTAGGGAGAAGCGGTGCCGCAGCAGCAGAATGGATCACGTCGGCGAGAGGTGGCTTGGGTGCCCAGCGGCGGCGGAGCAGCGGCAGTTAGGGTTTGACACAAGCGCGGCGACGGACGGAATAGATCGATAGAAACAGAGGAAGAGACAGGGATTTTTAAAAAAAAATTGTGCCTTAAGTTCGCGACGGACGCTCCGACGCGGAGCGACGGACGCTCTGTCGGACTGCGACGGACGCTCGGAGAGCGTTCGACGGCATCGTCCGTTGGGCTTCCAAAACAGGTTTGAAACGCCCGAGCGCATTGACCGCGTCGGACGCTCCGCGACGGGCGCTGGGGGAGCGTCCGTCGCCCTGTAAGCGGGCAACTTTCAATCTCCAGACAATCGCGACGGACGCTGAGGCAATTGACACCGAGCGTCCGTTGGCAGCGTCCGACGCCTTTTAAATAGATTTTTTCAAAATTTGTTTTTGCGTCTTTCTCCCAACCAAGTTCCAATCCCAATAAGATCCAAATAACACCTGATTGGACTTGATATGAGAACCATCTCTCAAACTCTCATTTTCAAACAGTTTGCCACAGGCTTAGATTTTAGTTTTAGCTCAAAATATTCGAATGGAAGCACCAAGGAGTCATCATATGGCCACAAGAGGGGTATAGAAGTGTCTTGAGCTTGGAATGCTCCCCTAAGTGGACGAACATAGAGGATGCTCAAACTTAACCGAAAAGGAACGGCAAACAACACACATGCATATGCTATGCAATACGAAAATTGAATCTAGTTTGCTTGCAAGTTTAAACCGCGGTTAAGCTTTGTCACACGCTTTGAGGGCAGTTATCTTAACCGCGTTAGCCAAGCCTATGTGCATTACCAAATTAAACATGTTATATTACATATGAATGCATGGTTCACACAAACTCATCTTTTAGTGAAGTTAGAGTGATCAAGCACATTCAACTCGCTTCTCAACCTACAAAAGGTTGTTTCATCGAGTGGTTTAGTGAAGATATCCGCCAATTGATCTTCGCTCTTAACTCCAACTAGTGTTATGTCTTTCTAGCCACATGATCTCTAAGAAGTGATGGCGAATATCTATGTGCTTTGTGCGAGAGTGTTGAACCGGGTTGTTTGCAAGCTTTACGGCGCTTTCATTATCACACAAAAGTGGAACTTCTTTTAAAAACACACCGTAATCAAAAATTGTTTGGGTCATGTATAAGATTTGTGCACAACTTGCTCCCATGGCAATTTATTCCGCCTCGGTGGTTGACAATGCCACACTATTTTGCTTCTTTGAGGACCAAGAAACAAGTGATCTTCCTAGCATGTGGCACCCGCCGGAGGTACTCTTCCTATCAACCTTACACCCGGCGTAATCCGAATCGGAATAGCCAACTAGTTGGAAGGGAGCTCCTTTGGGATACCAAAGACCCATGCTAGGGGTGTGCCTTAAGTACCTAAGGATTCTTTTAACCGCACATAGATGCGACTCCTTAGGGTTTGCTTGAAACCTAGCACATATACACACACTAAACATGATATCCGGTCTAGATGCGGTGAGGTAAAGCAAACTACCGATCATAGAACAATAGAGAGTTTGGTCAATTGGTTTACCTCCCTCATCGAGATCGAGGTGCCCATTAGTAGGCATTGGGGTCTTGATTGTTTTGCAATCCTCCATCTTGAATTTCTTGAGCACATCATAAGTGTACTTCTCTTGAGATATGAAGGTTCCCTCCCTTAATTGCTTCACTTGGAAGCCAAGGAAGAAGGTTAGCTCGCCAATCATCGACATCTCGAACTCCTTGGACATCAATGCACCAAATTCCTTGCTATGATCTTGGTTTGTGACCCAAATATAATGTCATCGACATACACTTGGCAAACAAAGATCTCTCCATCTAGCACCTTGGTGAAGAGTGTGGTATCCACTTTCCCGATCTTGAAGCCTTCTTGAGTAGGAAGTCCCTTAGCCTCTCATACCAAGCTCTTGGAGCTTGCTTCAATCCATAGAGTGCCTTGGACAACCTATACACATGATTAGGATAATTTGGGTCTTCAAACCTGGGAGGTTGTGAGACAAAAACAAGTTCATTGATGAAACCATTTAGAAAGGCACTCTTCATATCCATTTGAAAAAGTTTCATTTTATGATGTGAAGCATATGCCAAAAGGATACGAATGGCTTCTAGTCTTGCAACCAGTGCAAAGGTCTCCCCAAAATCCAAGCCTTCAACTTGGGAGAACCCTTTGCCACCAATCTTGCCTTGTTTCTCACAACTACGCCTTGATCATCTTGCTTGTTCCTAAACACCCACTTGGTGCCAATGATTCTTGATCCTTTGGCTTTTCTACTAGTGTCCACACTTTG
Source organism: Microstegium vimineum (assembly GCA_022036555.1). NCBI lineage: Eukaryota > Viridiplantae > Streptophyta > Magnoliopsida > Poales > Poaceae > Microstegium > Microstegium vimineum. The sequence continues at coordinate 25,118,815 of CM039119.1, read as the reverse complement.
TTCCGGGTGAAGTTGTTCAATTCTTCATGCATGGCCTTCACCCAATCCGGATCCGCAAGTGCATCCTCCACACTAGAAGGCTCAACAAAGGAAACAAAGGAGTGATGTTCAACATAAGAAGCAAGTTTAGATCGAGTTGTTACCCCCCTTGATGGACTCCCTATAATGAGGTCTTGTGGATGAGCTTGAAGCATAGGTGTAGATCTTCTATTAATCACTTGGGGAGGAGGTTGTGGTGCATCAACATCACTAGCTTGAGCCTCGGCTTGATCTTGAGGGATGAAGGTATCTTCTTGTGCTTCCCTCACTTGTTCTTCATCAACTTGAGGCGTGTGAGGTGGAGAGGGTACTTGATTTGAATCATCTTCAACTTCTTCCACCTCTTGTGGGTTGATTGCACCAATGGGCATATTCTTCATAGCCTCCCTCAAGGGTTCATCACCTACATCATCAAGATTTTCATGCTCTTCTTGAGAGCCATTAGTTTCATCAAACTCCAAGTCATATGTTTCTTCAACTAGGCCGAAGGCTTTGTTAAATACTCGATATGCCTTGGATTTAAGAGAATAACCAAGCAAGAAACCAATGTCACATCTCCTTTGGAACTTGCCCAAGTGTTGGCGCTTCTTGTAGATATACACTTTGCATCCAAACACTCGGAAAAGGATATATCTGGTTTCTTCCCATTCACAAGCTCATAGGGGGTCTTCTTGAGAAGCCTTTGGACAAATAGCCAGTTGGCCGCATAGCATGCGGTGTTGATTGCTTCAGCCCAAAACTTCTCGGGGGTGTTGTATTCATCAAGCATTGATCTTGCAAGAGTAATAAGTGTCCGGTTCTTCCTCTCTACTACACCATTTTGTTGAGGAGTATAGGTGACGGACACTTCATGCTTGATCCCAACTTCATCACAATAATCTTCAATTTTGGTGTTTACAAACTCGGTCCCATTATCACTTCTTATCTTCTTGATCTTCACATCAAACTCATTTTGGCTCTAGTTGCCAAACTTCTTGAATATTGATTGAGTCTCTCCTTGTCTTGAAGAAAGAACACCAAGTGTACCTAGAGTAGTCATCAACTACCACCAAGCAAAAGAGATTGCCACCAAGGCTGCATAGGTGGTAGGTCCAAATAGATCCATGTGAAGTAGCTCTAGGACTCTTGAGGTTGACATGAAAGCTTTGGGTTTGGATGAGTGTTTGCCACTTGCTTGCCGGCTTGACATGCACTACAAAGTTTGTCCTTCTAAACACAACATCCTTCACACCTCTAACCAACTCTTCTTGACAAGCTTCTTCAAAGTTGACATTCCCACATGTGCTAATCTTCTATGCCATAGCCAACCCAAAGAACTCTTGGAGAATAGACATGTTTGCAAACTAGCTTCATTTGAGGTGAAGTCCACTAGGTAGAGATTGTTGTGCCGAAACCCTTTGAATATCAATGATGAATCTTCAATCTTTGACACAACTACCTCATTTGGAGTGAAGAGACATTGGAAACCAAGATCACATAGTTGTCCCCCGATAGCAAGTTGAAGCTCAAAGATTGTACTAGCAAGACATTTGATATTGATTGATCATTTGAGATTGCCACTTTGCCCAGGCCTAGCACTTTGCCTTTGAATTGTCCCCAAAGGTAATCTTGTCTTGCCCTTCACAATCTTCCTCAAGTGTGGTGAACATCCGGGGTCACCGGTCATATGTTGAGTGCATCCACTATCAATCACCCAATGACTTCCACCGGTCTTGTAGTTCACCTACACACAAGCAACTTGAAGTTAAGCTTGTTGTTTGGGAACCCCCACTTGGCGAGGTCCCATAGCCTTGTCCACCAACTCCTTAGCAACCCATAGCACTTTGGGCTTGTTCTTCATCTTAGGACCGAGAAACACAACTTGGGGTCTACCCTTGGAGTCCTTGTTGATGATGAAGTGTGCATCATGAGCGAAAGGCCTTATGTGCTTGGGCAAGGTCTTGGGAGGTGGAGTCTTGCATTGGGATTCAAAGTGATCCTCTTGACCCCATCCGAAGCACTTCTTGGGCTTGGGCTTTGGTGTGTCATAGTTGTTCCTCATGGCCTAGTTCTTGTAGTAGTTCTTAGCTTCTATCTTGACCTTGGCCTTCATGATTTGGTTCTCCTTGAACCCAATGCCAGACTTGTCGGTCTTCATGATAGTGTTCATCAAGAGCTCACTTTGGAGGTTGTGGCCCTTGGTAAACTTCTCCATTTCCACTTGCAAGCTTGATCTTCTCAACCTTGAGCTTCGCATTTTCCTCTTTGAGAGAGTTAATCAAGGTCATTGCATCATTGTCATCTTGCTTGGCCGACTTGATAGTGAATGATTTTCTTGCCTTGAGGTTGAGTAGCTCTTCCTTGAGCATGGAGTTTTCTTGCCTCATTTTCACATAGTCATCATGCTTTTCGGCTCAACTACCTTCTTGCCCTTGCACTTAGCATTTTGCTCACTAGCAACTTCATCAAGCAAGTCTCACAAGAAGTAGCTATATGACACTTAACAACCGGGTTAATAGCAACATGTGTAGCAAGATCATTTGTAAGCAATTCGTTAGCTATCACAAGTGTACCATGTTCATTCTTAACTTGGTTGTAGTCATCTTTTAGCAAGTTGTATCTTGTATGGAGCTCTTGTGTTGACCTCTCAAGCTTATCATGTTTCTCATTAGCTTGCTTGAGTGAGGCTTTGAGCTCCCTAGTGCTAGATGAGAAAGATTTGTTCTCAAGCTTCAAATCATCATTAGCACTAGACAAGTCATCAAGTTTAGCATGCAAGTTATCGTTGGCTTTCTCTAGTGATTCACTTTTAGTTTTATACTTCCTAATGAGCTTAGTATATTTGTTGCAAATCACAATTAGCTCATCATAGGAAGGTGCCTCAAACTCATCATCATATCATCGCTAGAGTTAGCCTCATCATCACTATCCTCTTTTGTACCTTTTTGTCACCTTTAGCCATGAGGAATAGGTGTGTAGAGGATGAGCCGGAGATGATGGAGGGGTGGCGGTGGAGTGGATGACCAATCACCAAAGCGGCCACCTTCTCTTCTTCACATTCATCTCCGGATGAGTCACTTGTGTCTTTAATGTCGGTGAGCCAATCCCCAACAATGTAGGCTTTGCCATTCTTCTTTTATTGTGGAAGTTGAAGTTCTTCTTCTTCTTGAATGGCTTGTCATCCTTCTTCTCCTCATCACTTGATCATCTTTGTTGCCCTTGTTGTACTTGAACTTGTTGTTTACTTCTTGCTCTTGTACTTGTTTTTCTTCTCTTCGGGGCAAGCATGAGCCAAGTGTCCAAGTTTACCACAATTGTAGCAATCCATCTTGGAGAGAGGCTTTCTTGAAGAGCTTGTGAAGAATTTCTTCTTTTTGAGTCAAACTTGACTCCATTCTTGTTTAGCTTCTTCAACATCTGAGTTGTTTTCTTCACCATGAGAGCGAGGTCATCATCATCCTCTTCATCACTTGCACTCTCATACACGACTTGCATCTTGTACTTCTCCGAGGAGGATGCCTTGAGTGCCAAGTCCTTCTTATCCTCCTTCTCTTTTCTTTCTTCTTGGAGGAGGAAGAAGAGCCACCATCACCAATCTTCATGTACATCTCATGGGCATTGATCTTGCCCAAGATTTGTGTTGGTGTAGCGGCGGAGAGATTCCTTGGTGAAGAACCGTGACGATGTGGCATACTTCTCAATGGGCAAGACACAAGGATCTTGCGTACCACATCGGCCGGTGCCATTTGGTTGAGACCGAGCCCATTCAATTCTCTACAATAATGTTAAGTCGTGAGTACATTTCATTTGCATTTTCATTTGCATGCATGGAAAAGAATTGAGCTTAGCCATGACCAAGTGATTGCGTTCCTCACGCTCACTCTTTGTGCCTTTGTGAATAGCACAAATAGTGGTCCACAACTCAAATGCGTCTTTGGCATTACGCACTCGGTTAAAGACATCCTTGCTAATGCCACGAAAAAGAATGTTCTTCGCCTTGACATTGTGCTTATCAAAGTTGAGGTCCTCCGCGAAGAGAGTGCCTCCCTTTGTGGCGGCTTTGAGCACGCCCACATCAACGGCCTCTAGATAGGCCTCCATACAAACTTTCCAATAAGGAAAGTCATCTCCATCGAACATGGGAGGTGGTCCATCCCCATGGGACATCTTGCTTTAGGCGGTGAAGCCTAATTTAGAGCAAACCTTACTCGATACCAATTGAAAGGATCAAGATGCCCAAGAGGGGGGGTGAATCGGGCTCTTTTTAATTTTAAACAAGAATTAAACCTATAAAGAGCCAATTAACCCCTAGTGCCTACCGCTTGTGTGTCCTAGCTAAAAGCGGTAGCAAGTCAATAGAAAGCGAAAACTTCCTACACAATTTAGTATGAATTGAAAGACAAGTGTGGAAAGTAATGTGGTAAGAAAGACTAGGGAAAGAGATGCTTGACACGGCGATGTTTTGCCGAGGTATCGAGGAGTCGACACTCCCCCTAGTCCTCGTTGGAGCACCTCGCAAGGTATAGCTCCCCCTCAATCCCGCGCAAGGGATAAGTCCTCTTACGGGCTGATTCTTCGCCACTCCGGCTCGGTGAATCGCCCACAACCGATCATAATCGTCGATGAAAGAAGGGCCGCCGACAATCCTCCGGCGATCACCTTCCTCCAAACACCACCGGACGTCTAGGTGATGTCGATCACCAAGAGTAACAAGCTTCGATCTTTGCTTGACTCACTCAAGCTTCACAACTAAAGGATGCACACTTGAACTCTTGGATGAACTAGAGGAGAGGATGGATGGATTCGCGAATCACTCTCTCTCTCTAGGGCTCTTGCTCCTTCCCAACCTTCTCAACAAACTCAGCAACTCAAAAGAGCAAAGGCAAGGTGGGAGAGAAGTGGGAGAAGCTATAAATAGCCCCTCAGAAAACTGCCTCGGGCTGGCAACTTAAGTTGGCGACGGACGCTCCGTCGACTAGGCGACGGACGCTCCGTCGCATGCCCCAACGGCTAGTTCTGTTATAGTTTGGGTGACGGGGCGCTCCGACGCCCTGCCCAACGGCTAGGTCTGACACACTTTTCCCAGCGATGGACGCTCGTCACAGGAGCGACGGACGTCATCCCAGCGTCCGACGCTGCACTCTGGCTCGGGCTGAAAAACACCCTCTTGGAAGGTCAACGGACGCTCTTCAAGCGTCCGACGCCTGGCCGACGGACAGCATCCGTGGACCTAAAAAACTTAGCCAGAAAAACATCTCCACTGGAAGGTCGACGGACGTTGTGGATCAACCCCCCAGCGTCCGACGCCTTTGTCTGACGCGAGGACAACGTCGACGCCTCCGTCAGGAGCGTCCGTCGCTAGAAAAAGTTCTATCAACTTCGTTTTTCGTCGCGATGATATGGAAGTTGTTCTAGGCTATCTTACGGTCAATGTAGGCTTGCTTAGAGCTATGGAACACAAGTGTGCATCACACCTAGTTCATGAAGCTTTCCTAAGTCAAGCTACTAGTCTCAACCCCTCTTAATAGTAGGTCAAAGATAAAAAGTGAAGCCTATCTTTTCTAAGGTCCCTTTATCCTTTTTTGGCCTTAGCTATACAAGGGTTTCATCATGTCTCTTGAGAAAACCCAAATGATATCATCTTGGGGGTAAGTGATGACTATATGCCCCTTTTTTTTGAT
>CM039119.1:25075165-25113016 GCA_022036555.1 Microstegium vimineum | reverse complement strand
AAAATACTTGCAGTTGATTTTTTTGCAACGGATGGACCCTATCATCCCCATTTGACCCAAAACTCATGTTTATCGCGTTTTCGGAGTTTCGGTTCCAGCACGAAAAATGGTGCGAGAATCAGTCGGGGAATGCCATTCTGGCCATGTTTGATACGAAGATACTTGCAGTTGGTTTTTTCAAAATGGATACACCTAATCATCCCCATTTGACCCAAAACTCGTGTTTAGCGAGGTTTTGGGGTTTCGGTTCCGGCACGAAAAATGATGCAAAAATCGGCCAGGGAAGGCCATTCTGGCCACGTTTGATACGAAAATACTTGCAGTTTGTTTTTTTAGAAATGGATGCACCTAATCATCCCTATTTGACCCAAAACTCATGTTTAATGCGGTTTTGGGGTTTCGATTCCGACACGAAAAATGGTGCAAAAATCAGTTGGGGAAGGCCATTCTGGCCACGTTTGATACGAAAATACTTGCAGTTGGTTTTTTCATAAAGGATACACCCAATCATCCGCATTTGACCCAAAACTCATGTTTAGCGCGGTTTTGGGGTTTCGGTTCCGGCACAAAAAAATGGTGCGAAAATTGGCCAGGGAAGGCCATTCTGGCCATGTTTGATACGAAAATACTTGCCGTTGGTTTTTTCGCAACGGATGCACTCACTCATCCCCATTTGACCCAAAACTCATGTTTAACGCGGATTCGGGTTTTCAGTTCTGGCACGAAAAATGGTATGAAAATCGGTCGGGGAAAACCATTCTGGCCATGTTTGATACGGAAATATTTGTAGTTGATTTTTTTGCAATGGATGCACCCAATCATCACCAATTGACCCAAACTCATGTTTAGCGCGGTTTCGGAGTTTCGGTTCCGACATGAAAAATGGTGCGAAAATCAGTCGGGGAATGTCATTCTGGCCACGTTTGATACGAAAATACTTCCAGTTGGTTTTTTCAAAACGGATGCACCTAATCATCCCCATTTGACCCAAAACTCGTGTTTAGCGTGGTTTCGGAGTTTCGGTTTTGGCACGAAAAATGGTGCTTAAATCAGTCGGGGAATGTCATTCTTGCCACGTTTGATACGAAAATACTTGCAGTTGGTTTTGTCGAAACGGATGCACCTAATCATCCCCATTTGACCCAAAACTCATGTTTAGCGCGATTTCAGGGTTTTGGTTCCGACACGAAAAATGATGCGAAAATCAGTTGGGGAATGTCGTTCTGGCCACGTTCGCATGAGACGATCTAGAACTACAGGAAGCATTTAAATAATTTAGTATAGTCATGTATGTCATTGGTTTTTCACATTGATTTTTTGTTGTGTTCGCAAAAGCCATCCCTTTGCATCCGCTGTGCAGGGTTGAGGAAATGGAAGTGGAATGACGCCCTAAGTCATGCTTTGGCTAAAGCTTCTTCTGACAGAGGTGGCCAGGAGAAGAAAATATTACATAAGACCATGGCTTCTCTGATAAGCCAAATAGTACTGGGAAGCGGTTCCGATTGGGGTGAAAAGCTTTACCTAAACTAGTACTTGTAAAGATCAAGTTATAGGTAACTGGCAGTTGAAATACATGTTGTTTTATTTTTTTGTGAAATTATAAATATTTCCTAGGCCCGTTTCCTATCCTCGATTGAAAATCGGATAAAAGAATAAAATAACAAAGAAACTAAACCAAGATGTTGCTCTATAGCTCTAAGCCAGTCATCTGCTTCCATAGGATCTCTTGCATGAGAGTATATTGGTGGACGACCTTCCATAATTTCTCCTTGTTTATCCATAGGTGGTGTATGATGCAAGGAGGTTTGAGCAAGAAACTATAGCGGTTGAGTTTGTGTCACCAAAGCTTGTTCTATAGAGGGAGGATCCGGATTGGGAACATTCCTTTTTCCATCCTGAGAAGTGTATTCCCATGTAGCGTCCATCTGTTTGGAACACAACTGCATTAGAATTTGGTCATTCAAGGCTTCCTTAAATTCAACTTCATAAGATGTCCAGGTTTAGCACGGAAACCCAAAGAAAACTCAATCATGGTTATAAGCAATTCTTTAAAGCGAGGCACTAACTTCAATGCAACTCCATATTGCAACTCCTTTAACTTGGCTACCCCCTGAAGAAAGATAGACTAGGGGGCACCACGGTAGCTTGCATATTGGTCAACGTTAACTAACTGTCCTTATATCCTTTTTGTTATTCCAATGAAACCTTTGTGCCGAAGTATGAACCAACAACACGACTCTCCTTGAGGGTAAGGAACAACGATGTAGATGTATCACTTTGTTATTTTCATAACTCCATATCCAAGATAACAACTAGGGTGATGTTTGCGGATAGAGAAAAGAGATAAGGAGCTGTACTTTTATCCAACATTTTCCCGTAACTCTTATCTTCCAACAAGAGAGATTTTAGATGATAAAGATAGATTGCACTTGAAGGATAGGATAAAGGGACACATGAGATAAACGAAACCCAACTTTTTATTTCATTAAACCTTAAGCTTACAAACTAAATGAAATTGTGGGAAGAACCTCACAAGATCATTGCACTCATTACAAAGATGAAAATCAAACATAAGCACTATGACAAACCAACCAATCACTTAAAGGTTCACAAGACACACAGACTCGACTAACGTATTTATTACAAGGGACATAAACTCCTACTTCTTAAACAAGGTACGACTGCAGCGACATCCCGGGTAGCATCTCTTGCGTGGGATTGAACGAGACACATCTTCAACCACATTGATCTTGGGCAGTCCATCTTGACTCCTCCAATCATCTATCTCGTCCAAGGCTTCTTCATAGTGTTGCCTTACTTCTGCCAATTCCAGTTGACTATCTTCCAGCTTTTGGTGGAGAACCCGTATGGCTAGTGCCATCTCCTTTACTTGCTCATTTGGTTCTGAATGAGGGTCAGCCACCACACACTGCAAGCTTCCTGGTGGACGTCGCGGAAAATACTTCTGCTTGTCATTATGCATCTCTTCATAGCATTTCCCATGGTATACCAAAAATGCTTGATAAGCAGCATCTGATATGCCAGCATGCACACTATACCGATCCGCGATAGACCTGTGAATGGACTCCACCATTTGTGACCCCGTAATCAGATTACGTCTTGTGATGTGTGCTTCTATGCTCCAATGGCTCTCATACTTAGGATGAGTCCAACTGGTGCACTTATACTCCACTCTGGCTTGTTGATCAGGATAGAGATCTTGAAGCATTTGCATGAGCCGGTGGTGGAAGAAAGCTTCACTGCTGTAGAAGGTAGTGTTGTACTCTTTATGCCAACAAGTCTGCTGAACTGGTGGTTCTATGAGGGCAGAACTTCCTCCAAGGTAGCATGGTCCTCCAAGGTTGACACGAGCGGCCTTCTCGTTACGCACCATCTATAGAGAGCAAAGAGTGAGAACTGAGACAATGCATTTATAATAGAGTAGAGGTAGAGTAAGCATAACTTTAAACAATTATCAAGGGTAGAGAGAAAGCATGAACTAGACAAGGTTGAAAGCTTGCTAAAACGACCAGTTCTATCTAGGCTTGCGTCCTACAGTCAGCATTGCTCTGATACCAATATGTCACACCCGGTTTTAAGAACAAAACCAGATATACTCTATATGTGAGCCCAGGAAGTCAACTCTCACATATAGCCACAGAACAAGGCAATATCAAAAGACAATACTTAAATATATAACATATATGGTCAAAGGAATAACCTTGAGAGAGCAAACAACGGAAAGACACTCCGAACTTCAGGTGAAGACTCCACTCCACAGGGACCAAACTGACTGGTTGATCACAAGCCTAACTGCTCGAGACTCTTGCAAACTGGTACCCATCCGGGATTTTTATCCAAAGTATTGAAAAGAAAGTAAACAAGCGTAAGTACATTCGTACTCGACAAGTAAACATGGGGTTCATGAGGCTCAAAAAGGTATGACACTGGTTAAACTGCATTAGCTTTTAAGTTATCACAATTTTAGCGTAGGATAGCATCAAAGTTATCAAAAGCCCAACAACCATATGATCAAGTTAACAGGATGTAATGCTTATATGGACGGTAACAATAATAAATCACCGATAACAACTGATGAGCCATGACATAAGAACATCACATAGCAAGGAGCCCAAGCCACTCTTAATCGTGAGCACGACTATCATGATAGTTTTTAACTCTGCGCAGAGGCGTACATCTTTACCCATAAGTCGTGAATTGCCCCTTCGCCAGAGGACGCTACCCTCTTATCCCACTTCCAAGGTAGGCCGGTAGGGTTCACTACGAGACCTTTCACAAGTTCCACTAGAAAGTAACAACCCGCTACAAGTTCCCTCAACGAGATCCCAGAAGTCACCGCAGCGCTTCCAAACATCTCAGAGCACTTCTTGTGCCCTCTCGGGTAAGTTGCCACAAACTAGCAAAAGCCTAATATTGAGTCAAGCCAGAGCCCATTAGCTTATGGTAGTACTGTTTTCTCGGGGTAATCTCTTACAGAAATATTCCTATGAGTGAGAACACAGGTGTGAGTTCCTGGTGTTCCACCTATGGTCCACGTTGCTAAAAAGTCATCTTTTATTGTCGATTCACATATTCATTAATCAAGTTTACCTGATCACAGTTATTCTCAAAGAGCACTAGCTTGATCTACCCAAATGCATAAACTCCCAGGGTAACAAGGTATAAGGTACAAATCTAGGGTAATCCTTACAGGTAACAAGGAAACACATGCATATGATTAATGAGTGCTTATCATGAATAGGACAACAAGGATAATCCCATGTAATACTTGCCTTAAAAGCTTAGATCCTTTGCTCAACTGGTTCTCAACTTCAGACGACTTCTTCTTGATCACCAACGCAAAACTCACCGATTGGACGACAATTAACCAATCACCACACAAGCAGCTGGACAAACATACATAGCATACAAACATGGCTAAATTAGAACAATACACCAATCAATGAAAAAGATTTAAAAGGAACCTACGCAACACTACGATCACACAGTCGCGAAGATCACACTAAACGGAGCTACGATGATCGAGATACAACTAACGGAAGATTTGCTTTTACAAAAGAGAACTATAAGCTTTATCAAATTTACTATTATGTAAAAGAGTGGATAAAATATTTCAAAGAAACACCTTGATTAGATTAGGTCAAAATTGTATTTGGCTTTCGGAAACGGAAGTTGAAACTATCATTATTTCATGTATAAAACAAGTTATAAAGTGGTTAATCAAATTAGGATTTGATCTCATGAAAATACAGAACTATTAACATGGTATTAAAGATCACTAAGAGAAAGGTTACGTAGATACGAAGCCAACGCATCTTGAACGGAACGAAACGGATTTGAAACGAAGGAGATATGATTTAAACAAGATTTTAAATAGACAAGATTAAAGTATTAACAAAATAATTAACTTTGATTTTCAAAAGAAATTAACATCGATGAAAACTGTATCATTAGATAGATTATGAAATTACGGATCTAACGCAACTCGTTTGGGTCAAAACGGAGTTGAAACGGGGAAATTACAAGCATTTGAATAGGAGGGGCAGATCTGTAAAAAGAGAGAAAACGTATTTTCGAAACAACCGAGAAGGTTTCTGTTTTCAGAAAGGAGAAAGCGTAAACGCAAGAATACGCCAAGGACTATGGGGCGGGTCAGCAGCTTGCCACGCGGCGCTACGCTATTGGACGGGTCCACGGGAGCGGTGTGGACGGCGTGCGGGCTCTGGTTCACGGGTCCACGGTGGACCGGGGGCGTACCCCTTCGGGGGAATCTAATCCCGGCCGTTCGACTCAGATCTGACGGTGCAGCGAGGACGCAGGCGCGGATGGTCGCCGGGGCGGCGCTCCCGCGGCGGTGCAGAGGGGAAAACTCGCCGGCGTTCTCGGAAACGGTGATTCCGAGCTTCACCGGTCAAAAGGAAAACACCGGGAGGGAGAGGAAGGAGAGGGGAACTCGACTGCGGTGTCGGTTGAGGCCGAGAGGGACTCAGGGAGGTGGTCCACGCGCGGTGGTGGCACGGCGGCTCGGGTGAGTGTGCCTAGAAGTCCAGAGAGCGAGAGAGAGCGGGAGTAGGGCTCTGGGAGGTGCAACGTGCTCGTGCGAGTGCTGTGAGGCGCTTGGTTGGGGCGGTAATGCGCTGGTGTGGGACGACCACGGCGGCGCCATGGCCGGTGTGCTCGGTGTGCGATGATTGCGCGGCTACAGTGCCAAATTGAAGAAGCCAAGGGTACAGGAAGGGGGAGGGGTATACCGCGAAGATGTTGAGAGGGTCTGCGAGATCCAGGGGAGCTCCACGGGGTTCGTCGGCGATCGGCGGCGATCTGTGAAGAGAGAGGACGCACGGTGAGCGCGGGTAAGAAGATACACGGGCTGGAATTGTTCGGTGAGGGGCGTTACGGACGCACGGCATCGATGCGAAGCTCCGAGGGCTCTTGCCGACGGCGTTGGTGCACTGGAGCGGCGAGAACGCGGCGGGTGGCGCGATCACAGCGGCTACGACGGTGGCGCTCGGGTGTGGCAGCAGTGCTGGTGTGCTCCGAGGAAGTTCCGAGGGTCAAAGCGGGGAGGACGGAGGTGGAACTGAGCTTTTATAGCTCGGAGGGCGCCGCAAGTAAGGGAAGGAAGGTTTTCCAGCTCGGATTCGAGCTCGATGGGGATGGCAGGCGGCGGCGCCAGAAGGAAAGAAGAGGGAGGAAGAAAGGAAAGGGAGGTGGCGGCGCTTGGTTTGCACGTCACGGTGCCGCGTTGGCTAAGGAAGGAGGGAGTTCCCTTGCCCCGTATCGAACTTGGCCGGGAGATCCCACCGGCGAGAGAAAGGAAGGGAGGAAGGGGAGAAGAAGGAAAGAGAAGGGAAGCCGCTGACAGGTGGGCTCTACTGGTCAGTGAGAGAGAGAGAGGGCGGGCCGGGCTGTCAGTCAGAGAAGAGGGGAAGGGGGGCGTGTCGTCCGGCTCGGCTGGGCTGACGTGTGGGTCCCGCCTGTCGGCGCTTCCACGGCGAGCAGGCCGGGCAGTGTGGGCCGGGGGAAGGAGAGAGGGGAGTTGGCGGGCCTGCTGCTGGTTGGGCCAAGAGAGGAGAGAGGCAGGCCGGGGTGAAGCAGGCCTGCGGGGGGGGGGGGGGGGGGGGGAAGAGAGGTTGGGCACCTCGGGCCAGATACAGGGGGGGAAGGTTTTGGCCCTTTTTTTCTTTTTATTTTGAAATTTCCAAACGGATTTTCAAATTCACATTTGAAATCAATTTTGAATTTTGAAACTTGAAACCTCATTTGAATAGCCAGACAATGCAAACACAAATGCAAGGGCATGCATGCTCAAACATGTTCCTACCAAAAAGAAATTTTAATTTCCTAAAAAGTTTTTATTTCCCTATGTTCTCATGAGCACCAAATTTCAAAAATAAAACATTTTATTTCTATTTTCCATAAAGTAAAAATTAGGGTGTTACAGACGGGCCTTCTCCGCCTACATCTCCCATTCTCGCAGCCATACCTGTCTCTCTTCCCGCTTCGGCCTCCCTCTCCACTTTCAAAGTTTCAAGCAGTGCCGCCCGCTGCTATGCCAACACCTCTCCGAGCGCTAGGCGCCATCGCCGCAGATGCTTGACTCCAGATCCGGATCCCAGGCCTCGGCACTCATCACCATCCATCGGATCCGAACCCTAGCCGGATCCGGATCCGGTACCCCATTGTCAACGCCTGCGGCACCAGCTCCGCGACGATGATGAGACCTAGGCGCCGACAACGAACACCAGCCAGTCAAGGTGGAGGAACAGGTACCGAAATCCCTTTTTATGATGTGCGCTGCACTGAGGTGGTTGAACCTGATATTATTGTAGCTGCATCTACTCTTTTATTGGATCATTGATCTCCGCATAAGCTGTAGTTTGGCGCTTATTTATACACCCATGCTCTGTTGTGTTGGCATTTGGTAGAATCGTTAGTCTTTAGTTTATTATAAGTGCCTGTGGAGCCAAAACCTTTGCGTCCTGCAATGGAAAAAAAGTCAAGGGCAAAGAGTAGACATGGTGAAGATTTGGAACATATCCCTGATCCACGGGCATTAGTTGACGGAATTTATGAGATGGAACATATTCAAAATTAGAGGCTTAGCCAGTGCCTCTTGTGATGAGGTGCTTGTTCTCTTTTGTATTGAGTATTGAGGGTGAGGGGAGTGAGGGTCCTAGGGGATGTGGGCGGGTGGGTATGTAGCGATTTAATCCTTTTCTATTTGGATACCAATGTAATTTCTACATACTACATGCTTGCTGCTGAAGTTTGTGTCCCCAATTTCAGTGTGTTGGTCCAAGAAGGCATAGAGGAGGCTCTGTCAGTAGGACTAAAGGCACTGCTGATATGAATCATAGTCGAAAGGCTTTGAAGCGGCCGTCGACCACACCACCATTGGAAGGGCGCCGTCAAACCCGGTCCATTAGTGAAAATAAAGAGCAGTATGGATCAGCATTATATAAAGAGAATTGTCAGTCAGCAAGAGCAACCGCACCCGCCAGCAGTGAATCCAGTCTTCATGATTTGTCTGGAGACATTAATAAGGACGTCGGCCGCCCCAGCTCTGCGGATGGCTGCTCTCAGCAAAATGGCCATACCGTTGCCGGATATGGAGAGGGTCGCTATGAGCAAAGCCCCATCTCGCTTCTCCCACAGAACAATAATGAAAGCTGCCAAGGTTGTTATTAACTTACAAATATCTATCAATCCATTCACAATTGCTATTTTATATACATGTTACTGTACTTATAACAATCTGAATATGAATGTATGCTAGATTCTTGTGATAGAACCGACCAATTTATTAGAGCACAAGTATGAAATTCGCCAACAATTAGCAAACTTGCATACTTGAGACCTAAAAAACCCGGTAGTCATCCCGAAATCTCGAAGGATTTCAAAGATTTTCATTACAGCCAGGAACGTAATAAGTTCAGCGATCACCTTCCACAATATTACATAAGTTTGCACATAGTTAACACATCGGAGTTCGAATAGAGTTATTACAAACCAAGTTCAAATTCAAAAGTAGCGGAAGCGAATTTAGTTCAAATCCACACACACTGTTCAAATACAGTGCCAGGTCTTTGATCAAATCCCACAAAAGCAAAAGATAGAGTTGAGTGACCATGCCCATGATCTAGTCATCTCCCACAGCGGGGAAGAGGCAGTTCTCACAATAGCCATAAAATATCTCACCATCTGCAACAACATGAGAAATAAAACCCTGAGTACAAGAAGGTACTCAGCTAGACTTACCCATCATAAACTAAAAATAAAGACTCCAAGGATTATGCAGGTTGTATAAGTGGGGTAGCTGACTCATTTGTTTGCATAAAAACTTGCTTTAAAGGAACATATTATTAAACCTTCTAGCATATGTATTTTTAAGTGATTAGCCTATCATGCTAAATTAGCAACCTGTACTAAACAAGCATGGTAGAACATTATTCATCCAAGTTACCAATTCCGGCTGAGCATCTTTCAACATCAACACGTAACCATCTTAGCTCTTTGTTCAAGTTGTTACTACGATGCCGCTGCTCAAGTCAAGTATTCACTGTCCAGGAATGATGGCGATTCAAATCGATTACTACTCAGCTGAGGGGGTATTCCTCACACAAACCACACTCACCAGCCACGGTGAGCTACAGGTCTCTGAAAGTTATATTCAGGTAGAGTCGCGGGATCAACAGTACCATCATACCCAGGGGCCACCCGGCTGCCAGTAGGGCGCACCATACTCTAGTCAGGTCTTACTACCGCGCCCCTGTGGTCTCCCACATCGCCAATACGATCCATACCTATCGACTCCCAGCCCAAATAAACCACGGCTTCGTGGTCGAAATGACTTGTCCTTCCAGCTAAGTGTGAGGCATGCGTTCAATATGACTTGAGGACGTACAACGAACGATGTCCTATGTCGACACAGACGGGACAAAACCACATAGAACCTCCCGTTCTGTTCACAACACCAATCCCGCCCGGCCTCGATTTATTATCTGCACATGGTTATTCCAAAACCACATAGCCAACCATTATGAGTCACAACCTATAACTCGCGGATGATAGGAATCACCCGACTTCTACCGATCTAGTTAAGCAGGGCTAAGCATATGATCGCACCTGAACCTAACAGGGTGGAATATATATCAAGGTGGCCAAGGTAGATAAGTAATGCAGTAACGGTATAAAACAACGCCTATAACTTAATGCATCAAACAAGTAAAAGGACACAAGTTAGATATTTTGCAAACCATAGGGAGAAATGCTCTGGGGCTTGCCTTTCTGGAAAGAGCTTGGTTGGTGGTCTGGGCACTCGGAAAGAGCTTCTGGGGTCTCTCCCGCTACGGTCTCCTGCTGGCCTTCCTCTTCGGTTGCTCCTGGAACTACCGGCTCTGGCTCCAACAATCCTGTATGATGCATAGTGCGTATGAATACAACGAATGCATAACCAATACAAGGACATATGATGATGATGATCAAAGGAGTAAGCATGATAAGCACATGTCATCTGCGTTCTCTTCTACAAACAATCTACACAAGCATCACAATTAACCTCTACTTGCACACTTAAAAGCAATTATAAGTATATATTTAAACAAGGGGTATAACTACAACCTACTGTAAACTACCTAGAAAAATTCTGTAAAAATTACATAAGCTCAAGAATTCCTAAAACAGACTACCATAAAATTTGCAAGCCAAAACAGTAACCTAGCCTACACAAAAATGACAAGACAACACCTTTACAAGGGCATAAAACACTTTACACACCACAAAGTGTGAAACAACAGATCTCAGAATATTCATAGCTTCAAAACAGCATAAGAACATTCTACAAAAATTACCATACATAAAACCATCATAAATAATTACTTATGAATTTCTAAACATGTATGATAAACAAGCACCCTAACTATACAGAGCAATAGTTACACATGACAGGTCCATCTAACATTTTTCACAGATAGGGCATGCCATAAGAAAACTAACAAAACTGGAACCACATTTTTCTGAGCAACAGAGAATTACTTATGCATTTCTAAAGATAACCACATTTAAAAGCATTAAATAAATCTATACAGAAAAGTATCCCAACAATCACATTTCATATTTTTCACAGGTAGATCTCATCACAAGAAAAATACTGGAACTTGAACCAACTCATTTGGACAATAAAATGAGAGAGATGAATTTCCAAAGATTTAAACAGAATTCTCGAAATCAATTTTTCAAAACTAAACCAAACTAAATTGCTACGTGTACCTGAACTGTACCCAGACCTGGATCTTTGCTAAGTGCACCCAGACCAGACCACAGGTTGACGTCAGCATGACGTCACCGTGGCTACACGTCAGCGAGATAGAAAACAGGGGACGGCGGCCGGCCGGTGGGATCTCGCCGACGACGAGGTTTCTGGCCGCACCAAGGTCACCAAACGACTCAACGCAACCACGCGAACCTATCGGTGCAAAAGATGAGGCCAGAGGCTCACCGGAGCAGCCCACCGGTGTGCATGGCGGCGGCGGCATGCATGTCGTCGGCGAGGCGACTACCGGCCAAATCCGGCCACGGCGAGGTACAAGGGCTACCCTACGCGACGCAGCGTGCCAAAACGACCCAGAAACGCAAGTCGAATCGAAACGACGGTCGAACGGGGCTCCCCGCGTGCGTCGGCGAGCGGCGGCGCGAATCGCAGTGGTGGCCAGCCAAAATCCGACGAAACCGGACCCTAATGAATCCCATCAACCTCCCCATCCTCTTCTACACTGTTAGGAATATGCCCTAGAGCTAATCATGTAGATGATTATATTCCGATTGTATCCATGATTAATAAAGTGTTCTTTGAATATCCATTATAGACAACTAGTATTGATTGACGATACTCTGTGTGGACAGGGATAAAATGTGCACTCTTGGTAAGATGATCAACAATTACCCAAATAGAATCATGGCCGTTAGGTGTTGTGGTAAGTCCTTTGATAAAATCCATACTTATATCTTCCCACTTCCATTCTGGAATAGGCAACAGTTGAAGCATTCCAGCTGGTTTCGAGTGAACAGCCTTCACGCGACAACAGATATCACACCTAGCAACATAAGTTGCAATCTCCTTTCTCATCTTTGTCACCAATATCGAGCTTTTAAGTCGTGAAACATCTTGCTACCTCTAGATGAATGGACAACTTGGATAAGTGAGCTTCATCCATGATCCTATTTCTAAGCTCTCTATCCTTAGGTACAACCAAACGATCATCAAACCAAAGGATCCCTTGTCATCTACGTTGAAATGCTTGAGTTGTTGTTTCAGCATCTTCTCCTTGATATGGCTATCGGTATTTCTTATGACTATTGGATAAATCCGCAAGCGCATAGATTATACCGATGTAGCACTTCACCGGGAGTATTCCAGGTATCATATTTTCCTCAAGGAACGATAGTGATCTAACTAGGATTAAAGATATGTCCTATGATGGATCAAGGGAGACTATGATAACTGGGTTGAGAGGTTCGATATAGCAAAGATATCTAACAAGGTATAGCTGGTTATACTGGCTTTATTAGCCCTTCTCTTGCAGGAGGCGATGAGATAGATCAGTAAGAGATATAACTCCGACTGGACCGCGCCATCATGTTGTATTGAGGCCCTACCTTTTAAGAACTTATCTGACACGCGTGGTGGAATACAAAGGCTAGATAGAGCTGTCACTTTCTACTAGCATCCACGAACAATCCACGCGATAAACGGTTTATAAAGGTAAGATCTAGTCTAGACACCACGTCTACACTATTCTTACTACTTTAACCCAAGCTTTAAGGTTAAAGTACTCTACTTAAAGTAAAGCGATGAACAAGCAGGAAAGGTGTATAATAGCTAACCCAGACTTAGAATATCAAATACTATAAAGAACTCGGAAGAAGTCACTTACAAGAGACTTGTATCCGCCGAGGAAGAAATCCAAAGAAGATTCCCTACAAGCCCGGGGCTTTCTCCAGAAGACCTTCCTCACTCTCCTCCAACTAACATAGCACTACTAGAGAGCTCTGCTAAGAGACTAAGGAGTAGTGTTTCTCCAATGAGGCATGAGTGAAAGTTAGGGCCTAGGGGGTCTATTTATAGCTAGAGGTGGAGTAGGGGCTACTCTGGTACCACGTCAGCGATCCACGTCACTTCCATCATCCACCGTAGGATCAAACTATCATTAGAACTGACTTAGATCAATGGGGGAGATCAAGTGGGTGCATGGAGGCATGCAGGGAGTCGGTGGGGAGGTCGGTGCATCTTTTGGGCACTTGACCTGGATTGGCCAATCCACCAATGGTAGGTGGGCCCTGCCATTTCCCTCAGGAGGTGTCCCCACAGCACAGGGATCATGTGGGTGGCCTGTGGGCCCATACTTGGGATCGGCCGAACGCTTGTTGTGGTCTTTGGCCTCCATCTTTTGTGTGGAGCATGGCCCACATGTCATAGACACCTTGGCAATAGTTTTGTATTTTTCCGAGATAGTTGTGGGCCCATGTATCCTCGTGCTTTGATCTAGAGCCGTTGAGAAGAAGCACAGAGGAGATCCAAGGGTGGATCTTCACTCTAGAGGGTGTGCTTGGATCATGAACACATGGGAGGCCTTGGTGGCCTGATAGTGTGGATTGGCCGACCCCCTATAGAGAGCCATGGGCTTCCCCTTCAGCGTGGGACCTCCTTGATAGGTGTGGATCCTGCTGTCCAAGATTGGGCCCAAAGTACGGTCGGCCGAACATCTTTTGTGGCCGAATGAGCTCATCTTTTGCAGGTAGCTTCTAGAGATAATGCCCATCATGATGGTGTATGTATTTTGCACATTTGCCATACTTGGAAATATGTCATGTTGAGCTCCGAATTATGACGTTTTGTGCCTACATTCAAATAGAGGACATATACATGTGGAACCAAGTTATTGGGTAATTATGTTCATGTTATTCTTGTTTTCCTTTGAATAGGAGGAGGTTGACGGTATTTTGATGGTGATAAAATAGCTTGTAATTACCGTCAACAAGATCCCCATACTTACCTCTTTGCTCATCCTCGAGTAAAGGTTAAAAGATAACAAGTCTATGTTATTCAAAGAATAAAGCAAGCATAAAGATTCACTCAAGACATTTTGTCATACTAATGGGATATGTGGTACTGGCTAACATATATCCTTGAGAAGTTGAGAAATGGAACAGTTCTCAAGGCAAAGCCATCTTCCCAAATCATATTTTAGTACTTGGAGTTTTTGATAAGTTTTTCAAAAGAAAGCTCATAAGTCAACTTACTCCTCATATAACACTCTAGATCGCTCAAGGTGTATGAATCCTTACCAAGGCATAACATGAGGTTGCCTTCTTTTTATCTTGCTACTTCTAAAAGGCTTATGTGGAGCTTAGGTATGGATAAACAATGTAGCATACTTACCTTGCATATATTGTAAAGTCAAACTCCAGATCCAAGGAGAGAAATGTCATACTCTTAGATCAAGATGTGCAAGTGTGTGGAAACATGGCAAATGATCAAAACTCCTTTATATGATCTCTCTTTCCTAACCTATTATTTTGAGACATAGCTATCTTTTTATTTTTCTATGAGCTTTGATATGCTCATCATCATTTTTTTCTAAGACTTGGGACCTTCATGTGCCCCTATATTTTTTTTTATATTTTTCATAATTTTGCATAGTCTATGTCTCATTTGCTAGTACATACTAGAGAGAGGATTTTCTATTAAAACATGGAGCATGAACTATGTGGAAAATATAAGGCATGTTTCTGCATACTTCCAGTGTAGAAGCAACATGTATATGTGGCGTGTACGTGATCTTGATCTTGGGAGCATGATAAATCTCTCAACAAGGGTCACAAAACTTAACCAAACTCAACACAAAGCAAGCAGCTTATGTAGAAAGCTTATATCATGCAAGAGCATATATGGCTTTGGTAGGAATTTTCTTACTATAGAGGAGTAGTGACATTATGGTTTTATGACGTTTTCAAAAGTTAATCTCTAAGAACCTTAAATAGATAGGGTATGAATCATGAGCCGAGAACTATATCACATTAATCAACAACTTTGTCAATATGGTTCCCTATCAAGATATTTTCCCACTAGCATAAGCAAAAGCAAGAGTTCATCTCTATGACGCTTTTATCCTCAGAACATCATAGATCATGTCACTTTTCAAAATCTTAATTTTGGATGCGATCTTCTTGTTTTATTCAATATTAAAAGGAAATTAAGCTAAGTGATGAATTTCATGAAGAAAATTATTTTTATTTCATTTTTATTTTGAAAGAGAAAGATGAGTAAACAAATGAAAAGCATATAGGAAAAGGGGAGAGATGTGGCAAACCAGTCAGAGTAGATGTTTGAAGTTGAGTGGATGCTGGCTGGTGGGCCCGGGCCTTCTAAGTGTGGTCGGTCAACCGCTCTTTGGGGTCATTTGGCCACTTCGATCTCTGCATTAGACTCCCTTACCTCTAAGCATTGATCTGCTCTGTTCGTTCTGCGATTGGGCCTCCAAAGTGGATCGGTCGATCCACAAAAGTGGCCATTTCGGTCCAACTTTTTTGTGGAACATGTTATGGACGTGTACAACATGATTCAAAGGTCATTCTGGTGTTTTGACATGTTGGAGTGTCGACCGACCTCCCCCATACTTGTTTCGGGGCATGCTGAAATCAGTGACAGAGACAGATCAAATGCAGGGGTTCTGCCGGGGTAAGATACCAGCAGAACCAAGAGTTTTATTTGTGATTGATAGCTTAGGCATAAGTTCTTTGATTCATGAGTGATAGACTATTAGGCCTAAGTATCTTATTTCTATGAAGGGCTAAGGCACCAAAGGAGAAGGTGGAGAGAGAACGATCTATGGTCTTAGCATAAGGGATGACAGAATTTTGTCATGCTATCTTTAGCAACAACACGCAGAACTTTTCTATATCGCTCTTTTGATATTCTTCTTGGTGAAGCCATGGTGAGGTCAAGGAAGGTGAAAAGGGAAACAAGAGGAGATGGAATTTCTACTGGTGGTGAAGAAGAACAAGGTAAGAGGAGGAAGAAGGAGAAGGAGAGGTTAAGAAGAAGAGAAACTACGTTCAGGGCCTTCGTTTTTTCTCGGATCGCGATGAAAACCGAAGGAGAACGTTGGCCCAATGTTCCTGTCAACGGGACGTTTGAACGAGTTCGAACCACGATCGGCTGATCCCTTTTTGAAAGCTAACGTCCGACCGAGCCATGTTCTGAACTTGGTCGAGCTAGGTGAGTCAGCTCGTGAAGTTTCAGACCGATTGGGCCAAAGACACGGTCGGTCGATCCCCTTTAGAGGCCAAATGGGCCGACTTTTCACGAGGGGAGAGTCAAGGCTAAGTCTAGGCCATTTCTGTGGTCATTTTTGAAATTTGAACAAAAAAGTTAAAACATGTAGATTTTTGTTCTAATTTGGATTAAGAACAAAATCTATCATATCAATTTCTTGTTTAGGAATTTCATGCTCATGTAAACTTTTAAGACACTGACCATTTACCTTTAAAGGTGTTGCAGCCGTAATCTCGTGACGATTCCTTGCATCACGTATTGATGATGACGAATGGTGTTTCTTCTCTGAATCATCACGTTGTACTCAGACCCTTTTTCTCCATTCATTGCTTCTCTCCCGCGAAGGATTAGTGGACAACACATACCCGAAGGGATTCACAAATAATTTGAAACAAGGGCATTGTTTTCATAGAAAAGAGGACATCTTCTATGCTATAGAAAAGTTGGCTTTAACAGTTTAGCACATCACAAGATGTTCCCTCATTGTTCACCAATTAAAAATCAAGCAAGGTTAAGGCAAAAGTGCACAAGATTTCAAAACTACCTCAAACCTTGATTTGTCTCTATGAATGATCTCATGACTTAACCACCAAAATTTGGAAGTTATCTTACATGGGTTAGTCCAAAAAGTTCATCCAAATTTTATACAAGCATACTTTAGGTTCATTAATCAAACTTGACACCATGTCTAATTTGATTAAGGAAGGCTATTTAACCTAAGCACCGTGCTTAATTTAAAGAGCCTTTGGAAGCACAATTTCTACTCCCAAACCAAAGCATACTTATAACAGAACTAGGAAGCATGAAGGCATAAAGAGATTCATTTAAGAAGACAAGAGCTTGGATGGTGAACTGAATGAGCATTATATATATATTTTTTCTTTTTTCTTTTTATTATTTCTATGAGCAACATATAGAGAGAAATCAAGGTAGAGACAACCAAACAAAATTAAGCAATGAAGCATAACAAGAATTTCTTAGAGAATTCCACTCCCCCCCCATACTTGGATTTTGCAACATTTTACAACGTGAAAATCCAAGTCTAGGATGTGGAATTTTCTTTTAAATGTGCTTCATTATTAAGAGATGTTTTGTTGGACATACCTTGTGTTTTGCTCCATCATTCTTTTTGTTCAAACCTGAAATGGTTAGTGACAAAAATACCCGAAGGAACACTTTCACAAATATTCCCTTAATCTCATTTTAAAAGTCATTTATTCATTTTAGAATTTTGGGAAACTAAAAAAATATGTTTATTTTGTTTTTATTATTTTTTTAATTTTTTAATTAATTTTAATTAATTATTATATTATTATTATTATTTTAATAAATAAATAAGCAAACTTTAACAGAAAAGAAAAAGGATCGGGTCATCTCTCGAGAGTGCTTATTTTTAAGACACAAGCTTGTCTTTGGGAAACCTTCAAGTGTATCTCATGTTGGTGAAGCGGTTTCCCCTTCAACTCCAACATTTTCAAACCTATCCTCAAGATCAAAACTACTACGAGATTTGCAAAATTTGTGGTAGACAAACACATCTACAACCAACCTTGCAAAGATTTTTGAAACCAGAAGCATGAAGAGGTTGTAGATCATGTGTCTAGTGATGGTAGAGGGAAGGATCGATTTGGGAGATTTCTCATTTGAGCATGGATTTGATGGGAAGATCAGGGAATAGCTTCCATGCTCATTGGTGGAATCTTCTGTTTCAAGGAGTGGGTGAGCACTTTCTTTCTTATGACATTCCAAGTCATCCTCAAGGCTTGAATGGGTCATGGTTGTTAGCGAGAAGGACATAAGCTCACCCCTTGGATCAAGAACAAGTTTGGATTCTATCCCTTTAATGAGAGGTCAGGAAGACCAAACGGGTAGATAATTTTCACTTATTCTATGACCAAGCTTCTCATTTACTACTGTGTTCTCCAAGATTCTCATGATTGGCCTTCCGATAAAGGTAAGATGAAAGGAAAGTCGAGGAAGGTCAAAGATATGGAAATCTAGGAAGATCTTGAGATCATCAACCACCACAAGAACATCATGAAGGACTCCTAAACAATCAAGGATTTGACCGCTAGGGAGTCTAAGGTGTTTTTGTGATTGAGATAGATGATCCTTTGATGATGTTGGAACATAGAAATGAGGAATGATGTTGATCCCAAGGTTAGGATCGTAGCAAATGTCGCCATCAATCCCCAACACTTGATAGGATATTCTCCTTACATGTGTGGGCATTTTAGCAACTTTCATTGAGGATTCGGCCTCATCCAACCATTCTTGACTTACAACGATTGATAGAGACTCTACCCGTTGACATTGCTCCTCTTGGTCAGATTTAAGGCCCTCGTGGCTTCCATGCCTTGGGTGTCTTAGTGAATTCCCAGAGTTATTAAGTGGGTCATCATAAGACTTGAATGAAAGAACACATGGGGGATCATCAGGATCAAGGATGGGTTCGTAAGATAAGTCAAATGTGGGCATAGAGAAGGAGAGGATAGATTCAGCTTCTAAACACTTTAGTTCTTCTTCTATAGGATCACTCAACATTTCTTCATCAAATATCCCAAGCTTTTCCTGATGTGCCATGTGGGAAGTCGAGGCATAAGATGATGTTGATTTGGGAGGTTTTTGAAGAGATCCCTTCATGAGAGGTCTAGAAAGATGTTTCTTAGAAGGTCTCTTTAGGAAAGGATCATTTTGGGCATTCCCAAAACCAGCAAGATCGTATGAGAGGTTGGCCTCGAACTCGAAGGAATGGTTTAGGTGTTGGATTTCTTCTTCCTTCGAGATTTGTGGTATTTGTGGTTCGGGATCGATAGCAGAATCTTTGGATGGGAGTGGTGGTGATTCGGCTATCGAGATTTCTTTTCTAGGGAATGGTTTTTCTCCTTCTATGGGTCCTTCATTATAAATGTTAATGTAGGGGGTGTTTTCAAGAATCTTCATGAGAAGGCTCTTCCCTTCACTACAGGGTAAACACAGGAAAGCTCCCCTAGAAGTCATGTCAAGAATTTATGTAGAATCTTTGCTAAGACCGCCATAAAAGTGTTGCAACAATGTTGGCTTGGTTATAGCAAGATCAGGGCCATAAGATGCTAGATCTAAGATACGGGCTCATGTCGCACCAAGAGGTTCTTTCTCCTTTTGTGAGAAGTTGATGACCTCTTTTCGAAGACGAACAACTCGAGAGGTGGGAAAGAAAGCTAGGCAGAATTTGGATTGTAACTTTTCCCATTCTCCGTTTGTGTTATCTATGTGGCGAAGGTACCATTGTTTGGCTATTCCCATCAAAGAGAATGGAAATAGCTTCCACTTAAGGGTACCTCGCCTCATCCCATGGATGTGGACACATGAACACAATTGTTCAAAGTCACATAGATGAGTGTAGGGGTTTTCGTCTTCGTCCCCAGAAAAAGGTTTGTTCTGAACCATTCTTATGAGGCTTGGGCGAAGCTCATAATGAATGTCCAATATGGCCTGAGATGAACTAGGTGGCTCCAACCTAGCGCCCGTTGGAGCACCATACTCGAAAAGTGGTGTTTGATCCATAAGTGTATGTGGAGTGGAAGGATGAATTCAAACAAAAGATAAAATAGGACCAAAGGGTACTAGTTAAAAGCTACCGTTCCCCGGCAACGGCGCCAGAAATGTTTGTTGGTATTTCTTATGACTATTGGATAAATCCGCAAGCGCACAGATTATACCGATGTAGCACTTCCACCGGGAGTATTCCAGGTATCGTATTTTCCCCAGGGAACGATAGTGATCTAACTAGGATTAAAGATATGTCCTATGATGGATCAAGGGAGACTATGATAACTGGGTGGAGAGGTTCGATATAGCAAAGATATCTAACAAGGTATAGCTGGTTATATCGGCTTTATTATCCCTTCTCTTACAGGAGGCGATGGGATAGATCAGTAAGAGATATAACTCTGACCGGACCGCGCCATCATGTTGTATTGAGCCCCTACCTTTTACGAACTTATCTGACACGCGTGGTGGAATACAAAGGCTAGATAGAGCTGTCACTTTCTACTAGCATCCACGAACAATCCACGCGATAAGAGGTTTACAAAGGTAAGATCTAGTCTAGACACCACGTCTACACTATTATTACTACTTTAACCCAAGCTTTAAGGTTAAAGCACTCTACTTAAAGTAAAGCGATGAACAAGCAGGAAAAGGTGTATAACAACTAACCCAGACTTAGAATATCAAATACTATAAAGAACTCGAAAGAAGTCACTTACAAGAGCTGAACTTACAAGAGACTCGCATCCAACCCCCTCTTCCTTTCTATTTATAAAAACTTTAAAAGGGTGGCTGTCGATGCATATGTCTATAATAAATATTGCAGATCTCGTTGAGTTGATCTTGATATAAGTACACATAGGTTGGTGTTGGAAGGGAAACCACTTCACCAACATAATAGTAATTTGATGGTTTCCCAAGGACAAGCTTAGCGTCCTAAAATAATCACTTACCAGATCATAACATGAGTTTCCACTTGTTTGCAATAATGCCTTGTGTAATGAGCATAGAAATATAATTGTAAAAATATTCCTTAGGGTATTCTTGTCATTAACCTTTTCAGGATTGGAGCAAAAAGATCGAAGGGAAAACAAGCACAAGGTATGTCCAACCAATCATTATGCAACATTGAATTAAATTCATCCAAACTTGAATTTTTCAAAATTCAAGCTTGGGGGAGTAACTCACATAAAAACATCCTTTGCCATATTGCTATCTTGGTTGTCCTTACCTTTTAAAGACATGCTCAATTTGTTAAAACACTAATCATTCTCCCCATATGAGTAGATCTCTATAATGCCTTCATGCTACCTTTGTCTATCCTAGTAAGTGTTAGTTTGGAAGTACTGCACATACTTCTATTGGCTTTTAAATTAAGTGTGGTGCTTAGGTTAAATAGCCTTCCTTAATTTGATTAGACATGGAGTCTAGTTTGGTTATTGAACTAAAAACTGTTTGTTTACATTGGCATATTTTGTCGGACTAACCCCTATAGGAAAAACCTTCAATATCAAAATGGGAAAGTCCTGAGATAAACTCACACTAGAGATAAAGAGAGAGACACATGAAGTTTAACAACGTACACAAGGAAGAAATAGCTCATTCATCATAGAGGGATGATCCATGGAACAAGAAGAGTACCACAACAAGATATAATCAAAAGCACTCACTCCATGGAAGAGGTTGGGCAAAATTCCACCAAGCCCCCTTAAGACAAAGAACATCATGGGAATTCAAGACAGTGAAGGAGTGCAACAAGGAGACACAAGTACATGAACAAGATGCACAACCACTAAGAGAGGAAAGCTTCCATAAGGTGATATTGTACCATTACTCCTCAATAATTAAGGTAACATCTCAAGGTAAGTGACTATCACTTTTATAAGCTTCTCCTTGATTCTAGCATGCACATAAATAAAGAGACAAACATGTATGAGTTACAACTCCAATCAATCCAACCTGATTAATTCAACATGTCTATTCCTTTAATCTCTATTCCTAGTACAACTTTCTTGATCTCACTATCTTAACCATATGAGCTAAAATGTTGCACATCCAATCTTTAGAAGATGATAGTCATAAAGAAAGATATATACACAGATAGACTATCCGTCCATAGGTTGAGCAATCTGATCTGACAAATGTTTTTAAATGCTATACTCATGCTCATCTTTTTCTCTTATCACCCATCAACTTTTTCTTGCTCACTATGCTTAAGGTTAGAGAAGAATGAATAGACTTTTGGTTCTGTTGGTGTTTTCCACCAACAGGGCCCATGCACTTGATCTCTGCCTTGTCTCTATGAGCAGGACACATTTTGAGCAACATGGAGGGGTTTCCAACTCCCAAATTCAACCAAGTGAAGGACTTGGATCTATGAGAACATACACATTGAGCAAGATGTTGCCAGCTTCCATACTTAACTCTTCACTTTGAACTGCTGAGCAAACAGAGAACATGGGTGACACCGTATCAAGAGGTGCAGTTATCAAGGTCTCCACCTGGAATCAAATGATGCACCTAAAGAATGAACATGGTAAGAAGTCTTGTTTAGAGGACTCAAAACACTGAACCCTCGTCGGGAGGTAAAATCGGCAGTTATCTATATTTATCTTTTCTACATTAGTTTTTTTTGCATAATCATTTTCCTTTATCATATTTATTTTTCTGCATTAGCATTGTAAATATTAGTTTGTTGCATGGCATCATAAAACCTAAATCCCCATGTGAGTAGACTTGTGGCTTAAAACCCATAGGTATATTCGCTGTAGTGGCATAAAAAATAAAATAAATATGTTTTCATCTTATAATAAAAATATAAAAATAGTAAGTGTATGATCCTGCTAAATAAATAAAATTTATTAGAGATAGCTCGATAGGATCAAAGCTAGAGATTTATGGATAACACTTAATTAGTTCCACAAGCTTTGTTGTCTATTTGAGCTCCACAAAATTCAAGGATCAAAGGAGGCTAGCAGACAGAGGTCACCCTACCCGCTGTCAGAGTGCTGACTCAACAGTCACTCCGACGAATACACCTCTGCTACCTGCCAGCCACATCAAAAGAAATTACGTCAAAATCTGCTACCTGCCAGGTAAGTATCTTTATCCTCTTAGGTTCTCTTTTATTAGTTGCATAAATTAATTCAAATAAAAAAATGTGAGCACATGAAGGTTCACACTTAAATAATTATGAATTACAAAAGTTATAGTTTAGATACTTTTTATATTTATGGATTTATCATTGTCTACTTTATCCTTAAGAGAGTTTTATATTTAGTAATAACAATAAGTGTGTTTAGTTTGTTTGTTTTAGAAGCTGCCAATAATAAAAAGAAGAACTATGGAGATAACTCTATAGAAATGATGAATAGTTGCTCTGCTGTAATTCCTTTCAAGTGCCTAGTTTTCAACCTTGAATTCTCCCGAGTTTTAGATACAACTGTTTTGACATAAGATTTGCTCTGAACCTAAGACTTGTGGGTTGCAAATGCTTGAGCTAAGTCTAGGTAGTTGATAGGTATGATATGAGAAAATTGAGCTATTGTTTATCTTGTTCCTAGCAATACTAGAGTTCTGGAGGATTTATCTTTTGAAAATTGAAAATATTATATGATAAGTTTCTGTATGACGAGAGCTTGAATTCCTACCACAGCCATATATACATGCCTGGTAGATTAGGAAAACATTCACTATCATATTTACTACTTGTATTTGCATTGAGTTTTGTCAAGCTTTGTTGACCCTTAGAGACTTGTCATGCTTTTAAAATCAAGATCACGTACACTCCACTCATTTATGCTACTTCTACCCTGGAGGTACGCATCCACATATATGCCATTCAGATCCACCAGAAAAATGCTCTACTCCTACCTTGGGAGTAAGTAACCAAAAATATCCCATTTCTCCACCTATCCATATATTCCATTGCCCCAGTTATAACTGCTCCAAAGATTTCCTTATTATCATCTCTCAAAAGTGTTATTATAGAAAGAGACTTGGGGTTGTCAAAAAAAATAAAGAGAGTAAAACATGGACAAGTGTCCTATCAAAACATTGGGTACTTAGATGCCCGCCTCTCTTAAAAAAAGCAAGCAATCCCAAGTTCTCTCAAAATTCCAAGTTCCAAAAGAGAGACGTATATATATATATATATATATATATATATATATATATATATATATATTCAAGGAGCAGAGTAGAATTACGTTTCCACCATACACCATTATATATCCACCACATATCCACCCTAATATATCCACCATACACCATTATCCACCACATATCCACCCTCATACATCCACCATATATCCCATACACATGCACATCTTGATTTGATTGTATGCCTAGTTTCTCTGGATCCATTGTTTGACTTTACAATATATGCTTTGCAAGTATGTATGCGTTGTTTCTCCCCCACCTTTGAACTCCATATATTGCCTATTATTTATAGGTTGAGAGAGAGAAGGCACATTGTTACTTTGCATGTTCCAAATAATATTCTGAGAGAAGGCATAACACCATTGTTGCCTTGGTAAGGATCCACAAATACCACATATAGAGAGAGACTTGAGAGGGTCATACAAAAGAAACTTTGAGTTTTATTTTGAAAACTTTGCAAAACTCTAGGATGAAGGTAAAGTGAAGAGCTTGAGACATAATGCTTGGCTTGATCATTCTACTTTTCAATTGCTCAAGACCCAAGTGATGGCTATAAGCCCCATGGTTAAAGGTAATATGGGTAAGTTTGAAAGTCAGAATAGTTACTCTAATCCAGAGGGGAATTCTTGTTTGAACGCATGTGTACCTTTAAGGTGTGAAAGCATTGTAGCAACTCCTGATCCATCATTGAGTTAATCTTTGCTCAGGGACGAGCAAAAGGTAAGCTTGGGGGAGTTGTTGACGGTCCTTAAGTACCAATCTTAACCGTCAACTAAACATCAAAAAGGATACATATGCAATTCTCATCTAGATATAGGGGGTGTTGATACAAAATGTGACGCACTATGCCTAACACACAGCAAGCCGGAAAGCGTAGCTTCAATCGGGTGCCCGGGTGTTTCGGAGTCCGGAAACGTGCCAGTCAGTTTGACCTGAAACTAACAAGGGATGAAAATTATTAGATATAAAGCTGGAACATGCCGGGTGAGACCAGACAGTTCCATATGTATGGCCCTGAAGCCACTTACAATGACATATAGCTATAGAAGCTATCTGCCAACAGGTCTTATAGATCGTTCGGCTAAAGCAAACACAAAGCATGTGAAAAAGTTGATAGCCGAACGTACATGCATGAAAAAGTATGTATGGACGAATCATAATTAACTATGAATTAAAGCATAACCAAGCTCGGCAAATCCAACCGAGTTGGGGTCCATGATGAAGGAACATATAAGTAAACACGATTAAACTAATCTAAAGCCTGCGTCTGCCGCACGACACCCAACATTATCAAAGCTTAAATGTGGTTAACATGTATGAACCCACAACACGTAACAATCTAGATATAAACTAATTCAGCTACTATGACCGTGATATCTATTCGTATGAGCAATATGATTAACTATTAAAAAAGAATAGATCTATAAGAAAAGATAAAGCCAAACCGTATCAATCTAGATTGGGCAAAAGAGTGTTACAAATATATAACGAATATAAAACATGCAACACGTAGTAACTTGATGAATCTACTAGATCTTGCCAAATCTAATAGAGCCGATAACTATCTTGCTTTTGCTAAGCATATCGAGCAAGCACCTGCCGCACGGTGTGTACTCATAAACGAAACATAAGCGAAGACTTCTTGATTGTCAAGCAAAGATCCGCTGCACGATCATTGAAAACAAACAAGACTACATGCATCAACATCTAAATCCACCGCATGATACTAGACCTGATAACAAGGTTGCCGGGACTTACGGAGGTCGACGGATCGATGATTCCTCTCGAAGAACTCGACGACATGACAAAGGACTCAAAGTTGGCACGGGGCCGGTTGTATTGTATTGGTTGTGAACAGTTTTTACAAATGCCAAGGGCTTATATTTATACCCTGGTCATAACATGAGTCCTACAAGGACACGACTACGAAATATTAAAGGAAAACACGATATTTAAACCTATTCTTCTCTTCGGGATCTTTATTCCCTTAATCGTCGCAAAGTTTGTTGCTCCATTCGGCTCTTGCCTTCCGCTCTTGTCGCTTTCCTTAACAAAAGATCGCCATTCCCAGAATAGCCGACAGCACGACCATTTAGCCGAATCCTTACACATTAGCCGACTGCACGAACACTTGCCGAACGCTCTGAACACTGCCGCTTGCTGGCCCACCTATCATTCTCATAGGCGTACCAAAATCCAGTGTTAACAGGGGGTTTACTAATGAAATTCCACAAGTTTTGGTGAATGCCTGTTTCTGCAGGGGATATCAGGAAATATGGAGGAAAGACCCACATGTAAGGTTTACATAGAGATAATTATCATCGGCAGGAAAAAGAAGAATCTAGAAGGATCAAGAAGGCGCGGGAAGGAGCGAGAGGGCAAGCGGGCCCATAGGCAGGGCGCCCGCCCTACTCCTGTGGCCAATCACGACCAACTTCACGGATCGCGCCTAACCGCCTTTGAGGATGAATCTAAACCCTTCGCCTAAGGTCGGTTTGATTCAACGACCGACGTTCATTTGAAGAGGCTATATAAGCAAGGCCTCTGACCCCACGAGGGAAGACCCCATTATCATAATTCATAGAGAGAGCAAAAGCTAGGGTTTGGAGATGAGAGGTGTCCCTCCAATGGACATTCTCTCTTCTCCAAACTAGAATAGATCTAGATAGTAGAGAGATGAAGAGCGAGGGAAGATTAGAGGAGATGCCGGCCTGTCGGTGCCTCCTCCGATTGTACTTCGACATGATCAAGCCCTAATCAAGCTTGCTCCTGAGATCACTCTGGTAATCTACTTCTTATTTCATTGAGTAATTACTATGCTTCTGGTTTGCAACTCTTTCGAGTACTTTAATCTATAGGACCCTATATGTTAGAGGAGTAGTATAGGTGTAAGCACGGTGCTTGGACCTAGATTACTTGTGAATGTCTCCTACATTCTGGACTCGTGGGTGTAGTGCGGAAGTGACAGTTCCGTTGTTACCTTTGTATCCCACATCCCGTTTGTTTGACTCGCAGGACTGGAAACCTAAGGTTAAGCATCCTCTGTGGTGTCTCCTTTCACGTGGTTAGTCCCGAGATATTGATATATCTCCTTGAGATTAGAAGTAGACAAACCCCAGTTATCCTCTCTATTCTCCTATTATCGCCCCTACATTAGATTGTTCTCCCTTACCTTTAACCTTGTTTTCACCTTATCTTGCTCCTACCATATACTTTATTTTCACCCACTTATCTTTTCTGGTTAAGTTAGAGCGTAGTTGGTTCTTCGGTTTCCCTGTGGATTCGATATTTAAAACCCTTCCCGGGTGAAAGCTACAACGGTATCCGTGCGCTTGCGGATTTATCTGTGTGCGTATAAAATACCCAACACACCGCCAGAAGACGGTCCCAAACAAAAACTAACTTCATATAAACATGTGTGTGCAACTTGTAGATATTCCAGCACCAATAACACTCCCCTAGACTGTCATTGTACCAATCATGCTGTCACAACTCACACTTACCATGGCGTAGAGGCAAATTGATCCATACATAACCATTCAAATGAATGGCCCCCATACGACTCCGTCATTGTATGGGCAACGAACAAACAGAAAATATGATGCAATCCCCAAGTTAGTACTTATATAAGCCACCTGAATTCCTACTGGGCATAAAGGATATGACCATTGGCACACTCTTACTTTTCCAAACCATAGATTTGAACACCTAAATATAGATATAAGTTTTGCAATTACTTTTCATAAACCAAAACTCTTTTGTTTTAAATACTTGTGAATAGTAATACGCTAAACCTGGCTCCGATACCAGCTGTGAGAGAACCGACCAATTTATTAGAGCACAAGTACGAAATTCGCCAACAATTAGCAAACTTGCATACTTGAGACCTAACAAACCCGGTAGTCATCCCGAAATCTCGAAGGATTTCAAACATTTCCATTACAGCCAGGAACATAATAAGTTTAGCGATCACCATCCACAATATTACATAAGTTCGCACATAGTTTAACACATCGGAGTTCAAATAGAGTTATTACAAACCAAGTTCAAATTCGAAAGTAGCGGAAGCGAATTTAGTTCAAATCCACACACACACTTAGTTCAAATACAGTGACAGGTCTTTGATCGAATCCCACAAAAGCAAAAGATAGAGTGGAGTGACCATGCCCATGATCTAGTCATCTCCCACAGCGGGGTAGAGGCAGTTCTCACAATAGCCATAAAACATCTCACCATCTGCAACAACATGGGAAATAAAACCCTGAGTACAAGAAGGTACTCAGCTAAACTTACCTGTCATAAACTAAAAATAAAGATTCCAAGGATTATGCGTGTTGTATAAGTGGGGTAGCTGACTCATTTGTTTGCATAAAAACTTGCTTTAAAGGAACATATAATTAAACCTTCTAGCATATTTATTTTTAAGTGATTAGCCTATCATGCTAAATTAGGAACCTATACTAATCAAGCATGGTAGAACATTATTCGTCCAAGTAACCAATTCCGGCCGAGCATCTTTCAACATCAACACGTAACCATCTCAGCTCTTTGTTCAAGTTGTTACTACGATTCCGCTGCTCAAGTCAAGTATTCAATGTCCAGGAATGATGGTGATTCGAATCGATTACTACTCAGCTGAGGGGGTATTCCTCACACAAACCACACTCACCAGCCACGGTGAGCTATAGGTCTCCAAAAGTTATATTCAGGTAGAGTCGCCGGATCAACAGTACCATCGTACCCAGGGGCCACCCGGCTGCCAGCAGGGCGCACCATACTCTAGTCAGGTCTTACTACCACGCCCATGTGGTCTCCCAAATCGCCAATACGATCCGTACCTATCGACTCCTGGCCCAAATAAACCACGGCTTCACGGTCAGAACAACTTATCCTTCTAGCTAAGTGTGAGGCATGCGTTAAATATGACTTGAGGACATACAGCGAACGGTGTCCTAGGTCGACACAGACAGGATAAACCACATAGAACCTCCAGTTCTGTTCACAACACCAATCCCGCCCGGTCTCGATTTATTATCTCCACATGGTTATTCCAAAACCACATAGCCAACCATTATGAGTCACAACCTATAACTCACGGATGACAGGAATCACCCGACTTCTACCGATCTAGTTAAGCAGGGCTAAGCATATGATCGCTCCTGAACCTAACAGGGTAGAATATATATCAAGGTGTCCAAGGTAGATAAGTAATGCAGCAACGCCTATAACTTAATGCATCAAACAAGTAAAAAGACACTAGTTAGATATTTTGCAAACCACAGGGAGAAATGCTCCGGGGCTTTCCTTTCTCGAAAGAGCTTGGCTGGTGGTCCGGGCACTCGGGAAGATCAGCTTCTTGGGTCTCTCCCGATGCGGTTCCCTGCTGGCCTTCCTCATCGGCTGCTCCTGGAACTACCGGCTCTGGCTCCAATGATCTTGTATGATGCATAGTGCGTATGAATACAACGAATGCATAACCAATACAAGGACATATGATGATGATGATCAAAGGAGTAAGCATGATAAGCACATGTCATCTGCATTCTCTTCTACAAACAATCTACACAAGCATCACAATTAACCTCTACTTGCACACTTAAAAGCAATTATAAGTATATATTTAAACAAGGGGTATAACTGCAACCTACTGTAAACTACCCAGAAAAATTCTCTAAAAATTACAGAAGCTCAAGCATGCATAAA
This sequence comes from Microstegium vimineum, assembly GCA_022036555.1. Lineage (NCBI taxonomy): Eukaryota > Viridiplantae > Streptophyta > Magnoliopsida > Poales > Poaceae > Microstegium > Microstegium vimineum. Next base: position 25,083,264 of record CM039119.1, on the reverse strand, counting down.
ACAGACTACCATAAAATTTGCAAGCCAAAACAGTCAGTAACCTAGCCTACACAAAAATGACAAGACAACACCTTTACAAGGGCATAAAACACTTTACACACCACAAAGTGTGAAACAACAGATCTCAGAATATTGATAGCTTTAAAACAGCATAAGAACATTCTAGAAAAATTACCATACATAAAACCATCAGAAATAATTACTTATGAATTTCTAAACACGTATGATAAACAAGCACCCTAACTAGACAGAGCAATAGTTACACATGACAGGTCCATCTAACATTTTTCACAGATAGGGCATGCCATAAGAAAACTAACAAAACTGGAACCACATTTTTCTGAGCAACAGAGAATTACTTATGCATTGCTAAAGATAACCACATTTAAAAGCATTAAATAAATCTATACAAAAAAGTATCCAAAAAATCACATTTCATATTTTGCACAGGTAGATCTCATCACAAGAAAAATACTAGAACTTGAACCAACTCATTTGGACAAAAAATGAGAGAGATATGAATTTCCAAAGATTTAAACAAAATTCTGGAAATCCATTTTTCAAAACTAAACCAAACTAAATTGCTACGCGTAACCGAACTGTACCCAGACCTGGATCTTTGCTAAGTGCACCCGGTGCTGTGCACCCAGACCAGACCACAGGCTGACGTCAGCATGACGTCACCGTGGGCCCTACACGTCAGCGAGACAGAAAACAGGGGGCGGCAGCCGGCCGGCGGCGAGGTTTCTGGCCGCACCAAGGTCACCAAACGACTCAACATAACCACGCGAACCTATCGGTGCAAAAGATGAGGCCAGAGGCTTACCGGAGCAGCCCACCGGCATGCATGTTGCCGGCGGCGTGCCTATCGCCGGCGAGGCGACTACCGGCCAAATCCGGCCACGGCGAGGTACAAGGGCTACCCTACGCGACGCTGCGTGCCAAAACGACCTAGAAACGCGAGTCGAAGCAAAGAAACGACGGTCGGACAGGGCTCCCCACGTGCGCCGGCGAGCGGCGGCGCGAATCGCAGTGGTGGCCGGCCAAAATCCGACGAAACGGGACCCTAATCAATCCCATCAACCTCCCCATCCTCTTCTACACAACAAGACGACCACGATGCGCAAGAAAAGGAAGAAGAAGATGGGCTGGTCACGGCGGACCGCGCGGCGACCATGGCGGCCGTGACCGGTGAGGAGGAAGAAGACCAAAACCGGCCACTACTTGGGGTCGATTCGAGCTGCAGGGTGCATGAGAGAGTAGAGCGGAGCGAGGCAAGGTGCTTGTCCGGTCTGGATGGGAAAAACAGTGGCGAGGGTGGCCGGCGGAGCGGCGAGCTCCGGCGGCGGCGACGGCGAGCGTTCCGAGCTCGCCTGAGCTCGGGAGGGGAAGTGGGAGAGAGAGTGAGAGAGAGTGAGCACGTTGGGCACAGAATGGAGTGAAGGAGGGCAGAGGAGTGAAGTTTTGCCTTCACTGCCTGAGCGACCAGGGCAGGCGGAGTGGGATTGGGGCGAGGGCGCGTGGGCGTCGAGCAGGGCCAGGGCGAGCGAGGCGCTCGGGTGCGCGGGGCGAACGGCGGACACCGACGCTCCCAGGCGTATGGACGCCGCGTGGCGGCCATCGGTCCGAACAACGTCGGCCGGAGGTAGAAGAAGAGAGGGAGGGAGAGACAGACAGGTGGGTCCCACCCCCAATTCAAATGAACTGAAATCGAATTTGCCCCACATTTTTCAAACAAAGCCGAATTTGGCCAAACTTCCAAAAGATAAAATGTTGCTCTCAACGAGATGAACAATTCATCTTAAAGGGTCAAAACCTAGTTCGTCCTAAATATTGAAATCAAAATTTGAATTTCAAACTTAGTTTTAAATTGAAATAAAATCCCTATTTATAACTGTTTTTGGGCAAATTGACCATTTTCCAAGAATTTTCAAAAGATGCTTCCAAAACAACTTTTGTTCCAAATAATTTTCTCTACAAATATTTTTAACACTCAACCCCCAAACAAACACTCCATCATGCACCTCTAGTTCAAACCAAAGCAAGCACTATTTAAACAATTAAAGACCATTATATAAATAAGCCAAATCAAACTAGATGACCAACATGAAAGTTGATCCAAACAACATGCTGAAACTTTCTAAGCATTGACATGAATTAAAACATCTAATCGCAATCATATTCAAGACAAAAAGCATAGGGCACAATATATAAAATAACAAGCTAGTTTCACACTATCATTTCATGTGAAACCAAAGATCATGCAAATGATATGATTATGCTCATGATATGCAATGTAATGCAAGCTTAGCACCGTGGGTGTTACAATGCTGGTGCCCATGCTCTGGATGGTCTCAATGCTCATCCTACCGCGTCCCTATCTGGATCTGAATGTATGCTAGATGATGGCGCCAATGCCAAAGATGATCTCTTGGGGCATACTACCGTCACCCCCCACACACAGAACATTTGTCCAAGTTGCCAAGGTTGGTATTAACTTACAAATGTCTATGAAGCAATTCACACTAACAATCTGATATCCATGCTTGTTTCTTAACAATCTGAATGTATGCTAGTTGATGATACCCATGCTGTACAAGGAGACGATCTCTCTGGGCAACCTCCTATATCCTCCCAACAACAGAACAATAATGAAAGTTGGCTAGGTATCAACTTAAAAATCTCTATGAAACAATTAACACTAGTGATTTGATATCAATGCTTATTTTCTAACAATCTGAATGTTTGCAAGTTGACGATACCAATGCCAGAGACAGAAACAATCTCAGTTAGCAACCTCCTGTATCCCCCCAGAATGGCCAGAGGCACCAAAGTGGGGCCGGCCAACCCCACTATGGATCCCTGGTCCCACCAGTCAGCATTCACACGTTCTCAACCTGCTTCTCGACTGGTTTGCCAATCTTCCCCCTCTTCTTCTTTTAACACATTTCTTTTCTTTAGTTTATTTCCCTTTTAATATTGAATAAAATAAGAAGACCCACAGCTAAAAATAAAATTTTGAAAAGTGACATGATCTATGACATTCAAGGGGTAAAAGCATCATAAAGATGAATTCTTGCTTTTGCTTATGCTAGTGGGAAAAATATCTTGATAGGAAAATCATATTGACTAAGTTGTTGATTATTGTGATATAGTTCTTGGCTCATAATTCATACCCTATCTATTTAAAGTGCTTGGAGATTAATTTTTGAAAATGTCATAAAACCATAATGTCACTACTCCTCTATAGTGAGAAAATTCCTACCACAACCATATATTCTCTTTCATGATATAAGCTTTCTACATAAGGTTCTTACTTTGTGTTGAGTTTTGTCAAGTTTTGTGACCATTGTTGAGAGACTTTTCATGCTCCCAAGATCAAGATCACGTACACGCCACATATATATGTTGCTTCTACACTGGAAGTACGCAACAACATGCCTACATTTTTCCACATAGTTCATGCTCCATGTTCTAATAGAAAGTTCTCTCTCTAGTATGTTGCTAGTAAATGAGACATAGACTATGCAAAATTATGAAAAATATGAAAAAAAATATAGGGGCACATGAAGGTCCCAAGTCTTAGAAAAAAATATAAATAATGAGCAAATCAAAGCTCATAGAAAAAAAAGAAGAAAAAGATATCTATGTCTCAAAATAATAAGTTAGAAAGAGAGACCATATCAAACAAAGGAGTATTGATCATTTTCCATGTTTCACACACTTGCACATCTTGATCTAAGAGTATGACACTTCTCTCCTTGGATCCGAAATTTGACTTTACAATATAAGCAAGGTAAGTTTGCTACATTCTTTATCCCTACCTAAGCTCCACATAAGCCATTTAGAAGTAGGAAGATAAAAAGAAGGCAACCTCATACTATGCCTTGGTAAGGAATCATATACCTTGTGAGTGATCTAGAGTGCTATATGAGGAGTAAGTAGACTTATGTGCTTTCTTTTGAAAAACTTATCAAAAACTCCAAGTACTAAAATATGATTTGGGAAGATGACTTTGCTTTAAGAACTATTCCATTCTTCAACTTCTAAAGGATATATGTTAGACAATGCCACATATTCCACTTGTATAAGAAATGTCTTGAAGGAAACTTTATGCTTGCTATATGCCTTAATGATGTTATAGTCATGTTAGCTTTTAACCTTTACTCGAGGATGAGCAAAGAATTAAGTGTGGGGGATCTTGTTGACGGAAATTTCACCATGTTTTTATACCATCAAAACCGTCAACAAGATCACCTTTTCAAGGAGCTAGCAAGCAAAGACATAATGATTTTTATCAAATAAATAGTTCCACATGTCCATGGAGTATTTCTGGCAGGACTACAGGAAATGGAGAGAAATGAGCTAGTGGGACCCAACATAGGGGGGTCGGCCGACCACCCTATGGGGCCCACCAGCCATCCCAAGCACCCACATGGTAGGAGGGCCCACCTGTCATAGTAAGAGGGTCACTACACCTCTTATCTAGGTCGGCCGACCTATACATGGCAACAACCAAGTATTCCAGACACTCCATGACAGGTGGGCCATGCTTCTAGAAGATTGGTAGTGGTCCACATGTCATAGGGGGGTCGGCCGACCACCCCAAGGTGACTTGGCGCCACTCCTCTCTCCCACGCTGGCCATGATCCAAGAAAGCACTCCCAAGTGATCCTCCACCAATAGATCAACTTCACATGGATCCATGGGCCCACACCAAAGAGATCAACATGCAAAAACACTTCAGAATGAATAACCACTACGCATGACAGGTGGGACCAACACCAGGATGGACGAGGTGGGCCAGGGACCACTAGAGGGGGTCGGCCGACCACCCCCTGGGCCCACCTGGGTCCCACTTAGTCCCTGACTAGTGGGACCACACCCACAAGGCTAGGGGATGGCCCACTGGCCAAAGGGGGGGGTCGGCCGACCACCCCCCTAGGTCAGTTGGGCCCCCCTCAACCGCCATATCAAGTTACACATGTTGGAAATCCAAGCCATCCATCCTAGGCAGTTGTATGATGGTTTGATCCAAGGGAGGAGGATTGAAGCTCCCTGGATCGATGACGTGGCGGTGGAGTAGCCTCTACTCCACCTCTCCACTATAAATACCCCCTCACTCCCTCTCATTCAACACACCAAGGAGGAGCTACTCTCTCTACACATAGGCGAAGCCCTACTCTTCTAGTAGCATAGAAAATAGGGAGAGAGTGAGGAGAGTCTAGAGGAGAGCTGGGCCTGTCTGGCGTCTTCTCCAAGCTGTACCTCGGCGGATGCGGTCTTCTCTTTTGTAAGTCTGCATTTGAGATTCTTTTATGGTAATTGATCTTTATTTCTAGTAAAGTATTTACTTTAGTTGTTTATTGGTTCACCGCCCTTAAACCGGTACTCTAGTCAATTTCACCGGGATCCGGATTAGAGTAGTAAGATATAGTGTAGATGTGGTGTCTAGGCTATACGCTTACCTGTGTCTGCGGCTTGTCCAACGGTTTGTTTGTGGTACCTAGTAGGGGTGACAGACCTTTCTAGGCTTTGACCCCACCACGTTCGGCCAAGTTCTTAAAATGTAGGCCTTCTTGTGCTAGGCGGTTTAGCACCCTTCTCATCCCTTTCTGTTGCTAAGCGGCCTAGTGGCCCAAAGTGAACAACCTTTGTATCTTACCTTACCTTGCTAGTTTCATAACCATAGAAGATCCTCTCTAGCCAACCTATCATAAACCCCTTGTGTCATCATAGGACGAACTTAGTTCTTTGTTAAGTACACTTCACATTCCCCGTGGATTCGATACCCTAGGAATACTCTTGGGTAAAAGCTACCTTGACAGCCGTGCGCTTGCGGTTTACCCTTTGTGCCACCTTTTGTGTCAACACACACTTATGTAATCAGGGTACGGCTCGAGCTACCCCCTCGATTACGGAAGTTTGTTGGGCGAACAAGCCCCTGCTCGATTACGGAGAATTTTCAGGCGAATGAGCACCCCCCTCCTCCACCTACTTCTGTATGGTCCCTGGGCGCATTTAATGCACTTACCTACTTCCGCCTAACCGCGTGGCTATAGTGCTCGGTATAGTGAAAAGGTACGCGGTCAAATCCATCTTTCACCGCCCAAGCCCGCGTGTTAAGGGGATTGTACGACACTATTCCCCCACGTCTGGCACTGTGCCCGGTCAGGCACCCCCTCGAGATGCAAATGTCAACAGAATCGCCATATTTTCCGAGAACGTCCATACTCTGCAAGGCCTCGAGCTTCTCGACCATTCCCCTCGAACATGGTGACTGATCAACACTCCACCAACTCCCGACGTGACAAGGCAGAGATCCACGCATGCAGGGATGGGCGCCGATCTCTCAGCGGGCCTCGAGGGTGTCATCCCACGCACACAGAGTACGACGGCGTCTCCTCCAGCCATGTCGCTACAGCACTAGCCATGCCGCTACAGGAGCACTGACATGAATGGCATCTACCCCTCGACGTCACCCTTACGCACGCTCTAGCCATCCTATAACACAGTGCCCCTCCTTCATCTATAAAAGGGGGCGCCTATGAGTAGTGTAGGGCAAAGGAAGTAAGATGAGTTCTTCTCCAAGTCTTAGCTTCTAGCATTCTCACACGATCCAGAGCAAATTAGCTGCATCTGTGCCCTAGCTAGCTCAACCACGCTTGTATTCGACCCCTGTACACGCACATCGGTGCAAGATAATACAAGATCTTCTCCCCTTGCTGGACGTAGGGCCTTCCTTGCCCAAACCAGGATAAATCTTTATGTTCTTCTTGCATCACCTTCCGGATTAGGGAGCACACACTTATAAATTTACTCGTTGGTGTTGGCCCCCGGGGTCGAAACACCAACGATTCCCGTTGTTCTTTCCGGATGGCTGCTTCCTTCCCGTCACTCCCGCATGGCACAGTGATCTGGTTTGGGAGTCTGGAGTTCATGTCTCTCGGTCACGGCTGCAACATGACCCTACTCTCGGCCGGTGATCCACGCGGTGAGCGTGTCATGCCCCCACACCTAGGAGGGGCCACACGTCGTCCCCGCCACCACACTTCCCCGCCGAAGAGGAGGCGCGGCCAGCGCCACCATTGTCTTCGTCACCGTCTCATGTCACGTCCCCAGTAGTCTCTCTGTCCCTGGCAGGCGACGCGGTTCCCTTTGGGGACTTGTCCGACCCGAGCTCAGGGGCAAAGGACGGCAGGTCAGGCGCGACAAGGACGATGACTTCATCTTCGCCATGCACACGTTGAGACAGCCTGCCCAAGCTCCCCCACCACGGGTGGCTCCCGAACCACCTAATCTACTGCCACACGGGATATACAACGCCCGTCGACAGATGTCGTTCGGCCTCGACAACGTCGCCGCTTCATACACCGCTTCGATCGACTCCACCATGCGTGCGCACAAGGAGCGCCCCGGGGCTCTCTTACGTGCCATTATGGATATGGAGGTTGTCTTCCCGGTCTCTCGGGACCTTGGATTCTCGCGAGTGCCGGGACCAAGCTAGAGCTCCTAAGACTCTGTCTTCTCACGAGCGCCGGAGCCCAGGCGGGACAGTTTTGGCGACCTACGCCGATGGCTAGAGGAGCAGCAGCGGGGACAGTTCCCCATCTTCTACAGCGGCAACCCCGACTCCGACTCTGACTACTGGGATCCCACCCACGAGTGTTTCCATCTTGAGGGTGGGCCAACCACGTCCAAGACATCGACGCACACCCCAACGACGCCGCGGCGATAGCGGCTGAAGGCCTGACCAACCTCAGTTGAGGGAAACCTCCGCAGGCGCCCAATGAACATGAGGATGACAGGGAGGTGCAGCTCGCGCAAGTCTGCGAAATCACGGTCAACCTCGACAAGGAGCGTGAGACCATACGACAGCTCGAGCAGGCTCTCGAGCAAGATCGAGCACGTGCGCATCGAGAGGGAGGTGCTCGAGGCAAGTCACGCAACGTCTACAAACAGATCGTCGGGGCCGAGGCCCCACAACCCACAGCTCTGCAGCCCATCTTCAACCGGGCAAGGCAAAATCTTGTGGCGGCCACCATGCATCTCAAGCACATGCCGACCCTTGAACCCTAAGGCACGACATTATGTTGATC